>VZRO01000503.1:151389-416305 GCA_013397915.1 Daphoenositta chrysoptera
AAAAAAAAAAAAAAAAAGTAGAGCTATTTTAGAAAGTGCTAACTGCTAAATAAATGAAAGACATGTAAATGTGAGGGTTTGTTTTTTCCTTAATCTCCTCCCTACAAACTGTAAAGAATGCATAGGAACCAGTGCCAGGGGCATATGGCTTTCTCCTGTGCTGAACATTCATACAAAAGACAGGTTCATCAGTCATTGGAGTATCTGGATAAAAAATTAGCTCCTGATGGATGGTATTTAGAGCTTACCTGCTGCTAGTACATTACCAGAGAAGCACAGGTTTTGAAACCCACATGACATTAGAAACTGCAGACCATGAAATACCCCACGTGCAGGCGCGCTCATAATGTACGCCAGGTTATACAAAATAAGAAATAAGCTATTTAAACCCTCTGCCTAAAATTGGGCCCGCTGCAAGGAACCCTGGGTCAGCCCTACACAGGCCAATTAATGCACAGCATCTGCTGTATAGAAGCCGTGCATGAAGCACTTCCGAATGATTTCAGCAATTAAAAGAAAACTGTTTCCTGCCTGTTTTGACAGCAACTGTTTCAATGCAAGAGTGAGCACCAAATCATTGTGTGCAGCTGAAAAAATTAAGTCCCTTTTTTTTATCTTGTGAAAAGGAGGTGGGAGGGATGAAGATTTCTTACGGAATCGGATCGTTCTTTTGTTGTCCGACATTCTGTGTTTTTCTGCCAAATTAGACAGAAGGCTCCGAGGGTTTATGGGGCCCTCTACAGTATCACCTTCTGGTGCACTGTGGCTCCCTAAAAAGACGGATCAATATCAACCCTGCTGATTTGCCTACAAAAGTGAAAATCCCTCAATTACATTTTAAGACCATTATATTTAGAACACAGGTGCTCTGATGCGTAACGTTTTTAAGGCTCTTAGAGCTGAAGTGGAAAAAAACAATGACAGCCCTAAGCAAATAAAAGCTTAGATTTGGTTAAAAGTGAAGTGAGAGTTGTATTTTATTGGTATCTCCTTTCTCATCTTTGGGAAGACACCAGTAAACATCACTCATAATTTCCACTATGCTGCAGCTTAAGTCCCCGTTGAGCCTTGTAACTTAAAAGGGACGATGAAAGATAATGCCATGTGAAAGACAGTTTTCCTCTCTTGTAGCCCTCTGCAAAATAATTGCAAACATGCAACTTGTTTATGCTTGTGGAAAACCACTGAACAGTGAATTAAGTATGCATTCACTATTTATGAAGATACTGGGAATTTTGTTTGTTTATTTGTTGTTTAAACTTAGTATCATTCCCTTCCCAGATTTTTTTCTCTCTGACTTGTTGGCAATCTGGCAGCTAGCATCCAACAAGAAAACAAATCAAGAGGAATTGGATGAGCAACAATTGCGATTCCTTAGCATTGTCCATTACCATGTAAAATAATTAGTGCAAGTTTTCTCTTCTTTCCAAATTAACTTTGAAACCAGAGCTACAGAACTGCAAATATAATTAGCAGCAATTAACAGTACTTGACAAATCATTACTAAACTTATTTTGCCGCACTCCTTTAACGAATGAATCTGAACATAGCACATCCCACATCTTCTGACCTCTGCCTAAAGGTCACTGATGTCCCCCTGACAGCAATCAGCACTGGTCATTGCACTCCCACTTATCCAAAACACACTGCCCCAACTGCCTCTGCCATCCCAGGCTGCTGGGGAAGTGATATGCAGGCAGAGCACTTCTGGGGCTATTCTGCTAACTCAGCCCAATCTCTAGCAGCCAACTTTTTTGTAACAGCTAAAAAGTTGTTTATTACTTGAAAAGGCAAAGCACACCAAAATAATAATTAAAAAATTGTATGAATTCATCTCCAAGGATTGGTAACAATTTTCCCCTAGAAGGGAACTCTAATAATATTGACTATTTCTAACTGATCATCAAAACAGGATTTCCTTTTTAATTACACCATACTCAAACACGAATCTCAGACTGTGCAATTGCATAAAATATATTTTTTTTTCAAGTCAAATATAAAAAAATACATAAATACATTATGAACTATTATTACAGTTCATTTTTTTTCAATGTAACCACAATTATTACTTGTGGCCCCATGAAGTAAGAATGGAGAAATATTTGAATACTTTTACTCTTGAAATTATACAACTGTGAAAAAGTTTTCATTTCCTGTTTACCAACAGGGTTTCTTCCCCCCAAAAGATATACCCCAAGAAAATTGTCAAATACATAGAATCATAAAAACTATGTGAGGTTTGTAAGCATATTTTGTCAAGTTTGCAAATTCCCTTCAACTGACAAGTGGAGTTTATGTCTGCTCTGAAGAACACGAGCGAGGAAAGGAGGGAAATGGGAAAGAAAAAGGAAAGACAACTATAAGAAAAAAGGTTCACACACAAGAGAAAAGTTCTATTTGAATTAAATAATATCTTATTAATTATTGATACCGTATTCATCGAAATATGAAGAAAAGCAAATACATTTTACTGTTATATTTTACTGTTTTAACCTGGATGTTGATTCCCTGCTATAAATTCCAATTAGTATAAGATTAAAAAAGAGAAATTTTTTTTTTTAAGATTTTGAGGTCTGAATGGCAAATACAACTTTAAACAACACAGAACTGCCTGAGAGCAACAGGTAAATTTAGAACTTCACCTTTTCTTTCACAAGAATGAATGAAGTAGTGACAAACAGAACTTAGAAAGCTGTTTTGTTTTGGTCTTTAGTAGTGAGCATTTCAGCAGTAGAGGTCAAGCAAAACATCTTTTCCCACAGCAAAACCTTCCCAAGGCTTGCGAGATGGAAAATTGTGAATAAATATTTTTTTAAAAAATACTCTTCTAGAGAATAAAAAAGAAATTGAAATAAAATGCATGCAACTGAACTGAAAGAGGAATACAGTTTAAAACTTTAATTACTTTTAAAAGGTGGAAACATAGTAATGTCTTTTGTAAGTTATGCAACTAAAAAAGCAGCCTTCAAGTTACCCAGTTTTGAAATTACTGAGAGAATTAGCATCTACATTTAACAGCTGACATTTTGGTAGAAAAAAATTCATCCCATGCAGTATTAAAGCCCATGGCTACACTAGCATTAATCTGAAATCATAAGGAATTTTTATATGAGAAAATTACATTTAAAGAATGGATTGAATGGTAATAACTTCCAAAATTTGGAGCAATCTTAATCCACGAGAAAGAGAGGAAATTTAGAAACTTTGGTGAAAATAATTAATCGTCCTCTTCTTTTGGCTGTAGTCCTACAAAGACTCAGTAACACTGAGGTGTTTACACAGAGGTGCTTTCCTTTTACATATTTATTTGGGGGGAAATCATTAAAGTGATTTGGGCTGCCAGGTATTAGGTATTAACTTGACCAATGTTTGGCTTAGTAATGACACCTGTCCTGGCTAATGTTACTAAAAAAGAAAAACGACCAACAGAAACACACAGCTGAAAAAAAACACCTTCCCATTTCTGACAGACGGAAAACTGAAAAAGCGAAAACTATTTTCAGAGGTGAAAATACAGCAAAGGCTGCAAGGCAATCAGGACAGCTAAGATCTTTCTTAGTTGCTGTGGACAGTTCAGACTACCAAAGTTGGGATCAGTAGTGGGAACACTTTGGGTGTGTTTGTTTTAGGAACAACAACATTGCTTTACCTGTGCAACCATTAGGATCTAGATCTATCCCTGCTCCTGCACTTTCAGTGCACAGAATCCTACATGCACAAAAACCTAGCCAAACAACTCAACACAAAGAAGAAATATTTTCAAGTGCCTGCCCATGTCCTGCACTCTGAGTAAATAAAGGAATTTGTGCAGCTTTAGTAGTTTTTATGGTGCTGCATGGTAGCTGTGGTGAGATTAGAACTACGTGCAGTGCCATCTCCACAGTCTGGCATAAAAATCCTGCTGTGTGCTAGCAGGGCTGGCTTCTGCTGCCATCAGGGTCAGCAAAAATAGAGTGAGTTCCTTGCCTGGACTCTTGACGTCCAGTGGTTTCTCTGGCCCATGGCACCATGAGGAACCAAAAAGTAATTCTCCCAAAACCAAATTTCATCCCAATGCACACGATTATTAACAACCTACTTAGAAAACAAATACACAAACACCCTCATTCCCCAATAAGGGATATATTTCCTATATTAATGGGACTGTGTTATCATGAGGAATGTAATCTAAATTTAAATCTTCTTTCCCTAAATAATATTAACCTCCTTGCTAGTCAGCCAGATTTCTGTTTCATTGTTTATGGTGCTTCCTGCTTCTGAGTGGCTTCATTGTGCTTCCAGGAATAACTGAGTGACAACTAATTACAGTCTTCTGATCACATGAAGGAAAATAAAGAAAGTAGAAAGTAACTAAAAACCTAAAGAAATTGGCAGCATCACAAGTTCTGCTTCTCTCTAAACGACAAACAGTACTTCCCCACTGTGTTACTAAAATCTAGAGATCATCTTACAGACAAAAGAAAATAAATTCCTTGCATATGCAATATCTTTTGGCAAAAAATGAATTGAAAACTGCTTATCAGACCAGCTGGATAGAGGATGCTCACGCAATCTTCTATCAGGCTTCATCAGACCAAAGTATTTCTCAGCAACAGCAGCCGAAAGGGAACACTAATGCTTCAAGTAAAAACAATGACACATCGAGTGGGGAAAACTAACCCAGAGATCAGCACTGCTTTCTCATTTGGCTAGGGAAACAAGGAGAGGGACTAACAAACGCCATGTGCTTTACCTGACCAGGCGCGATGCCCTGGAGCTGAACCGCAGGCAATAAACACCAGTGTGCCAGCGAGGCCAGCCAGACAAAGGTGGGATGACCCTCTCTAGGTGCTTTTTCACCATTTGTAAAGTTACACCTGAAGGAGGGGAGAGACAGCTCAGCTGCCCCTGCTACTGACCGCTCTGAGAGTGGCTCTGTGAGCACAGGGACTGTGCTGCACTAGCACTGTAGTGCTCAGCTCACAGCTTAGGGCAAGCAGGCTCAGAGCAGCTATAACCAGACAGCTTACTGCTAGCAGCAGCAACACCTGAGGGGAAGGATGGACAACTACCTAACGTTCTCCCATTTTTCAGCTGTGCTGTTTTCACACACCGTGCAAATTTGAGCTGCCAAACCCAGTGGCAAGCACACAGAATAGGAGCTACTTAAATTCCCATTTCTCCAGTGCACTAAAGAAATGAGACTTTTCCCAAGCAGTGCAACAAAAAGAGCTGTATTTATCAAGGAGCTACAGTTCCCTGCCCATCATGCCTTCAGCAGCTGTAGTGGGTGAGCTGATTTCTGACAGACAGCCAAGAGGCGTAATCTGAATCCCACCATCCCACTGCTTATTCAGTGCCGATAGCTGATGTTACCCTCACTCGCTTGCTGGCTCGCTTTTTTTCAACGTTTTGACACTAGTCCTGAAAAGGAAGGATTTAAGTTAAACCCTTTTCAATAACGCAAATGTGTTTTTTGCAATTAAAGCCACACAATTAGCAATGACAAGCTCAGGTCAGCAGAACATAGATTACGCTGTTCAAATGCTCTGCCCCTCAGTGCCTCCAGCAAAAAGCTGCAGGAGAGGAGCAGAGAAAAAAAAAATCTCACATTATTTAACAACTTGTGCTCTGATGCACTGCACCACTTGTGGATTTGTGGAGGGAGGTTCATTTATTTATTTACTTAAAATCCCTTAGGCTCTGGCCTGCTTCTCCACTGATTGTATTCCTTCAAAACAACAAGAACTATTCTTCAGGGCAAGAAGGCTGGTAACATTTAGAATTAACTTCTCAAAAATAAATATTAAACACATTTTAAAAATCTTAAAATCCTTGACTTGAAAATGTTTCCCTTGATTCTTCACAAAAAGAAAAGTATTTGCTTACAATCTCCCTCATTCAGCCACTTGTATTGCCTAGACAAAGAATGCAGAATCCTCTGTCCATGTCATGACATAGAATAATTTTAATTGAATACTGTTTTTAAGTATCTAAACCGTGTGTGTGCATGTACAGATCATAAACCAGAAAGCTAAGTGTAGAAGCTAAAAGAATTTCTAATTTCTTATCAGCTTAACTTAGATCTGTTTCCTCTGAAATGTCTTTATTTCATTACTATAAACATTGACACCTACAGATCTTTTATATTAACATGATGACTTTGTTCTCACGGTACACAGACAGAAACAACCATATATTTTAAAACCAAAGGTGGTATCACAGCAAAATGTAAGTAAATATACCACTTTGCCAGCATGATCGATGACTGCCACCTAATAAGTGCAACGCCGCTTTCGGATTTCAGATCTTGATCCCATTTCTGAATTGTCTTCCAAGAAAATCTAGGTTTCATTGGCATAAACTATGAACCCTGTGACTAAAGCTTCTGTTTGTATCTAAGTGCCACATACATGTTTATAGCATCATTTAACTGACAATAGTACTTTAAAACTAATATGCACAATCTGATTCAAATATTCCTATGTCTGCAATCACTCCCTTGTCTTCAATGATTATGAGAGATAAGGTCCTCGACCTTAGAAATAATGTTGATACAATGTGGTATAATTTCATATAAAGCTGAGTTAAAGTCAGTGTTTATACACAACTTTAAAACAAAAATTTGTTTCCAACTCAAGGTGAGGTAAGGAGCACTGGAAATCCCCCAGACAGCAACAGCATAATCCCTTGCCCTTCTGTATGGCAAGTTTATTCCTTCTGCAAGACAAGAAGACTACCACATGAGACTGGAAATTCCCAGCATAGAATTTCCAACTCATGTGTCTTGCAAAACAGTAACACAGGGCTTCTTAAAAAAAATAAGAACAAGAAAGAAAAAGGGGTAAAGTTAAATATCTGTCCCATGTCCCTTTTTTTTCTAGTAATATTTTCATTACTTTAGGGCAGAAAATCAACAATCTCCTCCTGCTATCACTAACAGCTCATATATATATACACAGACACACACTTGTGTGAATTTACACATATTTCCTCCCCTGTACCTGTCTTGCCCTTCAAGGTATTTGGGATACAAAACCAAGCTATCTCTTAGAGTTTCTGCTGTGGACTTGAACCAGGCTGAAAATTTTCCTTTTAAAGCAAGTTTAATTTGAATTGTTTTTCCTTGTTAGTTTTTATAATTCAAACTAAAAATAACACACATCCTTCTGCACACTTTATTCTACAGGTGATTTAAAAAAACAAAAATAAGCAAAACCAAAACAACAAAAAAAACCCCACACCAAACCGTGTGACCTGTAGTTTCAGTTGCACCAAGGAGAAATTTCTGTGGGATATATAATGAAAATGCAGATATATAGATCACATTTCTTACCATGTCCCCAGGCTTGACAGAAACTGCCACCACTGTTCCAGGCATGGGAGATCTCAAAATGCTGGAGGTGTCCTCTGCTGCTTTCTCTGGCATGTACTTGCTCAGCTCCGCAGCAACCTTCGTCAGTATTTGCAATTTGTACTAAAGAATAGGAAGAGGAACGTTTTAGAAAACTGTACCTTGGTGAATTCCAGTCAGTAACCTGAATTATTTTATGGCATGTTTTAATGTAATACAGCTGTTAGTTGTTCTTTACAGGAGTGTCTGAAAAACAGTTTGAAATCTTTATTCAGAGTTTCATTTTCAGACTGTAGAAACAAAAATATGCAACCCCAGCCTGCAGCAAAGTGCACATAAAACAAAAGAATCAAGTACAGTAAAGAGATGTCAGACTCATTTTAAAATTGGGGGTAGAGAGGGGAGATGCAAATTTAAAAACAAAAATGCCCTTATGCTTGCTGCATATTATCTTTGGTAGATAAGGAATATTGAAGGATTCTTTTTCCAGTGCAGTGATGAATTGGAAATTTACCTTTTGGAAAAGTCTGCCAGACTTTCAATGGCATGACTGATCTTATGTTTACCTTTTAAACATTTCTTTTTACCATGTATTTAATGTTTGAAGTTAGTAATTTGCTTGGATTTTGCAATGAAAACCTATTAACCAATTTCAATTCTGATTTTTCATGCATAAGCAGAGCAATAAAACCTCGTTGTATTGAATATGCTTTATCTGCAATAAAAGCCGTTCAGCAGCCGTTACCTATCTTGAGAAAATAATGTTTTCTCTAGTATGTTTTATAGCAATTAAAAACAGAAGGGATTTGATGATCCTCAGGCGAGAGCATCCCTTTAAACTAAACCTTTCTGAAGGCATATAAATGTTGCCTAAAGTGATTTCGGCCCCAGGCTTTTAGTTTTTAAAAGCTTGCCATCACTTGGCGAGCTCCCTGGCCTCAGACGGACGGACGGACGGACGGACGGACGGACGGACAGGCGGCCCCGGGCAGCCGGCGGGAGCGCACGGAGCCAGTAGATGGCAGCAGGTCTCTGTGTGACACTGCCGCCTCGCCGGGGCACACCGAGCGACGGCCAGCACCGCACTTCATCAGTAATTTAAACAAAGGTTTTAATCATAAGCATTCGACGGACGGCATTTACAATTCAAATGCGTATTTTGATGATGTAAAGTTCAACACCTTGCTTGGAACAGTATGTTTTCCTCCAAAACAATTAGCTATTGTTTTATTAACAATAAAATGTCTTTACTTTTCATTTTTACATGGACAGAAAAAATCCGATATCCTTATGGTGAAGGTAAAGGGGGACTCTACCTTCTGCTTCAGCAGGAAGCAGAACAAGCTACTTAGAAATACATGCAAAAGGTGATTAACTCTGCAGTGACATCTTTAAAATGCAGCTTTCAAAGCCGAATTAAAACAACGTAACAGAGGATTATCATCCTCCATAAATGGTGTGTGGACACACAACATTTTGTGAGATGAACAGTGCAGCCATACACTCAGAAATACTTGCTTCTAACCAGAAATAAGAGGGAAATAATTACATGGACCGATCCCGCCACCACACCCCAGTAAGTGCAATAAAAAGCCACAGGAATATTCCCCGAAGCCGAAAGTGGCACCCGAAGATCTGAGGGCCATTCCCAGCGCTGAGCCTCGGTTACACCGGCGGGGCACGGGGAACCAGCACCATTTTGTATGCAGAAAGCAGCTTTAACTCCCAGCCTCCCGCAGGCATCATCATGGCAATTAAGACTGTGGCACTCACAGTTTCCACCCCAAAACCCAGCTAGTTCTCTCCCTGCTCAAGGAAGTGCGCTCAGGGCGCTGTGCTGGTCGCAGCTCCTTTTCCAGGAGCGAGGACACGTGTGCCAGCACGGACACGCGCTCCCGTGGGTAGGGAGAGGGCAGGCGATGCCTGTAGGAGAATTGGTGACAGAAGTTGCAAATAGAATTGCAGCAGTGTGACAAGTCAAATAATAACATCTTATGCATGTTTCTTTACTCTTGAGTGTCTGTTTTGCAATCAAGACATACAAGTGTCTGCCAGTTTCTGAAGGATATGATCCTTAAGTGAAATTACTGTGCAAATAAAAGCTTTTTACTCCTATTAAAATTCATCTGAGTCATAAGTGGCAAGGAAAAAAAGCTTGCAGAGTGTATTCTGCTGTCAATCTAATAAACATTCTGTGTAGAGGGACTATTTATCAAAGACAAATTGTACTTAAAAGTCCTTCATTAAATCTATGGGGGGGAATATAATTACACCAAATTGCACAGTTTCAGTATCCATGGTTGGTGTCTTCTTTGTACTCAGAGTTTGAAAATAAATTTTATAAAAAGAAGGAAAAAAGGAAGAACACAGAAATAAGTTACATTTGTGGACTGTATTGCTGCCTCTTGAAAGAGACTATTTTGATATCATTTCAAAGGATTAGGTTTAGATGCCATTTAGCTTTTTAAGCCCCGTTAACACTCCTGAGCTGTCCAATTTCAAAATTTAAACTTGAAGAGAAAGCCAGACCTTCTGCATTCATCTAGGTTACAGTATTTCACAGGGGTTGAAATACAGAATTCCCTATGCACTTCACAACATTCAGCAGTGGGGGAAAAACACATTCCTCAGTATGCTGCACTTTAAAGCTCAGTTCTCCACACCAAGCTAAAATATCCCTACCAAACATTGTTTTTACTATCTTTATAATTTTCATATCTTTTAGATTCCTTTCTCTGCAGGACTCCTGCTTTGCTTGGAGTGAGATGTAAGAGTCAGTACTCTCAAAGCTTTAGAACGCAGGTCTTTGTTATTGATGAGCTGTTCCTTTTCCTTTTGTATTTGTTTATTGTTCTTTAGTCTGTTTGGGGGATAAGCAAGTTACTGTAATCAAAAAGTAAAAAATAACAACAGTAAACTTCTGGGGAAAGGCCTTTTTTGGCACAGTTGGTTCACAAATGACCTTTCAGAATATAAAAAGACAAAGCCGCAAAGAAAGGTTCCTTCTCTAAGATTACCTTTGATGTATTTCTGCTGCTGGCTGGACCCCACTAAATACCTGCATAAATAGCCCTTTGTGATGCTGCTACTTATCCCTGGAGGTGAGTTGTGGAGTAGGGTGCGGGGTGCTGTTCACCTAACCCGGGTGCCGCCTGCAGCTCGGGGGGAGCCACAGGGCTCTCTGGAAGCCCTCGTCAAACAACGCCTGCCACTGCTGCCACGACAAAGACAATTACCAAAATACCACATTTTTTCATTACATGACAAACGCTGCTGCTATGCCTTTGATTTAGCGAGAACAATGATGAACATAGGAAGCAGAAGTTTTGATATGCTACTAACCAAGTGCGGATGAGGTTCTGATTTTCTTCCTTTATCCTCAGGAGGAGGAGGAGATGGGAGAAAGAAGGGGGCGTAAATTGGGGACGGCTGTTAAGTTTGGGTTATAAATAGAGACCAGGAGGTTTCCACTGGCCTAAACCAGAAGAAACATTTGTTGGAGTCATAAATAGATTGCAGGTGAACTCTGAGAGCAGGGAAATCTGCGAGCCATCAGATCTGTGCTGATGAGTAGTTGTCACCAGCCACTGCTCCACTCCACAGGGTTTCAAAGCCTAATTCTGCCAGCCAAAGCTAAGTCAATAAAGCAGTACCAAAAGGAGCCATACAGCTTTTGATGGCATAGAAAACAGGTGTTTCTTTTCCACCAGACCACTGGAGTCCACAGTCAGTTGACAAAAATTATAGTAGGGAGAAGTGATGTTACTTAATAGTTTTCTAAGGGTAACAGCATCCTGTGCTACCTCTCCCACCAAATGAATTGGATGTTTATGTAATGCAAAACTACCTCTTAGAACCAAATCTCCATGACAAAAATAGGAACACAAAAAGGTGCAATAATAGCAATACAGGGTGGGGGTGGGGGGGGGAAGAAAGCAAATACAGTGAAAATTATACCTTAAGTTTTGTGGATTTTTTTTTGTCAGTACATACCCTACTGATCCCCCAAGTCAGTAGATAAGTAGACTGGCTGCTAGTAAAACAGGTGGCCAGGCCATATCTGGCCCCACCTGTGCTTAAAAACAAGTTCTGTAGTTTGCACAGATACGGTTCCCTTACCATATACATCAGAATATTGCAAATCTTCATTAAAATGCTCAAAATTGCACTCTGTTACACCTCACATTAGTTTATTAAATATGATCTTCCCTGTACACTTGAAACTCATATCCCCAGAAGCTGTAAATGTTCAAACTCCATTGGAGATTTTATAGAGCAATCACTACCCATATGTTACTTACATTAGCGTTTGGACTGCTGACCAGATGTGGATTTTCAGTATGCTTTACCTAAATGTTCAGCCATGTTTTTCAAATGTCTGTCATTCCTGTGGTCAGAAGGGTGAAAATCTTACGTAGCTCAGATTTCAGTTGAGAAATTGTCTGCTGTGTGTCTTCATTATTTTCACTAGCCTCACAGGCTTGGGTTTGGAACCAGTGAAATGTATTAACTGTGGTCACATAATTTCCCTTTAGCATTCCTAATCCGCATCCTGCCTCAAGTCACTTCGCTCTTGTACCTGCGGTTTGACGTCATCGATTCTCACGGAGTAAATTATTCCGTATTCAATGAAAGCAGTACCAAACAATGTTCCAGTTCCCAACACAATGAGCATGCTGCCTTCTTTATTAACCATTATACACGTCAACAACGTGACCATACCCTTGCTTAGATTTCCACAACAGCACCTAAGCAGGAAAATGATGCATTTATTCCATATTACTCGATGATGTCGGACAGCACCTTCTTTCAGAGTCAAGGATTCCTTACTGAACAAGGAGATAAATGACATTTTGCAAACCACGGGGGCTTTTTTTCCCCGAGCTCTGAGTTCTAGAGCTAATTTGCTTCCACAGGGTAGTGGTGAGGATTGGCATTAAACACCTGCCCAAAATACCAGCACTCTTAGTCTGATGGAGGAGCAAACACTCAAACTGCTACAGAGACAGCTGATGAAAAAAATAACAATAATAAAAATATCAAAACAGCCACAAAAATCATGAGCCTCTAGCAGCAGCAAAAGGGAAAGAAAAACGAGAGGAGCCTCACCACCACGTAGTACACACTCCAGCAGCAGAAACTTAATTAGACTTGTAATTCAGCCACATTTCCCACTTTCCGTTCCTTGTGTGATACATAATTAACACTCTAGAGAAACCTACCAAGGGTTAAAGCCATGCAAAAACCAGCTTCCCTCCGCTTCAGACGGAGGCCGAGCGGGCAGAGGAGCGCGGACAGACGGCCGGGCCGGCGATGTCGTCCCGGGCGGGGCGCGCCGGCGGCGCGGGGAGCGGAGCGGGAGCGGAGCGGGGCGGGAGCGGCCGCAGCTGCCGCCGCCGCCGGAGCAGCGCGCTCGCACGAGGCTTTGACAACTCCATCAGCGCAGTCTCAAGGTAGCTGTCAATCAGGATGCATCATTTAATACAACAGCACACTAAGGATTTTCTCCTACAACCCACATGACAGCGTATCTACAGCTCTATTTATATCAGCGCCCAGTTGTGTTTACAATGCGGTTGTAATTAGAAAAGATGCAACAGGCAGCAATATTATTCAGATTCCCATTTTGCCGTGCTGCCGTGTAAAGTGCGATCTTGCTTCACAGAGTCATGCTAAATGACAAAAGCGCTATTTTCTTCAGTCTCTGTGCTCAGACAGCACTTCATTTGCAGCTATCTATAATTAGATTAATGGTGTAGTGCCGTACAAAGCAGGCCCACTTCACATCAGATAGCATATGAATTAGGACAAACACTTATTTCAATTCCAGGCAGAGAAAGCAGTGACTGGGGTATTTAGCATACCCTTTATGGTGGAATGAGATGTTAATTGTGTACCATTACCTCTAAACTGCTTGCTTGTTGTATAAATCACTGTGCTAATTGATGCAGAGATAGAAACGTAGCCACAGGCAAGAAAGCAACGGAATGAGAGCTGAAGATGGTGGATAAAGGATTATCGGGTAAAACCATATGGAGATGAGATTCCTTTGAAACCTGCCCACAAGCAGTGCTACTATGAACTACAGGGGAAAAGTGCTGCACTGATGCTTAAGGAAAAAAATATATATAGTTTACACCATCGTTTCAGAACAGAATCTTAGAAGCAAATCCAAGCCAAGCAGAAAACTGAAGAATAAATGTGTGTCATGAACCTCAACACGTGCTTCCAAAAGACAAGTAGCAGGCTGAGCAAGGCCTGGGAACAGTCACCACACCGCCCGGATTTGGGGGGCCTAAGTTAGTAAGTAACACTCGCAAACTATGCAAAGCAGATGTTCCCCTGACCCAACCAAGGACTAGAAATGCAGGCTCTGCAAACAGAAGATGTCTGTGCAAAAATAAAATAAAATAAATTTTTGAAAAATAAATAGAAAAACCAACCAAGACATTCAACTGGCTACTGATAAGCTAAATGTCCTAATAAGGAGGAAGTAGGGAAGCAGCTTTACACACCTTTAACAACAATTATTCATATTCTGACCTGTGCATATGCAGACAAGAAAACTCGTATAAATCCCCCTTCATATACTGCACAAACAAGAGGAGAATCTCTCAGAGGTAACAAATACTTGTGTCAGCACCAGGACTATTAAGGCCTGCTTGTTCTCGGATGGGGTTTGTAGTTATTTGTCACGTAAAACACCGTCACGGCCTTGGGGGTATTCCCAGCTGCACTCCCCAGTGTGCACTCTCTCACCTTAAAAAACCTGAGTTTAACCAAACCCTCTGACCACACTCCCTACCACACAGAGCTGTAGCTTCCTTCTCCAGCTGGACACATTTTATTCAAGAAACAGGTTGGACCATGATGCTTTTGGGATTCTTCCTTCTCTGATATGCCTGGCTGAAGTCTATCAGCTGACTCAAAGGTACTGCAAAGCCAGGGAACAAACACACACATGGAGCCTTCGGCATGCCTGCCCCAGCCTTAGTTTCCTAAAAATAGCATTTAAAAAGGAAGATGAGCTACAACACCATCTTGAACACCACATTCAAGGAGAAGCCAGCTTTGTGATGTGCTCACCTTTGAGCCACGCTTATTCCCCTACAAACACTTCAAATCTGTTGGGCATCATTTTTGTTCTGCAAAAGAGTGGCTCTACTATACCTGCTGGAGTCAACACCACTACACTCTAAACCTAAATCCCCTCTTTCCCCTCTGCCCTCCAAACGATTGTATAAACTTTTTCTTTAAGTTTCTTGTTCAGAAAACTTGGTTGAACTTGTACACAGCTAAGACTTAGCTTCATGCTTTGATCAATAAAAAAATGCTGGCAACTAAAATACTACACAAATGTCCTGTTCTAAGAAAATTTATTTCCTTCTCTTGCAACATGATACCTGAGAGCAAGTGCTGACTTTCAGCCACAAGCTCTAAGATCTCAGTACAGTGAAATAAACTTCCAAAAAGTACAAGGTATCTTCCCCTTGAGTGTTCAATCCCCACTACTCGAGTGTTTGATATTGCCTTAGCTTAAAAGAGCAAAGAGAATGCATTATGTCTGCTAGACACCTCACCCTCCTAAGGTTCATTAAAAAGAGTGAGATGCTAGGTTTTCCAACCTTGTTTTTCATTTTCTCTTGGAACTACTTGTTTTTCCTACTCATAGCACCTAATTATTACTTGGGGAGAAAGGGGTTAAAGTGTTAATTATTACTTGGGGTGGGAGGGGCTAAAGTGTTGCAGCAGTGTCAATTGATCCCAGTTCCCAAAGAGATACACATAACAAATATATATGCAGATGTGTACCCATGTATATAAAGGGAGGGCTTAGGGGTGGACAGTTACCCATTACAAACAAGCAGTACTAATGTACAAATTACTGCTTGCCGCAAAAATCAAGTGAGTAGCAGAAGAGAATCATGTACTGGTTGATGAAGTGCTTCAATTACTCTGAGAGGAACCTTTAGATTATTTCCAACACAATATACCAAACAGGAGTAAGCAGAGTGATGGTAAAGATATTTTGAAATGACAATAGGGTTCCACAGTTTTAGATGTTGGTCACCAGGCATACTAGTGTGAGGATTATCCTCCTTTATCACTGAAGCTCACCACTTTAAGGAAACACTCGCTATATCTGGATAAGAAACAAATGGTAGTAGAAAAATGCCCCTGTGTTGACTACTTTGAAATAACATCTCCCAAGTGTGCAGCTAGTTGACATAAATGGAAATGCATTGAGGAAAAGAGCTGCGAAGCTGTGTAACAGTCCTGTTCCTAATCATTAATCACTTTTTTTAGGCCATTTAAACTAGCCCATTAGAGCCTGCAGCAAAATGCCAACACTCCCATCACTTGCATGTCAGCAGTGCTGGTGTTAACAGGAGAAAATATATGGTTTCTATGACTGTGCCCCAGTTCTACAGCATTTGCTACTTTTAATTGAAAGAGGCAGTTAAACACAAGGTAAATCATTCAGTTAGCTGAGCTGTTTAATAACACATAATTGATAATGTCAATATGTTACAGTGACATAATGCATCACTTTCATCACCCTTATGCTTCAAACACGGTCAACTTATACTTCAAACATTTACTTTAAATCTGCTATTTAATGACAAAGCCGGGGAGAACTGCCCTGAGTACCACATGTGGAACATAAGTAAAACACACAGCACTGCCTCAACTCACCTGCAGGTTGGTTAAAAACGGATTTGTGCCACAACACTTGCAACTTTGTGAAAATGGCTTGCTTACATTATTAGTGACTTGCTTTCTGTCTCAAAACACCAGAAGTTCCTACTGTAATAATTTACATTTCTCTGATAAAATCTGTTGCAAAAGAGCATGAAAGTATCTGCACAAGAAAAAGCAACTACTAGTTTTCTGAAATGTGTCCCAATCCTGCAGGCTTTTGCCTAACTTTTCTCATGTAACCAGGCCAACAGCAGCCATCAGGACTTTTTAGTATATGCAGGTCACCTGCTTAAGTGTTTACAAAATCATACCCCCTGAACATGGAATATGATCTAGAGTAGGAAAAAATGTATCTTATCAGCTATGTACAGACAGTGTCGTTAAACATGACTAACCCTTTTACACAATACTAAGGTTTTTAACATGTAAGAATTTTTTTTTAGATTTTATTTCTACAAGTATTTAAAATGGGCAAGAACACATATATAAAATAAACACCTGTTTATTTTATATAACAATGAAAATGTAACCACTGACAAGAACCATGCAATTGGTTCTGCATTGTGTAGCAGAGAACAACGAGATGACTGCAAAATGGGATGGGGTTTTGGTTGCATTTTACAAAAAAATACTACCCCCTAAACAAAAAACCAACAAATAAACAGAACACAAAAATCCCAAATCCAAACCAAACAAACAAAAAAACAAGCAAACAATTTAAGTGACTGCTGTTACAGGATGCATGCAGGAAAAGGTGAGGGGCAGACCCAGTGATAGCAGGCAAGATTAACTGTGCTGATACTCTGAACCTCCATGTAATTATACCTATTAAAGTTACCTGCATGTAACTATAATATTTGCTTTAATAATAATAATACTAATAATGTGCTGTGAGATTTCAGTTGTACCTCAGGCAACATGGCTAGGAAGGCTCAGTATTCTGAAAATAAAAATATGCTGCCTCATAAGAAGCCACTTGCCCTGCTCCTGTTCTTGCCCTTGGAAAGCTGTAGAGGTAGTGGTAATATCATCACCTACGACTACGTCTTTAAATCTTTCAGAAAAGTTTGGTTCAGCTGTCCCAGAGTTCACTGTCTGAGGAGTTATGTAGATGTTCCCAACTAATAAAGGCTGCCATGAGCTGCAGTGGCCACGGGTGACTACAAACTCGGCTGTATGTCTTGACACAGTTACTTGTTAGAGTAAGGGATTCTCACAACAGTAAAAAGCAAGTCCATTGATAATAAATGGCACAAGGCTCACAAAAGCAACCTGTAGAGTCTGGTTTGACTAGAGACCAAGGTAATTACTTATTAAAAGAGAAAACCCAACGATGAGTAAAACTAAAATATCAATTACACAGCAACCCGAAACCTGCAGGATACTTACTACTTTTCACCCTGCTTCCTTTGGTTAACTACAAATTTGTAAGCTACTCAGTAAGTTTAGGATGGAAGTACTTTTTTGAAAAGTACTATCTGATTTGGGGCAAAACATATCCTCACTAGGAAAAAATCAACCTATTGAGTAGAATTCATTTACAGAAAGGTCAAGCAAATGCTGCTTCATTTGTAGACACCAATGTTTTTCCCCCTCTGGGTGGCCAGGATATAATAAATGTTTGACCCCTCTTCCCTTCAAGCTCAGCACTACTTTTGGCACTCACTTAAACAGAGGAAAAAGCAGAGCAGAGAGAGGTCTTTCATTCACTGTGAGGATACCTACAACCACAGAGAACATTTAGATAGACCTTAATTTCCAATGACTGCAAAAATGGTTTTAGTCTGTACATTTCATAGGGAGAAAACTGCAGAGCAAACTGCATTCTTTCACAGCTTAGTAAGTTTTCTACTGGTTGGGCAAACACTGGTTAGAGCTTGGTCTGTTAATTTGCCTTGGAACACTTCCAAATACTACTTGGTTAAGCCACAGCATCTTTCTGTTTTGTTTTGTACAGCAGGTAGCACAATGACATCTACAACTGGAGAAAAATGTGTGTAGGAGGCCAAGGCCTTTTTACAGGCATTTGATTCAGTTTATTTTAATTCTCTCTGGACTGAAACACGGATTTAGGAAAGTTTAAATATGAAGCCCCTTGAACCTGGGCAAGTCCAGATACATTTGTAAGGCTGTTGCAAGCTCAAAATTCTAAGCAGGAGTCTAGATGGTCGTGAGGGGAAGCTGTGAGAAAGGAGTACATGTGTGAGAACTCGTCACCCAAGATGGTGCAATTTTACATAAATGGTGTGAGAATCTCTTCCATATGTCTTCCTGACAGACACTTTGTTCTCACACCATGGCAATTACACAGCCTGACTACTGATTTAGGGGGTTTAGTAGCATTACTGACCAGGTTAGAGAGGCTTTAAATCCTGGATGTCGTCTTGTTCTGGATTTGTTTTTGTCAGTAGTCCCATTGATTTCACTCAGTTCATGGTATCACCCAGGATACTTTAGTTAGAACTTTCAATTCAGTAAGAACTACGTGAATTACTACACTGCACATAAATAAGGATGTATCTGCGTGGAAAAAAAATGTTTGAAAAATGAATCCCTCATTCTTACTGTCTTCTTCAGGAGGGGGCTGGTGAAAAACCACTAAATTGTGCTCTACTTTTTCATTCCACAGTTTAAATAAATTTGGTTTTTACTTCAGATGCAGTAAAATAAGACTGACAGCAAGATTATGAAAATCCACACAAAATCTATAAATTTTATTATATGCAATAAAACAGGGTTTAGTTATGTTTTTTTAATTATTCTGAATCATCATGAAAGTCTCAGCCGTAGCACAGCACTAGTGTGGCACCTGTTTCCTACCATTAAATTTCCAATTATTGTTTTGTGGCATTAGGAAGGATATTTACATTAGCAATAGACACACATTCTTTAGCCTTTGTAATTTAGAAATACTTGCTATTGCATCCATGATTACTAGCAGAACTATTCATGTAGGAATTAAAATTCTCTTATGTGTTACAGACTAGTGCTTTTGTAATTCAAACCATTCATGACGACCTTTGCTACTATCTAAGGGCTAGATTCAAAAAGACTTACATACCTAAAGTAGGACACTTTAGCAAAATTGAAGCACCTAAATCCAAACTGGCAATACAAACTCCCAATCATCTCTCACTTAGCACTGAAGGTACTTGTATTCTATCTTCCTTCCTGGTTCAACACACACATTTGGAGTTCTGCTGCTGTACTGCCTCAGTACCACATAATACAGATACTTCCTTCTTCAAATCCAAATGTGACACAAAAGTCAGGAGAACAGGGTCCCGTTCTGCTCTACGAGCCATTTCTACCTTCAGGCAGCCTTCCACTACATAAAGGGGTCTACAAGAGAGTTGGAGAGGGACTTTTTACAAGGGCCTCTAGTGACAAGAGGAAGGGTGATGGCTTTAAACTGAAAGAGGGTAAATTTAAATAAGATATTAGGAAGAAATTCTTTACTGTGAGGTTGGTGAGACACGGGAACAGGCTGCCCAGAGAGGCTGCAGATGCCCCATCCCTGGCAGTGTTCAAGGCCAGGTTAGAGAGGGCATTGAGCAGCCTGGTCTAGTGGAAAGTGTCCCTGCCCATGGCAGAAGGGTTGGAATGAGATGATGTTTAACGTTCCTTCCAACCCAAACCATTATATGATTCTATGATTAGACAACTTAGGACTGAGCTGTCTTAGCCCAAAGCCCTAACACTTCTGTAAGAAGTGAATCCTGGGACTCATTTACCAGTGAGCAGCAACATTATTCAGTGGATTTGGGACAGGAGATGAAGTGATGAACATTACCACATGCAATACCTCAGCATAAAGAACTTCTTTCCTCTGAGGCTGGCAGAGTGCTGGGACGGCCTGCCCAGGGAGAGCGTGGGGTCTCCCTCTCTGGACACATTCAAAACCCACCTGGACACATTCCTGTGTCACCTGCTCCGGGTGGCCCTGCCTTGGCAGGGGCGTTGGACCAAATGATCTCCAGAGGTCCCATCCAACCCTAAGGATTCTGTGATCCTGTGAAATACACTTTATAGAGCAGTAAAAGGCAATCACCCAAACTACCATCAGACTAGAGCACCTCAATGAACAACCCATAGCGACCCCCACCAAAGTTATTAGTGTGTGAGCTTTCGCCATTACTTGATAATTGATTTAACCTCTGTCCTCACAGCAATATTTTGAAGTTCTTGGTTAAAGTGATTTAATATTTAATTTTTTAATTAAACGGAGTCTTTGTGAAGCATTCGCAGAGTGCACTGATCTCCATATTTCATCTCTGTTACTGACTCAGTTTTTTACACAATTAAAGGATCATGTGAAACTCGAAGACTATCCTAAATGAAAACAGTGCAGAAAGAAAGCTAGGAATATTTCTTTAAATGCAAATCAAACTCAAAGATAACGGACTTTGAATGAATATTTTATCAGTTCTCCACTTCACTGAACAATCTTTTTTTTTAACACCATAGGAAATACATTTGCAATTACCATTATAGGATTTCTTTTAGAGATGCATTTTCATAATATCACAGAATGGTTTGGTTTAAAACGGACCTTAAAGATCATCCAGTTCTGGCCCTCCTGCCATGGGCAGAGATTCCTCCCACCAGACCAGGTTCCTCAGATTTTACACATTCTGTTCTATCTTATTATGTATCTAAACTTATGTTTATTCCTGTTTATTCCTCATACCAGCATTTTTTGAATGTAATCCAATAGAATAATTGCTCAGACAACCTACAATAGATCTGTAGCATTACACTTGGAGTTTCCACTGGTTTAAATCCAAAAGCTATTTTTCAGGGTCACCAGGCTAATATCTCTGCTGGTTTAAAAGGTGAAATGAAACTTGTACTGCACTTATTTCAAACACTAGAAAACTTTGTTGGTTTTTTTAACTGCAGTTCTTTGCTTCAAAAAAACAAAAGCACTGTTCACAAGACATTTGAACACATTCTTATGTCTGTTGTTAATCAGTGAATTTCTCTGCTCTGGGAGAAGATGGAATTATTCACTGGCCACAAGGTAAAAACCAGCCAACTGGAAAGAATTTTAGCAGCAATAATATGGTGGGGTAACATATCCATAGTTAGATATCTATTTTCAACATACCAGTTCATCACACTTGGCATAAATAGCAACCGGAGTGAGTCTGCATATCAATAATTATATAAACCTGGCCTGGGAACAGGAAAAGGAACTCAGAACAAGAAAAATGCTGCTGAGAGAGGCAAATTCCTGAGTATTGCTGTAGAGTAACATGAGGATGAAGAGAAGGAAAGAGTTTTAAGACTAGAAATAATTAGCACTGATTTTATCCATCACAGTACTCTCACTACTCAGTATAATGTTAGGAAGAAACATGCAGGTTATCTGGATGTTTTAAAGCTTCCCAGTTTGTCTGTCAAATCTGCAAAGAAATAGAACTGAGAACATTTCACAGTGGGATCAAAGTTTAACAGATCACTCTTCTAACATTCACTAATAAAATTTTAAAGTGAGACACATAGCAAAAAATTTTCTTTTCTTTAAATTTTAACTATATACAACATGGCTGAAATTTGGCTGACAACGCAATACTGGTCTGGCTAATAAAGGCGTGCTTTCATCAGTAGATGACTAAAATTGCAACACACCAAGCAGAGTAGATATATTGAAAGGGCAGTCAAGATGCAGCTCAGCACTCCATACTTCAAAATGGACTCAGTAATTGAAGTATTTACAAATTTGACTACAAGGTCCTCAAAGAAGACCACTGTTACTGGGTAAGGCAGGAAGTTATGCATTCACGAGTGGAGAAACAGCACAAGGGAAGAACAAAACTAGTTATGTGGCTTAAAGGCTACGGAACTCAGCAAGGGAGAGGAGAAAACTGCATTCTGGGCTCTGCTCCAGTTGCCCAGCTACCTGGTCTGACATGGGGAAATGGTTCTGAAAATGGGGATCAAAATTTGCTTTCCCCATAGAACGTCTCAAGCACAAGGTTTCTCCCTGTTCCTAAGACTTGGAAATGACAACATACTGCAGGGACAGAGCAAATTTTAATTCTGTCATGTGGAAGTTAGCACAGAACTCCCACCCCCAGTCTTTCAGGCAAGTGCTCTCAGCAGCAAGGGGAGCTGCAAAAAGTGACCACCTCTGCCTTTTCCTGCTATGAATTTTCATCAGTGTGGTCACAGCTGCTAGGCTTTGGGTTGAACTCCATTCTGCCCATCCATGCTAGATGTTTTCCAAAGGCAATTCTCTCAGGAGACTTGGGTTGTACTCAGGTACTTTGTTTCAGCAGTGCAGAGAGGATAAGTGATTTGACATCCAGTTCTCCAGAGCAGGGTGGCTGAGAAGACACAGGTACCTTTTAGTTAGACAGCTGTGAAACATATCTTAGGTGTCCTGAGGACACTCAGAAGGTTAATGGATCCTAAGCTTCCTGGATCACTTTCATGGACTCAGACACATAAATTGTACTTGAATCTTGCTGTAGGTGCCAAAATAGGCACTTGAGCCACTCTGGACCTTTAAGCCTGATGCTTAAAGACATCTGTACACATGAGGCTGAGATACTGTTGTCAAATAAGCGTATCACACAGGTGTTTTTGTTGATTTCTATAACACTGATTAGTGACAATTATTCATCTACCTTCATTTCTCTATGGATTACTTTCTACAGACAAATTTCACTCATGATGAAATTGTATCCACCAATTATAGTCACATGGCTCACATCCTCTGCCCCTTTTTCATATACAGACAACTCTTTTTATTCCTCCCGCCCTTTTGATCTTACTACTGTTTCCAAACATGGAATTCTAGATACCTGTTCCATCAGCTACAGCTTGGTTGCAAGTTATTGGTTACTAAATATCTGAAATGAGAGAAGGGTCACAGGGCGCTGGCAGAATTCTTAGTGTCTCTTGCTCCCTTCATTTGGTATGTGATAATGAGAAATTTATTTGCTTATATACGAAGATTTCAAGATCAACTGTGCAGATTATGAAGACAATGTGTGAGGTACATGATCAATGACTAAATCTCAGTTGTATGGCCACCTGTAATCCAAACAGGGTTCGGTGTTTCACAGTTTCAGTGCTTTAGCTGCTGCTGTTTAACAAGTTTTCTGTAAGACAGCTCACTATCATTAAAAAGGAATAGATGCAAGAGCAATCCAAAGTCATCTTCATGGTTTACTCATGTTTGTGGTAGTTGTGCTTATTGCACTTATCCTTCCTTGCAAATCTTTCATGGAGCCAACAGCTTCAAAGGTGATCAATCAAGACAATTTCCTTCTCCCATTTCTGATTATTTATTTCGGAAGATAAGGACATTTCACTGCAGAGTCCATAGCCACAATAATATTTGAAGCTTCAAAGTCTGCTGACCTACAACATGACCAAGGGCCTGTTTTTTTGCAGTCAGTTAAGACTGTAGTTCCACTTAAGGAGTGTCAGAGGACTTGGTACCAGTTGGGATCCTACCTTAAGATCGATTACAGGCATTGGATTTCTCTTCCTCCTTTAATACAAACAAAACTAGAATGTCTCTGCTGCAATCACGGAGAGCAAAACTTGCTAAAACTTGTAGCTGTAACTTGCCTCATGATATCATAATACAACACGACCTTCACTGTTTATATAGTTGATAGAACATAATTTAATGACTTCAGAGAATCAAATTAATTTCTCCTATGCTGTATTCATTTTAAAATAGAATCAATATTATTTACCTTACCTGACAATAATTCCCCGTGTTTCACATACAATTGATTCAATACCAGCAGGTAGTTATCAATGAATGCACTTTGCTGTGGTAAATGAACACAATCAATAGCCAGAAATGTGAGTTTTCTGGTATATGACTGAATTGTAACTGAAGTGAAAGCTGATTTTTGCCTTTTTACTTCTTCTTTAAGGTTTAATATAAGGAGAA
The DNA here is from genome assembly GCA_013397915.1 of Daphoenositta chrysoptera. Classification (NCBI taxonomy): domain Eukaryota; kingdom Metazoa; phylum Chordata; class Aves; order Passeriformes; genus Daphoenositta; species Daphoenositta chrysoptera. The sequence goes on from VZRO01000503.1 coordinate 175,347, forward strand.
TCTGAATTTCATAGTCAGCACCAGTACAGTAACAATCTGAAAAATTACCAGGTGACACCAGTGCACACTGAACATCACTTAGCCTCTGACAAGGTTATGTCACGTGAGGTAGCAGACAGAAAAAAAGGAAACCTCAAGAAAGAAATGTTAAAAATTCTCATCATTTCTTGAAAAATATGATTGTCTGAACTCTTGAGCATCACATGAGTATCATGTGAAAAACAACTCTGTGTTTTGAAGGGCACATTGCATAAATTTTGTTTTATTCAAAACAGAGTAAGAAAGAAATGCTTAGTTCTCGGGACAACATCCAAAGACAGCATTTTTTATTTAGAAAAGAAAGTATGTGTGTAATATCAGTTAATATAAACTAAGATTAATTTTAAGTTACAATACATACATTGAAAACAAAGCTAATGTCAATGAGATTGACAAAACTTCTTTGTTAACTTCAAAATTAACTAAAAATAGAGACTGGCAAAGTAATTTCATTTACAGCTACTTTAAAGTAAAATGTGAGAAAAGATTTTGGAAGACATTAGAGATAAGGGTGTCCATGACCACACCCTTTCAGTGGGAGCTGGTCTTCTGGTTGCTCTTTCTCCCTTATAGACCACGTCTTTGAACCCCCACAATCCTTCAGCTTTTAATCTTTTTAAGCAAGCCCCCATTTTTCCTAGAGCAAGGTCAGCCTAGCCTGCACCATTCTGAAGTCATGATGCACCAGTCATTTTCCCAGCTACGAAGGTATCACTTCTTTCTAGCCAGTTTCTCAGCTTTTATACTTATTGAGCAATCCTGCTTTTACTTTATAGAAAATTCTAGAATGTATGCTAAAGAAAAGCACTTCTATAGCACACTGGAACACGTGCTTTACTACTGATTTAATATTCAGATATTCTTTGCATAAGAGCCAGGAAAACAAAAGCAGAACGCTTTAGAATAACACTGGAACATTTATATATATTTATGGAGAGAGAGAGAGAGAATGGCCATCTTAAATACAAACAATCTTTACAGCTCACATCTTTCAGAAATCAACTACAACTTCACAGCTTTTTTTATACATATGTTCTAAGACTTAAGTTGCCTTTCTTGAAAAAAACTGTGGGTTCCTGAAAATCTAGAGTAGCTCTTTTCCTTAAAAACAAATAGGATCATATATTATATCTATCATTGTTTTGCTACTTGCTTGCAAAAAATACAGCAAGCCAGTATGTGTCATCCATATTTCCTCCCTTTTACCTGCATTTCATAAAAACATCCTTGTGACAACCATAATCTCCCACAACTCCCACAAAAATAGAATAAATGCTGTATCTAGCTTCACAGAATAAATAAAAAACTGAATTGCAATTAACAATCTATGCTTTATATTATTTCCCTTATAATATTAAGCCACAAGCAGAGGAGAAGTTTCCTTAATTTACTTTCAAGTGCCTATGATGACGAACAATACTCAATACAGCATATGTAAAACGCAGCGAGCTACTGCAACTGCTGGAGTCCACAACACTGAAGGTTTGCCAGTGGGGCAGTAAAGCAATTTAGTGTAGGAGTTAACAACCACCACCAAAGAGTACTTTATCTCTGCTGGTTTTTCTTTTTGTTCCTATTCCTCCCAGACTCATCTTCCCAATGTTTGACTTTTTAATTTGAAATACCAGTTATTAACTGGCTTCATAATTTCACTAATTCATTTAACATTCACTTCAACAAAGTTACAGACTGGGGGGTGAGGGGGCAGGCAGGGGCAGAACTAATTAAGCTCCTTCATCACATGCAGAACCTTACTACCTGAACACAGAAAGTGTTCATAATCTGATTCATTCATATCTACATTAAACTGTTTCCTTTCTACCTAAGTTCAATCTGTATAAACAATATTATATATAACATAGACACAGAAATCCACATTGTGTATGTACAAATTATATATAGACATTTACGTAAGTAGATATACATGCAAGAATTTATTTCTGTTTTGAGGTTTATAAAACTTTTTATCTTACAGCTGTAAGTCTTCCTCTTGCACAGGAAAGAATGTATTAAGGGGGAGGGGTTAAGTGGAAGAGAGTTTATTATGATCAGCAACATGAAACAAGGAACAAAACAAGGCTTTCTCTTGTTCTCATACAATTGAAAGGCATTCTAAAGGAAGCTTTGTTATTCAATTAAGGTATTAGACAGTACATCATACATAAAAAGAAATTCTGCTGGTAATGCTGCCAGTAAATTCCAGACTTGAAGAGAACCTTTCTGTAACACCTCGGCTTTAGGGGTGAAGTTGAAGTGCCATTGCCATTAGGGATGCTTTAAGGTGTCCCGTCTGGTTTCTGCATGTCACTCTAGAAAACCACAGAGCACCTGTAGGTCCTGCGTTAGGGCTGTTGGATTCCTACTGGTGTCCTGGATACATTTCAGGGATACATGAAAGTTAGATATCAAAGTTTGAACAAGGGAACTTCCACCCCTTTACAGACCAAACAGAGAAGTGCATGGAAGAGAATCATTCCTGCAAGTACCTGATTCTCTCTACTGACCAAGTAATTTCCAATTGCAATGCCTAATACTTGGTCATTTCCATTAGGAGAGGTCAAAATCAGACTGGGTTTTTTTCAGTTATGGAAAATGTTGTACATTAGTCAGGAAACAGTAGCAAAAGATCACAGGACAGAAAAACACAACTGCACTCTTAACTGAAAAGAAAGCACAAGTATATAGGTTTTTTCATAGTGGGATAATGGGAACAACCTCTTCACAAAAGGCCCTTCTGTAAAAAATAATAAAATTGAGGCAAGTCACTGCATCATAAATCTGCTGGTGGATGGTTGGGAAGGAGTTTCATGTCTTCCCTCAACGGCAGTTGAGTCTGCTTAAGACAAAAGACTTCTGGTTTTGGTTTTAAGACAAAATAGCTTCTGATTTTTCTACAGGTAGTTTATCTAATGAAGACATTACTGAATCTGAAGATGTGGAAAGGACCCAGGATTGTGGAGGCAGCAGGTAAGGGTTCATTCACAAGGCATAAACCAAAAACTTCAACACAGACTTTAAGTAAGGAAGAGCCTGTAGGAATGGGACAGGAACTTTGCAGAATGTGAGCATGCGCACAGGTGGTAAAGAAGAACAGGGCTGAAAGGGCCCCTGGTGATAAAAGGCACAATCCTTGAACTTTTTGGCAGCCCTGGTCACCACCACAGTGCGTGTCTTCTCCCTTCAAACTACTGTTTGAAGTGCAGAGGATTTGTCCAAGTGGCATAAATACTTAAGTGAACCCTATATGATTTCTGATTCATCATTTACTCACTGCTCAACATGGAATACCAAACAGGCAAGTTTAATCATTTTAATTTCCAGTTATTGTACCCGCTTTACTAATTACCATTTTAGCACTGATTAGTCTGTAATAGTTATTCATTAGCTGTAAGTTGAACAAGGGATGATTTGAAGCAATTACACTTACTCAGCATATTCTGAGGACTAATTATTTCACAGTCATCAGATGATGACTGACAAAACACACGATCAATAGCAAAGACCCAAAAGAATCAGGGATGAAATTCTAAAATATCCTCAGAATCACTTCTGTCTATTTTCTGTGTGTGGATTATTTGGTAAAACCAACTTTTCCTCCAGCCAGAGTAACCAAGGATGTTACTGTAGATCATGCATTATTGAATAGAAAAACAGACTTTGAGACAGCTCAGTGTTACACCTTATATACTTGGTCTTGGAGAAAGACTGTGTTTTGCCTATCTGAAGCTCTCCTTACAGGTGATTATGGTTATCTTGTTTCTGGAATACTTGTTTGTCCTTGCACTCAGACCTCTCCTTCTTACCCCATCAATCCTCAGTGACAAAAACTTCTTCCTCACAAAAATCACATGAGGAGAGTATTTCTTGTTTCATTGGCTTGGAGTTGTCATGGCTGGAAATCCAGGATATTTCATAGGGACGACATTGAAATCTGGGCCAGAGAATGTGTCTCTCAAACATCCCCAGGCAAGTGCCTCATCCCCATGAGGCTTTACAAGGATGATATCAACATACTACTGCTCCCTCAAATGATTTAAAACAACTCCGAATTAAAAACAATGGAAGAAAACAGCAGCTTAGTTCATATGCCCAGAACTAGAAAGCCTAAGATGTTATTATTTGGGAAACACCCAAGCCTTTTCCTTTAAACCTTGAGTCATTTCTTTACTTGATGGAACAAAAACACAAAGTACAACATTTAGCAGAAATAAAACAATACAGAAATACTGAAATGGATACAAAACAGGTCAAAAAGACTTCAAATGAGAATGGGTTTGGTTATAGCTAATCATGACACTGAGAACAGATCAAATGACCTCCCAATATATCTTCTGCTCTACAAAAGTTTAACAATACTTGAAAAAAAGTATGTGGAGGGGGCAGATGAAAGTGAAGAACCTACTTTGGATGCCTTTCTTAGCAACTTCTATTTTTACATTAACTGATCTGTCGCCTTTGCTCATCACCCAAAATAATACCAAGACCCCTCCTCCCCTGCCAAAGTCACCCTGCCAAGTTCCACAATGAGTTCCATTGATTTTCAAGACATATTGTCAACTACCTAATAATTTAACTGGTAGGCACAGCTCTTTCGGTTGAAGCTTCAGTTTCCCAAACAAAAGCTAACCACCTGAGACCACAGAGGACAGGATATGAGCTACTTATAGCAACACTGGACCAGTGAACAAGAATAGCAGGAAAGCTGCTTATTTTATTTTTTTTTCTCCAGCAAAGGCCTTTGAAGTAAACTATTTATTAAACATTATAATACTCGAAACAAAAATCTTTGAAGGCAGGTTATCCTCCTCTGCACCATGTCCCGTTGTGAATGAATTGCTTCCTTTTCCTTTTTGGATTTTTTTCACTTGTGAAACTGACACTCAAATTGTTCTCTTAAGATCCTTGGGTACGCCTTCGCCTTTGCCGAGAGGAATAATCCATCCATCAACAACAGGATCATTAAAAATATTTATCACTCAAACTACTTCAATATCACTGCACTGTAAGCAGCCACCCTGTTCATCAGGCAATGTTAGATAACTACAATAAATAAGTTCCTTGTGCACAGGAAAATAGTATCGATTAATAAGTAATGATGCAAACAGATAATTTGAAACAGAAACAAGCTAACAGTAAGACTTAATTTTTCACTTTTTTAATTAAAAAAAAGTAAATTATCCCCATTAACCCTGCTGCTGATGAATACGTGTGCTTTTTCTTTGTTCTTCTGATTAAAACATTCATCTCTCTCCCTCTCTGTTGTTGAAAGAACTAATTTTTCTCTATAGCATCACTGTAGTATCATCGGAAGTTTCAAAACCAGACATAGAGAATTGCCTTTTCAAATACATGTATTTGGGCTGCAGAGACAGAACTGTCACACATTGTGCTGTATTTGCATCTTTGAAAATCTGGCACTGATGTGCAGTGAAGAAGAGGAGTGCTCTGAAACGACTGCTCAGAACTGTCTTGAGCCTGAGAAATTCCCTGGCCAAAGCCTGGGAAATAATCGGAAGTGAACTGAAACTCCCACTGGGCCACCATGCATGCCTGCATAGTAAAGATGTCACTGGCAAGCTGCAAGCAGAATCACATTAGAAAAGGTTTTAACAGTCCTCTATTGAGAGAAAGAACTTATTCCAACTAAGAGACAGTAGAGAACTATCAATACCCTGATTCCTGAAAGATGGAAGAATTTGCCATTTCCACTGATTTGCATGCAAGAGTGATCTATCACATCTGAAAATCCAATCACAAAAATATAACACATGATTCCTGACTAATTTCATACCTAAGGAGCAGACACAGCCTTTTTCCATACAAAAAAGCCACTTTTCTTTCAGTAGGCACATTTTCTCAATTTGTTCTGCCTTGTGATTTGAGGTACAACCTGGCACACGTACAAGTGATGACCAAGCACTAAGAATTTTGAAAAATCTTCTCCATCTCTTGAACGTTTGTTAATCTGACAATACATTTCTATTACATATCATATTTTTGCATTTCACAGAATCACAGAATATTCTGAGTTGGAAGGAGCCCACAGGGATCATTAAATCCAACCCTCACATGGTGATTGAACCCACGACCTTGGTGTTATTAGCACCATGCTTTAACCAGCTTCACATTCCAGATACACCTACAGAGAATTTTTAAAGCCCATATAAGAACCTCCAGTGGGTTTTTTTAGTTTCCAATAAAATGCTTTCTTGGCTATGGAAGTGGTCTAGATACCTCCCACTTGAAGTCTGTCACCACCAAACAGCCAATTTATCTGTGCTGCACATAAATCTAATAGATTTATATAAGCAAGTGATTCATTTTGTGTTCCCACCAGCCTCAGCTCGTGGACCTATTCAATGCCACAGTCCCGACTTTTGAAGAATAAAGAATCCATTCTTTAACAATTTTTCTTGCTATTGGAAGACATCAACATGCCTGTAGCCATGTTACTGCCTCTACCACAAGGACACAGCAGCAAGAAGATGGACAAATGACACACACTTGTAAAATCTGTACCTGTGGCAACCACTGAAGTACTGGAGAACTTGGAGAAGGATTCTGTCTGGTGAGAAAACCAGAGTGTAAACTCATAATTTGCTGGAGATTTTACGGACTTTCTATAGAACTGAAGTGCTCTGGATATACAGTTACAAATGAAGAAAGATTCCTTAGGCATTCATAATTCTATTACTTATGAATCCTTAGTCACATGCAAACTACTGAGAAAAGCAGAGCATGAACTGGAGGGTATGTCCTATTTTCCTCTCCATGAGCTCATTCAAAGAGGCTTTGAATAGGCAAAAAAGCTATAATGAATGCAGCTAAATGATGGACCAAGGTAAAAATGTCTGTACAGATCTCAGTTCATAAAAGCATGTCAGTATTTTAAGTGCTTTCAAGGATAAGGCCATAATGAATCATTCACTGTAGCATTTTCCTAAGGGCCTTAAATGTGTCAGCAACCTCTCTACCCGCTCTAAGGTGAAGTTGACAGTCTGGGGTCACTCTTCAGAATGGACAGCTTCAGTGGTTCCATTCCCAAATCTTTTTAAAAGCCTTGTAAGTTATTTGGAGACATTACAGATTTATTTTGAGTGATCTCAAAAACAGCCATAAGATTAAAACTCTCCGGTTCCCCTGAAATTGCTTCACTTCAAAATTCACTAAGACTGAATCAAAGAGAGAAGGAGGTGGTTGTAGGTTCTTGCTTCCCCAGGACTCTTCCTATCTGAAAGTCATTCCACTGTTTGTCTTCACACCTCCAAGTAGAACTGAATCTCATTCACGAGTTCCCCCATAATACGCCTCATTTATACCAACAGTTTAAATCTGAGCCTGAATTTCAACTCACCATCTGGCAGCACAGGCACAAAGTGAATAAGGAACTTGATGGATAAGATGAAGGTATTAATAAAAGGTTTCCACTATTTCTCCAAGATCATTCAATTAAGTTTTACAACAAATTAACTAAATTTTGTATTTGCATAGGAGATTTTAATATATTTTTAATTTACAGTGTTGAATTAATTTTTACCTTTTTTTTGTTTCCAAATTGTTACAAACAAAACTTTTTTACTGTTACTTTAAAAAGCGTTTTCCAGCTATGCATGGAACTGCCAACAAGAGCTGCAGTTTACTTAGTTCATATATTGTATTCCTCACTACTGCACATTCTACACTTCAACACCACAATCAGTGGTATGTGTCCTCATGTGTCAAAACTCTAACTCTAAATCAAGTTTTGCTCATTGTTACAACGTTTTTGCAGTCCTCACTGAATCAGCTGCAAAGCCACTGCACGTTCAATAACCATGGTCTGGAACTGTGGTGGGGAGGAGGCAGGCATCCAGGGAAAATCAGAGGGCAAATTGGGGACCAGGCAAAAGTAATTTGCAATTAATGTAGAAGCAACTAGAAAGAAGTTTCATTCATGCATTTAGCACTATTGGTTAGATCAATTAGAGATACTGTCCCAGTAATGTAAGCAGAATCTGATCTATAATATGCATACACCTTTGCAAAACCCTTTCAAGTGTATGAAAAAAACCCCTTGAAATAAAGACAAAACCAGCTCATTACATCATTTTTGGACACCATATAAACCAGCTAGTGTCATCTCCAAGGTCCATAATAGCATGATTTTATTAATTCTCATAAAGTCTGATTTTGTATTCATGCAGTTAACATGATTCTAAGTGACAATATCTCAACATGGAAGTCAGCAAAACATAAAATAATATCAGTAGAATATTAAAAACTTCCACTGAGATAAATAGAAATATGAAGGTTCTGACAGAGCCAAATATATTAGTGCTCACTTTCTACTCATTATGTGCTTTCAGCGAGCACAGTACAGTTTTATGATTTGATGGGGAAAAGATTATACTTTTTAGCTAGTTTCCAGCCTGACTCTCTAAGGCTGTTCCTTCCTTTAAAGACAGCATAGTATTATTACCCATAAAAGTATGACTACACAACAAGTTCAGTACAGGCCTGTCCACGTTGCTGGGATATGTATTACCTCTCAAAATAAGTCTTGGGAGGAACACTGAAACCCAGGAGAAAAAGAAAAAGTGGGGGGGAGGGAAGGGGAAATTGTTCTTTGACATCCTCCTTACTTCAGAACTTATTTGTAGTTCAGAATGGAGTCAAATGTCGCATCAGCAATTAAACTTTGACTTCTACTAGAGCAATATTAATGTAGAGTGAGTCCCAGAGCAGCAGTGCCCAGCCCTGTGCTTGGGGTTAGCTCCAGTGCTAAACAGCACGTTGCTGACCGGCACAGGAAATCCCTCTCCTGTTCCTTGAGCTGAACCAAAGGGCTGGCATAAAGAAATGTCCAAAGTATTAACAGCAACAAAAACTATGGGCTCAGAGCCAGATTTCAAAGGCATTTAGGTGCCTAACATGCATTAATTTTAGTGGGACTAAGCTGCCTCTGAAAATCTGGCCTTCAGTCTTTACTATTCCTAAGCCTCTCCAGATCCTGTGGCTCTACCAGGATGTAAAAGCAATTACATTTCACAAGTTTGAATCCAACAATATATTTTGGAAATAATTCAAAGTACATGTTTTTTTTAACATAAAGTTTCCTTGTCCAGTAAAATACACTGGAATTCTATATGCTTGGTATTTGCAGGTCTCCCTCCTCTTTCCTTTGGGGCCAGAACATAGCAGTCTGGTGAAACCTCTGACATCCAAATATCTGCTTTCTTCCTTTAAGTAGAAGAAGTGTTTAATGGCTAATTCTTTGACAAATATTTTATAAATAGTAAAACATACAATCTCAGGTTTACTGAACACTAATGTAATTGCTCCTGAACAAAACCACTGCCCATACAATCCTAATCCCCACAAAAACTAGTGCAGATGTTATAGTGTATATAAAAATCAGATATTAGCATTTGAGGTGTCCATTCCCATCCAACTCCAAGATGAATTCAGCCAAACAAATATCAGCTTGGCTTGTAAAGGAATCCAGTGTAATGAAACACACTGAAAATGAGAAAACCAAATCCTCACTTTTATTCACAAGGCAGGTGTGCATACAGTTGAGTGCACAAAATCGATCTGAGAATATTTTAATAAAAGGAAACACAGGTAGCTGTAATATCTGTTAATGCCGGGCCATTTCATGAAACAATGCTCACACTGCACTGACAGATCACTGTACACCAACTATTCAGAGCAGAAACTGAAAGTCCTCGCCTCACCCATGCCCATGCTCGATTTGTCTCTTTCTCTGGTTCCAGTTTCCTGACATCAAAGTACAGGGATGGAGCCTGTGAAAACATCTCAGACAAGTCTTCATCCCCCTTCCCCACTGAAGCTGCAGCAGGGAACAGGCTATGCACTTAGGTGCTGCCTTTTTTCCTCACAACATCATTGGCTGATCTAATAAAAGATGCTGGTTTTCCCTGTGAAACTTGCCTCAGCAGTTTATACCAGTTGTTTTCCTTTCAGCAAGTCTTGCTTTTATTATATCTACTGATATTATACAAAGAAATCACACTGAAAATATGTATATTAGGTCTTTAAACACTCCTTTTTCCCTGCTGGAAAAGGTCAGTGGGCTAGCACATTAACCTCCTTCATAGAACAATGCACATTGCCTCTCACAGGGAAGAACAGAAATCTTGTTATCTTCCAGGAGTATACTGCTTTCTCTCTGACCTTATGATGCAGTATCCTTCTCTTCCCCAAAGGAGTTTTTTCCTCGATGGCCTCTCAGACCTGCTTGTAGCTGGCTTACACACTCCTGAAAAATCACTCTTTAAGAGAATAACCCACCTCCCTTTAAGCACCTGCTTGAGTAATTTCAGGAAATTTGTTCCTGACTTAGGCTAATCCTTCCTGGCTAGTCATCTTCCCTTTCCTTCCCAATTCACTATTATCCTTGAATTGTTGATTTGATCTCTCATGTTCCAAGTCATCAGGGCTCCTTCCTCACTCCTGTGCAGGACCGGTTCAGCAGGAATCCCCAAGATGGTTAACATCTGATCAGCCTCATGTCATTTTATGAGGAAACCTCACTTCAAGATGAAACTAAAGGCAGTAGTTTTGGAATAGAGAAGATAAGGTTTTATTTTTCTTTTATAAAGGTACAAAATTGAAGAATTCATTGCTGCTTGTGTAACCTGAAAGTTATTCAGCGTTTTTACCCCTTTGCCCTCATTTAACCTTAGACATGAAACTTGTTGGGGGATGGAAGTAAGACAAACGTAGAGTAGCTGAATTTTCTTTCATCTTTCTTCTGGAACTCAGACAAAACTACCATGTGATGAATGGCCATTTGTGCCACAGATGTTAATTCAATACTAAATGAGACAAAAATTACCAATGAAGTTTGCAAGGCTCCCTGTGATGTACGGTCATCAGGCAACACTGATCGGCACAAACCTAAACTGGTTTTGCATATGCAACCAATACATGTTTCAATTATTCATGTCAATGTTCTCATCACACACAGCTGGGTTAATTGAATGCAACCACGACCACATTCCACCAACCTTTATGAAAAATATAAATGGTCTCTGAAGCAAGTACGAGCAACATAAAAAGGAAACATTTGAGATGAGTTTACAGATAATTTTACAATTTGTACTTGCAAGGTGGAGTACCTGTTACTGGCAGAAGATAGGGAGAGGCCATCCAGCATATTAAAAAGAACAGTTTAAGCCATCATTTGGCTCAAGTCACAGCACATTCCAAGAACCCCATAAACAAAGACATGTGCAATGTTAACTTTCTCTTTTATGCTGACAGCTTTTTTCTCCCATATAATGACCTTCCTGCACAGTGTGTGTTACCATAAAAAGAAACAGAGCCCAGTAAAATTAGAGGAACTGCTTAATATCAAAACGTTTTATCTGAGGAAGACGCCACTGCCAGTGTAAATATAAAAAGCACAAGAATTAAAAAGTATTTGTTTTGCTGTCTCTTCTTTAAGTTTAGATTGTTCAAACAAACCTAGCTCGAGTTTTCAGTTACTCTGCACTAGATGGTCCTCCCAAAGGCTGAAACAGTACTCCAGAGAATGTGAACTTGGCTCCAATTTCAGACAATTTTCATCTTCTTTTTCTGACAAAAAGTATTTGAATGCTTTGTCTGTAGCCAAGAATCTGGATATGAAAGGCACACCAGTAAACAAGTCACCAAAATGGGCCACTACTACACAGACTGTAGTGCATGCTTGTAGTGAAAAAAAAACCTCCTCTGGCCCAAAGGACACTGTTTTATTTTACAAGCAGAATGCTAATGTGAAATTTTAGTTTGATTTTATCTCTCTCATCTGAGTATAAAAGAAAAGCTACATGCATTTTTGATAGACAGCCTACGTTTGCTATTTTGTTTGTACAAAGAAAAGTGAAAAGGAAGAGAACATAAGAACCTCACAGCTAGTTGGCTTGGTAAAATGCTGCACCAAACCAAATTACTTTTTTACAGTTTTGTTTGAACTACTACAGAGAACCAACAGCCCTTATTCATAGCATTCATCTTTCTATCAGCATTCCCAGAATGAAAATTGAAACTTTAAGAATGTTATTGCTTTGTACCAAATGTTCACTAGCTTCTACCATGGCAACTAGCCCACAAAACCCTACCAAGGCTAATCACAGTTCCCAAAGGTTTATTATCTTTTGTATCAGGGAGGCATTCAAATGCACTAGGCTGCCTGGCAGCTAAGGCAGATATTGTCTTCACCAAAAAGAATTTTAATTTTAGCCTTCTACATTTGGTGAAAATACATTTCTGAAATTCAGAAAACACGCCAGCCAAAAGCTCACACCAGCTCCAGTGTGGAGCTTCTTGCTCCACAAAGAAGCACATATGAGAACTGAGCAATAGTCCAGCAATGCCAGGGAGACTTCACTAAGCATGCCAGTAAAGTCTCCCTAAGCTGGCCAGAAACCCAAGGGAAGGAAATGAGAGTGATTATGTACAGCTGAGCAAGCACAGTGCAGAGACTCCTAAATCAGTGATACAGTGTTCACTGCTGGTGTTCCGTGGTAAAAATGTTTACCATCTGTGTTACTCTCTCTTTGTTATGGACACTAATGGACCCTTCAAACATAAAAGCATGGGGGTGGGGAACAAAAGCCTGATTAAGCCAAAGTACTTCAAAATCACTTTTAGCTGTATACTACATAAGGAAATTCTGACACTAAATGAAAAATGGATCGAAACCAAAACACGAGCAGTTCCAGGCTGAGCTCAGGAGGGCTGCACAGCAGTGGCTTACTCTGCTCTGGAGGTCTAGTTCCGAGCTATCAGGCACAGACAAATCCTTTGGGTGCTGAGAGGTGGCTCTAGTTTGGACACAAGAGAGCGACGTATACTCCAATAACTGCTAAGGCTGTGAGGCCTACGCTGAGCATGCCTGTGGCAGTGAGTTCCCCAGGAAGCAACTGCCTTTGTACAAAGTTTGTCTGCAGCGGAACTTCTCTGCTGCTGTCTCCTGCTGTTGAGAAGCCACAATGGCCTGGAAAGTATTACAGACTGTAGTGAAGCCAAAAACTAATATATGCCATTCAGTTTGCAGTCTGTGCATAAAACCAAGCATCTGACTTCCTCATGCTAGACATCTCACACTGTCATACATGAAAATCGGTGGAAATCACAGCCTTCAGCCTGACTTCCATCTCAGATGCTTTTTTACTCTGCTCATCAAAATTTATATATGGAAAATGAGTTCCAACAACCTGATATCTCCACTACAACCTCAAATAGTTGCCTTAATACATCTTCTCACAGTCCCTCTCTCCCTCACTACCCAGAACGACACTGCAGGGAATCTATGGTAACAGGAGTCCACTCTGCTTCCTTCAAGCCCAAGGAAGTCAGCTTGGATCAGGCTCCCCTACCTCCACTCAACAACCAGCTATCGCAGTGCCTATTATCCAACCCGAGCACATCCAAATTCTTTGGCAGCCAGTGCCCAGTTTCAACAGAGTTGTCAGTAATTTGAGGCTAACTACTCAACCCAGCACATGCACACAAGCTGCACAAACAACACAAGATCATCTGTCAGTGAGAATAATCCTTTTTCACATGAGGTGTTTCAGGTGTTACATCTCTCATGCAACTGATGCCAGTTCAAATATAATTCTAGCAGAACAGGAGTGGACTTCGTGAACCACAAACCAAGCCAGCAAGAAGAAAATCAGAAGTAGAATAGCAGTTTGTTTTAGTTTGTTTTCTCTACAGCTGGAGGGGCCTCCCAGCAGCCTCATGCTGCTGAAAATGGTTTTGGAACCAATTGGTGCCAAGTGCCACATGACCAAAACTGAAACACCACATGGGTTTGAAAAACGCTTCAAGAACTGGCGCAAAGGTGGAGGAGCTTCTGCAGCGCTGACAGACACCTGGAAAAAATACAAATGGGTCAGTCTTGGACTCAAAATTCACCACTGCCAATGCAGGGTCTCAGCAGATGAAATACTGAGGGTGGATCATTCACTGATGGGCTTTTGCAGACTCCTCCTGAATATAATACCACTAGAGCATTCTGCCACATACCTATGTCTCCACCACAGGTGTTCAGTCTTTTTCAGATTACAAATGCAACTTCTGACCACTCCTCAACTGGATACTTCTCAGTGCAGTCACACAAGCTCTGGCAAAGAATGATTATTCTCTTTTACACTCGGCATTATCACAGACCTGGAATTGTTTGTCCTGATTTTCTTCGTCTACATCACTTCTGTGTCACTGCCCAGTGCCCTGGGGACACCCAAGAATTTGCAAATTACTGAACACATTGTCAGGATGTGGAGTTCATAGAGATATTCAAAAGCCAATTGGACACAGCCCTGACGACTCTGCTCTCCCTGACCCTGCTTTGAAGGAGTGGGGGCTTTGCTTCAACCTCAAACGTTCTATGACTCTAAGAGTCATCCCTGGCCTCTCTGAGTGTAAGAGTGTTTGTACAGTTATTCCACATGTAACACTGCAATTCTATTTGGCTACTGAAGATAAATTAGGAAACATTAATGTTCTGGGTTTTTACCTTGCCTGCAGCATGATGAGAAACATTTTCAGGGTGGAGAAATTCTCTGCCTCTCTAGCGTATCTTGAGATGCTTCATAATTTTGCAAAACTTACATTTTGCTTTACAGGGCACCTGAGTACAGTTTGTGCCTCACAAAAGCCACCATTTGATACCATAAACAAGGCTATTTCCATTATTATGTATGCTTGTTCTCAGTCAATGTGTCAAAATCAGGCTGTGGAACAAATGCCTGTCAGAATGTAGTTGGGATCTTCCTGATGCAGTGTCCAGATCTGGCTTAGGTACAGCGAGCACATTGGGTTGTTCTGCTTGCTGAGTATTTGTTAAATATTAACAGTGGGCTTGGAACTTGCAAGGCTAAGGGAGGGCTTCCCTGCAGCTCTTTTATAACTAAAAGACAAACCTAGGGAGAAAAAAAAACCAAAACAACAGAAAATCCTCACAAAAAAACAAGGAACGCCCAAAGACTTGTAACAGAACACTAATGTAAGTATTTTAAAATTCAAACATCTTTGTTTTTCTCAAAAAAAGGCTGACGTCAAAGAAAGCAGCAAGTGAAAATTGCTTCTAAGGGCATGTCAAGAGAAGTTGCTCTAAGATAGGGAGGAGAAGGAGCTATAGTGGAAACACAGGACATTACCACAGCTTTCCTACCCACGGGGCTTTTTGGCCTCAATTGAATATTCCTGTGGCCCACTCAGCATTGCTCTGTCACATACACTGAAGTCTTTGGCACAGGGGCAGTTTGTTTTCAGTGTCCTTACAACAGTGTGGGCCCTTCCTTTTCATCCACATTGCCCTGACCTTCCTTTTCTCTCTCCCTTCCCCCCAGTCAAACATCATTAGATGCAGGAAGAACCTTGTTGTGGTTCTGCTGCTCATAACACAATTTGCTATGCGAATACTTCCTGTGCACCCTGCCAGCGTGGCACCTCTCCAAGACATAAGACTGGTGTTTGGGAGATGGTCACACAAAGCATGATACTTCTAGTACCACTGCTCTGTCCTTCACCTTCCTTTGCCTTGCTGTGGGCAAGGACTATAAATATCAAATAGCATGAATGAAATTAAGATGGAGACTGCCTGCTTGTACCAGGTGAGTGCTTGCAGCAGCATGCATTGCTGTCCTTCAGATGAGCAGGGATGCACAGAATCTTTTTCAAAACATCATTCACATAATTTTCAATGTACTTTACACAAAAGAGAATTTATGTGAAACTTCAGTTTCATAAAAAAGCGAAATAAACTCCATGTTCCTGCATGATAAATTCCCCTGTTATTTGCAGAGAGCTTTAAATGAACACTGGGAAAAATTTTAAGTGCTTCAAAATACAGATTTTACATGCTATGAAGAAAATGAATAAACAAAGGAACAACTTTTGTGTTACAAGAGTCCCTGATATTCCCCATCTATAATACTTATATGATAACTCCAGTAGCTATATGACTTGCTGATGCATAGCCATTTTTCTAAAGTTTATTCTTCTCCTAAATGCTACTTAGAGAAAGACATGAAAGTTAATGCCAGATTAATACTATTATCTCTCCTCAACCCATGTATCTTTCTAAAGAAAAAAAAACCAAACTCCAAAATACAACTATGTCTAAAAGAATCTGACACAGGAAATACACAAGAGAAGCAATCTGAGAAAAGATGGAGCAGAAAAATTTGGAAGAAGAAACAAAGAAAGGATTACTAGAATAAGGAAACAAAATATCAGGAAAAAAGATTTGACATGGCATACTACAAAGTAACATAAGGCTTTAGTGATGAAGGCACCAACTTCAAGTAGAAGGCAATAAATTCTATCAAACAAGACAACACAAGTGGACCATTTTAAAGACAGCATGGTTGAACATACATTCTGGAGTTCATGAAAGCATGCAGAAAGAGGAACTGAAACTAGTTTTAGTTAAGAGACAAATACAGTCAAGGGTTTCAGCTGTGGGAACAAAAAAGTATGAAAACCACGTAAAAGGCAACTGAGCGCACGACAACAGCACTTAGAGCCCCACACTGATTTCTGACCTGCTTCAAAGAACCATGCAGTGTGTTAAGTCTGACCTCTGACATGGTCAGAGAGTTGGTCTTTCCCTCAATGATGGTCCTAGCAGTAGAAATACTTTAGCTCAGAGACAGACAAAATGCAGTGAAACAGAATAGTCAAAAAACGAGAGTTATTCCATCAGTTTGCAGATTTAATTTATATCCTACTGTTCACTCATCTTTTGTCACATATTCTGTTGTTTCAACAATTGGAAGACAAAATTCACTAAGTAATCTCTTTATTTGAACTGAGGCTATAACCCACAGTAATTATGAGCAGTGTGTAGCAATATTTTCACTATTTAGGACAGGAAGTGAAAAATACCAAACACATCTAAAATTGCATTAGGGATTTGTGCAGACAGAAGGTAATTACACAAAGTGGACTTTGGCCAAGACTCTCAGAATATGAAGCAATCTCAGAACCTTGTGGAAATTACCTTGGGATCTTTAATGATAAGTGGGCTAAATCTTCACTTAAATTGTCCTAAAAAGCATGCCTTCTCTGACAGCATATTGCTACAGAGTGACAGGACCATTGTATTCCAAAATTAGATGGCATGTCCAACACTACAGCACACAAGTGGAAAATCAAAAACAAACAAACAAAAAAAACCCCCAAAGCACAGTCATTTAAAAAACAGACCACAAGAAGACATCTCAAGTGTTTCACGTGCACAGAATTACTTGCTTCCCCCTCTAATTTATTTCAGATTGTAAGAGATCCCTTATTTTAGGTCAGTGTTGTGACAATGGAAGTATGCCAACTTAACCTTCATTTTCTTAATTAGCATTTAACAGGAAGCTTGTCCTCCTCTAGAAATATTTCCTTCCATAAGGAAGAATAACCTTGAACAGAAGACAAAGCTAAGCCAAGGAGAATAGAAAAATGAAACTGAAGCTCCAAATATATTTACATGTCTTTAAACTATATTTATTTACATACCCTTAAAATGTAAATAAAATAGATCTCGGTAAAAAATTACTTCATCTCCCAGAAACAAGCAAAACACTGTATCTGTATTCATAACTACTCTGGGGAAAACCAACCACAAAAAAAGTCCCTCTTTTACACATGCTCCCTACCATGGACCATGTGCTCATGTAACTCATTGTTTATCTAGTCTGGAGACAAAAATGCCATGAAAAAGCAATCACAAGGCAGATGGCTGGTTTCACTAATCTGACCCTATTTCTTACAAGTAAATCTAGTCTACAACAGTGATGCCCCAAATAATCCCCCATTCCTATAATACTTAGATTTGCATATTTAGGTTAGAAATGCCTGGCATTGCTGGATTAAGATTTTCCCCCAGTAAAACAATGCTTTGTCATAAATTCTCCCCCAGAGACCATGCAGATTCTCAAACGAGACATGTCCACACACTGAAAACCTGAGTGAAAGCACGCTCACAAAACATTCTCACCAACGCTCACCTCTATAGGTGCAATGCCTTTTACTCTGCTTAAACCTGACCGTGTAGAGTGACAAATGCAGAGATTCTCTCTGTAGCCACCCCCATGATAACAGATGACAAGATGCAGCACAAGCTTCATCTCTTGCTAATTAAACGAATCAATTAAGAGACTATTGTTGCAACTGTGTAACTGCTGTTCTATAGTGGCAATAACAACCCCACGGGGAGGTCTTTTACTACATTAAAATGCTGTCCTCCACAACTCCATTTGATATTATTAGAAACAGTTATTTGCGTCTTGCTGTCATATTAGTAGCAAAGGCAAATTATGGAAATATGCAGACCAGAATGGTCCCAGTATGAGATCAGGTTTGGTTTTCAACCTCCAAGGGAACAATTGCTGAAATTCCAAAGTTCCCTAAAGTTCTTTAATGGAACTGATAAATCTATCAGCACAGCATCCATTTAGATTCTAGGTAAGGGTCACATATTTGCATACTTTCCTGCTAAGCTGATACAATTCAACTAGATAAATTATCATATTAAGTTTACCCTCCTGAGTTAAACTGATGGAGTTCAAAATTGTTTTCGATGGTTGTCATTAATCGCTGTTACATCCTAAATGCTCACTTTGAAATCTAATTGTGCTGGTGTACCAAGGGTCATATTAATAGCATTTTTAATGTTAAATCTTTGTAAAACATGTTTATTTTACTGATATTACCACTGAAGCCTAGAAGACTAATGAGAAACAAAGTATATTTATTATCAATAAAAACTTAATTTAAAATTTACATTCAGAGAATTAAATTAGCTTTACTAACTTCATCATGCCTTTGTTTCATTAAGATTCCTGGTTATGCTTCAAAGTCATATAAATTAATACCTCCTAAACAGTTCTTGGGTATATGCCAAAGCTGCAGACATCAAAAGGCTGTTTAAAAACATGGGCTACATGTATGTTTAGTATGTGGCAGTAAACATCTTCATAAGAAAATGCTCATCTTCACTGTGAGGTAGTCTTGATATGGTTTAAAAAAAACCCCACCAACACTTCTTTGGCCAAATAAAGCAATTTATAATTATTTTAGTGGTAAATCATAATCTACCAAAGTAAATAACTTGAGTTACACCTTTGGGTAAGTTGTCCACTTGTGTTCCAAGAAGTAACAGGCTAACCAACCAAGTTCAGTCCTTGTCCCTAAAGTGTTACTAAGCTCAATAAGAAAGAAACTCATCAAACAAAGTATGGAAAATAAAAAATCCTAGTTTTACCGTTTGCTTATTTTTGAGGGATGAGTGGCCTCTATTATAAACAAAGACCACTATACTACAGATAGCACTCACATACAGAATCCACCAACATTAAGTGTATTCATGGAAATCCTGACCTACTTGTGATGTTATCAAATAGTTTTTTTTCTGCAAATTAAAACTGCAATTGAAAACAGAAGAAAAAATGAATAAATAAAAGTCAAAACATTAGAATTTAAATACAATAGCCTACTTCCACTCTGGTTTTGTAAGAAAGCAATGCTTGCAATCCAGATTTCTGCCTCTCAATCCCCATCCTCAATTCCAATTTGAACCCACATACACTGTTCAAACTGCTGATCAATTTCAGCCAAATTGATTCAAAGAAAAGGTAAGTCCATCTACAAAGTACCATAGCTATGTTTTCACAAGTCTTCTGAAGAGCACTGGCTCTGTTATGGAAAAAAGACCAAAATCCATAGTCCAATTGAGGGAAATTTGGCAGCAGACAATTAGGTGTCCAACAAGCACCTATGCATCTTCACCTTCACCTTAGCACCACCACCTCTTGTTCAAGGAGATCTCATGCAAAGGCTGCAAGAAGTTGTTCCATGGGAACTTGTGGCACTTCTGGTTTCTTTTAAGTCACAAGAGCAAAATTCAGAAAGAACTACAAGCACTTTTTTATTTCTCTTTCCAAAGAAATCCTGAGCAAATTTCCAAAATAATCTGATTATTTTGATTTTAGGGACGTGGCTTTTGGTAATACCAGTATTTCTAAATCTTCCAGGTGTTTTTGAGTTTGCCCCCAGTGGACAGTTTTAATATATTCACTATACCTTCTGCTTTAAAACATGAAAATAATATATAACAGAATTGAAATGTGAAGACAATATGTAGCTGTGTGACTGCACCTGATCATTCACACCTCATGAACTGGAACAATTTTCACTGCGGAGTCCTAATGATGGTCACTACTTTCACAAGTGAAATCCTTGTTGTGTGAGCTACCCACTTTCCACACAATACTGCAGCACCTGCAGCACCTTGCTGCCCGAGCCTGGATTCTCATCATCCACGTACAAAAGGGACTTGAAGAAGTTACTGTTTTCAGAAACAACTGCATGTTTTTTCTGTTGACACCTTTTGCAGTACTGAAATGCCACTGATGATAGCTCTACTACTAGAAGCACTGTGGTTCACAGTGCCTCTGAAAATGGAAGAAAAAACCCCAAACATATACAACAGTACAATTCCCTTAGATCAGCAGGGACCCTAATCTTACGGCTTGTGAATAGGAAGAGTAAAAAAACCATTTAAAAAAAGACATTAGCTTGCAAAATAAACACCTACTGGCCTATATTTATTTTCCTGTGGTTAGTACTCTACATATTCCAATAAATACCACTTTTGTAACCTCTGTAGGTCTTCAACCAATGTTTGAAAGTCTGCACAAATCTTCAGTATCTAATTTCAAAAGTGTCGCATATAGAAAGAAAAGCATAAAGAAAGAAAAGAACTTGTTAAGAACTGCAACAATTTCTAAGGGTGAAAGAAGCAGGTTGTTAAACATTTGCCATTGTGAGGTGAATCAGACTCATACAGCCAAAGCTTTATAAGAACACAGGGAGAAGGAAAAATGGAGGAGGAAGCTGTCTGCTGATGAGATTATAAACAGACTGCAGGGTTTCAGCACAATTTGTAAGCCTCAGTAATGGGACAAAAAGTTGGAAGTTTGCTCTTGAAGCAAAAGCAGAGAAGCCATGGCAAGAAGGAGCAGAAGGGAGAATCAGCAGTGAGAAAAGTTAGTGTACTGGCCCGTAGCTCCTAAAATTAGCTTAGATCCATAACGGAAGGAAATACAAAAATTTTGAGGAATGCTTTTATGTAAAGCTCTCAATTTCTGACTGCCATGAACAGGATAAAGAACTAATAACCCTGACTGTGTATGGAATATCCCTTGGCCAATCTATCTGAAGTAGCTAAAACCCAACACTCATTAATACTAACTGTGATTACTACTGCACTAGAATATATGCCAGCTATGCTAAAAAGCACGGCCAGGGCTTGATAGAGACTAGTTTTCCTAAATCCAGTATTCTCGGCCTGGAATTTGCAGATCTGGTTGCCGTGGTGGGTCTCAGGACTATTTTAAATGGGTCTGCAAAAAGGCTGAAGAAAAGGATGTGTAGTATCAACAGGCTAATAGCAATCATAAGAGAGTATAAGCTACCACAGCAAAACTTCAAATATTTTGTAAATCAAAGGTGCAAAAAGCATTCCATTGGTGATCAGATTGAAGCAATGGAAAAACCTCCAGTGAGATGGATGAACCAAAAAAACAGTTCTAGGAAACTCAGAAAGCACCTAAAGATGGCTTGACTCTTAAGCCAGACTAATTCCAATCCATGTGGTTTGCTATATCGTGTTCCCCTATATTGTTAAGTAATACCCTGAGCAGTATGTAATGTATATCTTCTTTCATCATTCCTCAGAGGAAAAAAATAATAACTTTATATTTCTGCTGTGATGTTAGAGAAGATCAATGAAACAGCATAAATGATGAGCAGAGGATAGGGACCACGGCTTTTGAGGAAAGTGATCCACTGGGTCAGCAGAGCATTGCTGTCAAGCGTGGCCTGCAGCCCAAAGCTGACAATGACATTACAGACGTGATGGAGCCAGGCTGCTCATTATCTGAACATACACAACTTCTTTATTTCCAATTCTACACACAGTCTAGAATACGTTTAATGCTTGCACAATAACCTGCAGTTCTCTATATACTTGCAGCTTTCTTAGTGTTAAAGGCTGCCTGCTCAGACGTATTTCATTGCTGAAGTCCAGCTGAGAGGCCTGAATAACCAACAAATGACTGGGGCCAGCAGTGGGCCAGCCAAAAACATTCCTCTCACGTAAGAGAACAGAAGGTGGAACGAAAAGACAAAAGACACAACAGAAACTGGAGGGTAATTAGAAAGACAGGAATGAAGGGTGGACTTGGGTCCTCTGAGTACTCAAACATCCAGTTTTTTGAATTGCAGCGGCTGAAGCAGAAGCTCTGTGCATAGATCTTGGTGTTTTTCTATAGATTTTGTGTATCTATTTCATTTGATCTTTACATCTAGAGAGCAAGTCCTGTGACGAGCCGCTGAAGGAGCTGGGTTTGTTTAGCCTGGACAAAAGGAGGTGCAGGGGGGACCTTCTCACTCTCTACAAATGCCTGAAAGGAGGTTGGAGCCAAGTGGGGATTGGTCTCTTCTCAGCTAACAAGTGATTAGAGGAAACTCCCTCAAGCTGCATCAGGGGATGTTCAGATTGGATATCTGGAAAAACTTCTTCACGGCAAAAGTTGTCAAACATTGAACAGGCTGCCCAGGAAAGTGGTGCACTGTCTCTGACGGTATTTAAAAGACATGTAGATGTGGCACTTGGGGACATGGTTTAGTGGTGGATTTGACAATGCTGGGTTAATGGTTGGAACTGATCATCTTGGAGGTCTTTTTATAATCTATACACTTCTGTGATTCTACATTTTTGACACTCTTACTTCTGTGAGCTGCCTACATACAGAAGACAGCCCATAAATGACTGCTCCCTTATTTCCTGCACTCTTGCTTTTGGGCAGTTTTGGACATTAATCTGAATCGTGTACTGTCTTGTTTCCTTTTTCTTTGTACAATATATAGCACAACCAGATTACTTGTTGTTATGGTAATGCTATTAATAAATACACTACCTGAATAAATCTAGCGTGAAGTGGCAAAATAGCAGGACTCCATCAGCACACCACATCTAGTGACATTCATCAGAGGGGACAAATGAGCAAAAACTCATGTAAAATCTCAATTACAGCAATAACCCAGGACCTCCTCTGCAATAATTTAATGAGGATTCAAAATGCTATCCTCACAAGAAAATTAAACCAAACCAGTGCAATTACCCATTCAACAACTATTTCTTACAGCTACAAGTTGCTTGCTCCTCAGGCAGAAACATCCTCATACACCTTGCAAAAGTATGAGTCCCTATTATATCTGAGACTCAAAACCCTGTATCAAAAAACAATTTGGAGAAAATAAGCTATCTAACACCACTACGATTTGGAGAGAAGAGAAATGCTCAAGTAGCAATGAATTTCTACAAATGATCAGAAACAAACAAAAACATTATTACAAATCCATGTAGACCCCCAAGTGATGCTAACAGTATGCACTCAAAGCTATATCACTGGAGAAAGCAACATGATTTTTCCTTTTCTCCTCTAAAACAAAAGAAATATGCTGCTACACTAACAGAAGCATTCATCTTACTATCCAGATGTTTACCATATGTTATGCAGCAAAATTCACATTATACTGTTGTCTTTCATCTGCAATGCAGTCTTCTCTGCCCTCCACCTAACTGGAACAGCCAAGATATTTTTAATAGAGAAGCACAGCTTTTACTTTCCCTTAGAGTGTCAGTTGCCTTCCTGAAGCAGGGGCTTGTGTTTTGTCAAAATCCAGCAGCAGAGTTGTTTCTACCACCCAATGTCAAAAAAATCAAGTGAAGCCATTTATTGAAACTTATGCCTTCCTGACAAGCCAGGCAAGCTGTGCTCCTTACAAGCTGGTTCTAAAAATATATTCTGCTGGACAGGTCAGTGGTCTGTACACTCCATAGCACGTGCTGCCTGGTACCACTGGAGTGCCATCAACATTTGCCCTGATCAAAAGGAACACAGAATGCTCAGAGTTATCCTTTATGTTTGCTACTAAAAAAAAGAAAAGAGAAGTAACTTTGTAAGCTGTTTATTATGCCGATAACAATACATTATAATAATAATAATGAGCAATCAAGAGTCTTTTGCTGCTAAATATTCCTTTCAAACACTTCCTAAGTCGACTGCACTTAGCAAGGGTTTAGTAAGAGATACATAATGGTGAACTCTAAATGTATTTCTAGGGCCTTCATTAAGATAACATTTTCTTTGTTTGAACATTTACATTTGTGTATGTGCACATGTACAGACATACAGAGTGTGTATCTTTATGTGCAACCATCTGTAGTGGGTATCATTGTATCTCCCCCCCATTACCTAAACTGAGTATACCAAGTTTAAATCAGAAGAGTACAAGGATGTTAAAAGAGCAAAGGACAAATAAAATAGTAGGATTTGGGGAAAAGAGGACAGTAGGCTAGAGGAACTGAGCACAGGTACACACTCTGCCTTGGATTCTATGGGAAAACTGTTACTGGAGCAAACCCTGGGAAGCAGACTTCATTACTGTTTCTCTACCCTGATTGCTGAAGTTCTCTCTCTGGGTTTGATCAGCAAGACATGCATAATTTATATTAAATAAAAAAATCTCAGATAGAGTACTAAATGCTTTTCTGTTTAGTCCTCCTGAGAATTTTAGCTGTAATCACATACTTGATTTCCCCAAATAACTAAGATTCAATAAACACACATGAGCTAGTCAGTAAGATCTAACATATATTATAATCCATTAGCTGTTTCATCATCTTTTTCTTTTTTTTTAAAGCTAAAAGCACATCAATTCTATTCCCTCTTTTATAATCTTTTCCTGTTGCACAAGGCCCAGAACACAAGCTCTGGTCTGTAAGTGAGATTTTGGGGCACTTCTAACAAATGAATACAAAATATTTTCATATCTAATTTGAACAACAGATTTAATATTTAATGTCACTTAATACACAATCAGAATTTTCCCTGCTACAGCCCCCACTTACAGATAAATCAGTTAAAACCGAGTCAGATTATCAAGTTGCATTTGTGTTTATATCTTATCTACTTGGGGTAATTATTTTCTTCTCACACAGATTATCCAGTCAGCCACCTAGCAGCAATCTCACATACACAGGTTGCAACTCCAGAGCTGAAGCATTATCATAAATACAATAGTGCAGAACAAAAATTCATTTTTGTGTCTTTAGGTTACTGCTATTCTGCTTGTGACTAAGACAAACAAATAAATACGCATGCACAGAGATGTATCTATAGACGTAAAAAATATTAGGGGCACTTTTCACTTCTAAAAACAAGCATGTAAGGTAAAAACATAAATGCAAGGTATTCTTGGTAAGTTTACCCTTACTGTGTTACACCTTACAAACAATGGCTAGGTAGCACTTGTAGAAGAACTAGTCACAAATAAGTAGAATGAAAGCATGCAATGCAATCTTAATCCACTTGTGTCCAAAACAAATAGTGCATAAAGATGTTAGGACTAAATTCTAAATGGAATGTTTCATTCTTAGGCTTTTCACTGTGAACACCACTACAGTGAAATCTGCTGGCAGCAAGCACAACAACTTACTTTAGAGGATACTTCAATTTTATTTCATTTTCAGAACTATTTTTAGAGGCATATGGAAGTTGGAGAAATTCAATGACTGCATTTTAAACATGCAAATCATAGAACTGGAAGTTGTTTCAATCACATATATGTTTATAAGCATCCATAACCTAACACAAAACTTGCATATTATACATGACTGCTCCACAGAATAATTTTATTGAGTAAATTCTGTCTAATTGTATAAAATCTGATTAGGATTTTAGGCATACTTCTATCCAGCAAATAAAATCAGCGAGAACTACAGAGCTACCAAATCTGGTTAGAGTGAGAAAAACCAGAACACTTTGCACTCCTAAGCAGTCTTTTCCTAAGACAGTTACTGACCCACTCTGGGATACAGGGGTATATGATATGGTGAAGCAACAGTGATCAGAAAGTTGATGTGGTGAGGAAGAGTGGGATTGATCCTGATGTGCATCAAACCTCAGTATATCGCAATAAGCTTACAAATCCACAACCAGTTACTTTTAAATCCTTTCTAAATGAAACAGATGCAGACTTGAATCTTGAATAGATTCAGACTTGAATCAATAGAAAGGGAGATACTGTGCCTTGGAAGTTAGCTTCAGTTAGCCTGCATTAACCTGTTAAACTCCACGTAATACTGACCCCCGCAATTACAAGTGTAAATGTACTAAAAGTGCAATTTAGCTACTTTCTGTTTACATTATATTCTTCTACAAACATAACTCTTTTCAATGTACAGTTATTACATGCTTACCACCGTGCCTAGAAACTGAATGCTTGTCTCTCCAGAGGCATTTCGAGAAATCCGCTGAAAAACACAAATGTGAATAAGAATTGATTAAAGCAACTCAAAATTTGTAACCATTCCATTTGCTTTGTCACATCTGTAAAGTAATCAAAAATAATTGAATACATAAATCTATACATACAACAGATAAAATAATTTCCTTCAACAGAAGTACTAGAAGTCTAAATTATACTTAATCTCAGATTTTGGTTTTAGTTCAGTTAACTCAATAAAATTTATTTTTGAAGGACAATGAAGGCAAATATGGCAAAGTACAACACAGAGCAACCTTGTGCTTGAATGTCATGAATAATGAGGCTTCTGCCATCTCTGTGATTCTGTATTCCTGTTACTCACATTTAGTATTATCTTCATTCTCTCCTAATGAGAGACATTTTAATCTCTTTTTAAAATGCAAACCTCCAATGATGCTACTTTGAAAACAGAAAAAAAAAATGACCTTATGAAATGTCTGGTCACCTACTGTGGCTCAGGAGTTGATTGAAGTTATTAAACAGTCTTCAAATATTACATTGTCAGTAAGCCGCAAGACAATGTAAGAGAAAATATATTACTGGTTTCACACAGTATTAAACATAATTTAAATATGCAAAACATATAAAGAATTCTTTCTTCCTGTGAATTGTTTTCTCCTTCAATGTAAAAAGTTTTTTCTCACATTTAGTTCCTACTGTTTAAACTATGGCCCACATAGGTCCCGAGTCACGGAACACAGTCCTGATTTTACCCAATGCCAAGTGTACATACAAGTACTAAAGCACAGATCTGAGAAGATGAGTTTTATTGCAAAGAACTGTGCAGAAATCGTCAGCATTTTAAAGACAAAAAATCCTAAGAATGGGGCTGCAAATAATCTTGAGGGATCTTCTAGCCTAAGACTCCCAGCACAATCAAAACACACCAGTGTCACTCCCAAATGATGTTTCTAACTCATTCTCAAAATCTTTCAATTGCAAAAATTTCACAGTCTCCCTAAGCAATTTATCCCAGTGTTCTGTATCTTTACTATTAGGAAGTTTTTTCCTAGTATTTGATTAAAATAACCCTTACTTCAACTTTATTACACATAATAATTCTCCTCTTTTTCATTACACACAGGAAACACAGATTATTCCCTTCCTTTCTACAGCTACCTACAGGTATATGAAGAGCCCTTATCATGGCTCCCCTAAGCCTTGTCTTCTCTAGACCAAATGAGAAAGTGCTACACAACAATAGCTAGATATCCCCCAAAACAATTTTAATAGCAATAAATTAAATCCTGGTCCCTTTTCACTAATGGTGCACGTTCCTCGGCTACACTTTATGAAGTAATAATTACTACAGTCCAAACATGCTTATTTTTTGACTTAACAGGTCACACACTGACATTGCAATCTGTACAATCATATGAAAACAAAGGGTGATGTGCCAGAGCCTGACATATTTCAACAATAATGATTAATGGAATGGAAAATATGGGAAATAAAATTTCATACAAAACCTGACGTTTACTTTTATAAAGGAAACAGGAATATACACTTTTCCCACAGTCTAGGATAAACACAATCAGGTTTTGGAAACCACAAAGAAGAACAAAGTACCGGCTGCCTACAATGAATGAACCGCATGCCAAAACAAACAAGTCCCAACCACTTGATAAGCTGTCAGAAAATGGCAAGTCGAAAAAAATTAAAGGATTTAATTTCTTTTTTTCCTGGAATGCCCTCCACCCTCGTTAGAGTTCTGTCACTTATTGTGCTACCCTTTTGTCCGCTTTCAAGGGTCATTAGAGACCTTTTCATGTCCTAATAAAAATTCCACTTTTTTGGCTAATCTCCCTGTCACACAGAAAAACACAACTTAAAAAACAAAACAAAACGAAAAATACAGCCCTTTTGTAATTTTCTTTAAAGGCTTTCAGAGTAAAGCCAGGTATCTTGACAACTTGACTTACTTTTCACAACTGAAAAGCAAATCATTAAAGTATTTCCTCACGCAGATTTTCTTTACTTGCAGCCAAATACATTAGCACAGCAAAAACCAAGCTCTTTCAAAAATAATTTAATAACCACTTTAATAAAGCCAAATAAATATGTATTTAAAGAAGCACCTTCTAAAGCCTCAGTCTCAAGACAAGACAAAGATATCAGCAGCATTTTTCCTGCTCTGACACTGTTGGAGCACCCTGGTATCACAGTACAGCAATTCCTCATTGCTACTCTTTGCTGTGACCAAAATACAAAGCATTACATTCAGTGTTGATCACATTTAAAGTCAGTATAAGCACTAAAATCCATGTCTTAAATTAACATCCAGGAACGTAAGAATTCTGGAGAAGTTGAGGAAAATAGTTAAGAAACAGAGGAGAAAAAGAAATTTCTCTTGTGGGTAGATGTAAAAAACAAAAAGAATAAAGAAAGGTAGAGAAATTCTCCAAGTCACAAAACATATGTTACAGCAAGACCAAAAAGAGAACTGCCAGGCTTTTGAAAACTGCTACAAAAGAAGTCAGAACATTATCATAATTAATGTTTAAAATTGCAGTTGTAAATAAATTTCAGCTATTAGATGTGATTAGATTTTTCTGAAAAGAGTTATTTCTGTTCCACTGGCAGGCTTGTATTTCTGGGATTTGTAAATGTAATTGATGTTTTCAAGAAAATGAAAGGACATGGTTAACAATTATTCTTTTATTTCCCACCTCTTTAGAAAAAGGACCAGTCTCCAGTTTCTCTTGTAAAGTTAGATATTTACATATTCTATACCTCATAATAGATGGTTTCATATTGCATGTGATAGCAGGAAAGTAATCAAATAGAGGTAACAATAGAGAATAGCTAATTATATGCATTGTCATTGTTTTCCTAATAAATTGCAAATTATTTGCTAGGAGGTTTACACCAAAAAGGCAAGGGAAATTTATTATTTGTTCAAAGACCAAACATCCCCATGTGTTTACCTGCCAATACAGTAAAATTACATTGTTGACCATAAATTATGCAATCTTAGATATAACCAATGCTTTTCTGGTTGATTCAGCAGACAAAGCTTCAGACTAACTTAATTAGTATAATATGAATTAAAAGTATATTTTTCTTTCCTTATGAGAAAGTAACAAGCGAAATCAAATCTGAAAAAATTCACAACTTCAAAAATCCATCTGCAGTCTCAAAGCTGTCAAACGGGTATGAGTGTTACATAAATATTATATGTATTTTTACACACACAGGTTACAGTATGTTATACTGCATATGCTATGTATATACAAACAAAATGCTTATGCACACATGTAAAAATAGAAAAGTGTATACAATCATACAAAATGTGTTTGACTCTCCTCCTCTATCTTGTGTATGCCATACCACAGTCATTTCACAAATAATCATTTTAATCTGTAAATCCCAGTAAATTACAAGAGGTTAGTGTGATATGACTTTAAATTCTTCTGCTTTGCCATAGAAAATTATTTCCACTTAGTTGGGTATCAATGATGTATTCATCATAAGGTGCAGTAGGGTTACAATCAGCTTTGCATTAAGCCTGCAATGGATGAGCACTCGCAGATAAAAATGATAACAACCTTTACATGAAGAAGGATAAAGCAGCTCAAGAAAGCATAAAATATATATTACTGAAAGACATTCTTAACTGACATAGACATTAGTAGACAACAGCAAGATCTTAGAACATTTTCCACAAATCTTCTGGTCTCTAAGACTCTCCAAGCTACAGGAAGGGAACAGCTGCAGAGGAGGAATGATACAAAAACAAAGAAACACCAACAGATCAAAAGCAATTTTTTTCTTTGCTTACAAATGAAAAAGTAATGATATCCCCCAAAGTCAGAATTAATATGAACCAGCAAAGGCAACCAGATAAATAGATAGATACACACACTTCTCAAACACATTTATCTTGAACTACTATATACCGGCTTTATTTCCTGAAAGTAAAAGCTGGAGATCATTTCTTACAGAAAATGCAGATTGTCACTCAGCCAATATTTTTTGCAATTTTTTCAAGCTATGGTATGGCTATATTACCAGTCTGACAACATGTAGGAAACTACCAAACCAAAACCAAAATTACAAGGCCAGAAAATTTATGGATTGGCTATAGGTAAAATTTTGAGTGAAACACTGGTAGTTTCCTAGCATGGTGCTGTTTTTCAGAATGCAGAATTTCTTGCAGCCAAGCCCCTGTTGCTTCATTTCAACTGCTCACTAACTGAAATTCTGAACATCTTATGCCAGGAATTTCAAATGGAGGATGCTATCCACTTTTTGGCCAATAGTTTTAAATTCTTGAAAATTCCACCTAGCAAAACACAGGCCAGAATCATCCCTAGATGGGTTTAACTAAAAAACAAATAATTCCCACGATAGGGAAGTCAGGGAAAAAATCCACACAGTATTTCACCTTGTAAAGTTAGAACAAATTCATCTGCTAGTCTAATCCTAATTTATGAGACTTTGTGTACCTGAGGGTGCTTGGACATCTGGAATGCTCCATCTTCCACCTAAGTCACTCCTACCTTTGGAGTCCCATGGCTGGGTCAGAGAGGAGGAGAAAGCTGCAGAAGTAGCTGTGAAACCTTTAAGCCACCCTCTCGTCAAAAAGGGGTGACTCTTTTGATTTTATCAGTCTCCTCTTCCCTCTCCTTCTAGAAAGCAGAACCTCATTTCAGCACTGCTTTCCACCACACAAAATCCCATTCGAGGGATGTAATCCCAGACTAGCAATGTGACCGAGATTTCTTGTATGCTGGAGACCGCCTTCATTGCGCTGTATGTTCAGACTAGTTCAGCCTCACAAGCCTTTCCACTTTGGCAATCACCCTACTTGTTCACAATTTAACATTCTGCACTGGTGGTGCCATCATTCTCTCCCCTTAGAGCATTAAACTACAGATGGGAAGTTAGCCTGATTTGTGCACTGCTCTACCCTCAGCCATTGCCAGTTTCAGTTCACACTTTATAGTAAATGAAGCCTCAGTGAGTTGTTCTTCCTCAGGGCATGTCCACATTTTCCAGGTTCTTACAAGGGCAGCAGTCAGCCAGTGGGGAGAGAGATGATCAAGTCCTGCTGTGTGTGAAGCATTTTGACTCGTGAAAGATGTCTAAGACTGATGTTAGTGGCACTGTGCTGAAGTAGTAGCAGTGGAACTGTGCTTTCCCATTAAAAGGAATCCTGACAAAATGCTGAAATACTGGCCTTCCCTAGCACCTGTTGCAAGGTACCTCAGTTCCTTTCCAGGGACTAAATGGAATCTGTTCCCAAACAGTACAAATACAGATGTTAAATACAGGGTGAGTGGCTTACAGGGCATCAATCCACACAGATAATTGTGCAGGTGCAGTTTCTAAGAGGCTGAGGCACGATATCACTACTTTTTTAAAGTTCTTTTAATGCGTAGGATTCAATTGCAGTAGATGACTTGGGAATGTCTATCCTCCCATAAACACAAAAACAGAAACACAGATCCTTCCCAGTATTTCTTTATGTGTTATCCAATGTAACTGTTACTTGTTACTTCTTTTTGCAAAGTTTTTTTTAATATTAAAACCACTGTAGGTGTGCTATTACATATACAGAGAGTGCCTTCCAAGTATGTTCATGTGCTCCTTTAATCCTCTGAGGTAGGTGGGTGTTACAAAGAAGTAGATGACAGGCTTTAAAACTAACAACAAATGAATAAACAAAACAACAAGAAAAACAACAACAAAACCCGCAACAACCAAAAAAAAACCCCTTCACAGGAAATACTGTTTATTTGGTGTTGGTAAAGAATTAGTCTACAGGACATTTACTTCCACCCAAGATTTACAACAATACAATAGTTAGGAGTTTAGTCTTCTCTGTGAACTTCTAAATTTTTGCTGTTACTACATTAAATCACAAAATGACTAGAACTTCTGGAAGCTTTACCCTTGTCTTGGCATGCCGTGATGTGTTTGCTCCTTTAAGGGGGGAATTATGCAATCAAAATGCTGTCATGTGATTCTAGATCTGATAATGTCTGTGACTGCCCTGAGACAAATTCTTTACAGGATCCATAGACCTTCCTCACTTTATGCCCCTCCTCTTCCTTCCCCTTTGCTCTCTGCATATGTTACCTACCACCTTCAAGAGAACCATAACTCATCTTTCAGAGTTTAGATATCATGAAATTCCAATATCTGTCAGTGATTGAATACATTGACTTGGTCTTTGGACACATACAGAATCCTTATAGTTATTCATCCTGAATACTGTTTGTCTTGAAAATTTATAGCTCCAAGAGTAAAAAAATATGGCATAAGATACCATGACAACTAATATTATTTTATTAATATCTTGAGTAAGACAGGATAAAACGAATCCCATTTCAGAGGGATTGATTGAACATATCAGTTGATCACTCATTTCCTTCCTGAATCAAAAAAAGAAAATATATTCATTTTCATGAAAGAATCAGTAAAGGTAGTGGTGTGTTCTTATAGTTCTGCTGCTGTAATTTCACGAGCTTTTATTTCCTTTAATTTTCCCCCTCCTTTCACATATTCTCCATCTGAACCATGGACAAGAAATTTGTGCCAGATTTGGCTAGGTTAGTCATAACTGGAACAGGCTGAAAATAAAACAGGGAGCGAGCTACAGGTTAATCAATGTGGGCCATGAGGAATTCAGGGCTGGGGCTCACACTGGCTTTTCTCTACCCAAAAGTACAGCTATGTGGGTATAGGATGACCAAGTGTCTGCCTGTTTGCAGATCATTCTGAATCCCTCTTCTGGAGACAACCTAGCAAGAATAATTTTGAAATCATGGTTGAAGGACAACAGCAAAGTATGTGCAGTAATTGGCAGCACTGAAAAATGGACTGTCAAGTAATCATGAACACTGCTCACTAAACCTTCCCAAAATAATTTTCAGGGGTTAAGAAAATGAGTGTTCCGAGGTAATGGTACTTTAGATTGAAAACCTATATAATGTATGATATCATTATCACAGATTACATCTGAGATCTCAAAACAGCAAAATGAAAAAAGGTAATTTTCCTTTAAAATGTTTAAAAAATTACACATATGAAAAAGGTCTCTAAAGAGTTGTAGGAAATGAATACTTGGGCATAGGCTTTGTTCTCCTGTCAGACATTTCCCTGGAACAAAGACTTCATAACCTACAGCATTCTCATTTTTTTCTGTTATTATAGACCAAAATAATAATCTAAAGAAACATTGTATCAGAGAAGCACTTACATTTGTCATACCCCAGGATGCAGAATATACTACTCCTGCTGCAATTGTTGATGCAATAAATAAATTAAATGAAAAAATAAGTGATGCCATCATCGAATTCCCTTTAACACTAAGTAGAGAAAGGTCCCCTGATAAATCTTCAGCTATTTCATTCACAAAAACACTTGAAGCTTGAGACTGATGATTTCAGCTTTACAGGATCATGTTCTTGTTTTGCAACTCCATTACTCTCTTAATTACACCTTGCTGTGACTGATAAAGACCTTTTTACTGTAGAGTTTGGGATGCCCAACAGACACAGAACAGTTAGGCTGGAAGGGACCTCTGGAAATCAGGTAGTCATATTCCCTGTTCAAAGCAAGGCTAATGTCTAAGTCATATTGAACTGCTCAGAACTTTGTCCAGTTGAGTTCTGTCTACATCCTACAGAGCTACAGTTCATCAGAGACTAATTCTCTGAGAGCCAGGAAGTACAAAAAAAGAAGGTATCACCAATGCCATTGTAAAAATGCTTTGCTGAAGGTGCCAAAAGCCATGAAAAGTTTTCCAGGGTCCGGGCAGAATGCTTACACTACCTTTAGAGGGTAGAAGGTTTCGTAACAGGAAGATAGCAGAGCTGTGGGCCCAACAGTTTGGCAGTGAAAAGGCTGGGTGCATATTACAGAACTAAGGGGTACAAAAGTATTGGCAAAGATGATGACAAATAATTCAGACCAAACCATTCTATTGTTCTGGCTCAGCATCCTTTTGCTACAGGGAACAATCTGCAAGTAAAAGGTATCTAAGGATGAGTTGAGTGATGATGGGATTAATGAAGGCACAGCATTCAACAGCCCTAAGCAGTTGTAAAATTTGTCCATGTAGGATTGCCATAGAGCAGCCTCAAAATCTGAATGTGTTGGGGTGGCTTTTGAGAAGTTGCCTAAACAAGAGTAGTTGTTGGTTTGAGGATCTCCTCCTACATGCATTTTTCCTTGAGCAACCTGCTCACTCTGCAGATACCTGATCTTCCTGTGCAGTGTCCCAGCAGAAGGAACCTACTTGCAAGCTGACTGCAGTAAGGACAGAGCTGCAGTTAGGTTCAAGCCCATCTGCTGGACTTCATGGATTCCTTCGTTTATCTTGAGGTCCCCTTAGATTCTTGTTCCCAGGAGGAACAAAAAATGTTCAAACTCTATGGAAAAAGACACCTTATTCCTTCTTTCCTTCCACCTGCTGCCCAGCCCATATGGACTGGAGACAGAAGAGGTCATAGACAACTTCTGTAGGTAGAGGGCTCACTGAAATCTAGCTTACTTGTATGTTGTGAGGACATGACAGAGGAGTAAAAATGCCCTTACTGTCCCAAAATATGCCTGTTGTCTTTCTTCCAACTGTCATTACTTTCCAGGACACCACACTGAGCCACCACTCTGTCTTCCAGTTTCCACTGGAGTTATTTTTCTTTTCCACAACTCAAATCAACCTCCCCTTTTCCACTCACTCTTCACAGAAATCATTGAGACCCTCATTTATTCATTTATTTTCATTAAATATTGTCTAAAAGGTTATATCATATTCAAATCCTGTTTTATACATATAAGTATTTTAAATATGCATTTGCAATTAAATAAAACCCAATCCCTTCAAATCTGAGGAAGGTGTATTGTAACTATATTCCTATAGTTCTTTAATTTTCAGCAAAGGCAAAGTCCAAATTCGTAATAGCTAGGTTTAAGTTAAATTCTGAGTTATCAACATCTTTGAGACAAGTACAGGAAACCATTTTGGTGAAGTATTTCTGTACAAAAAATTGTAATTTGCTTGGTGAACAAAATCCTACACTTCAGGATGTGTTAAATTCAGCCTCACCAAATGAGAGGTAGAGTCCAGCAAAAGCAGAGAAAATTCTGAGAAACTGGGATTAGCTGAGGAACTACTAAAACTACCCATAAAAAAACCAAAAAAACAAAAAAAACCAGAAGAAATTTGAGTACTACAAGAAATGCCATGGGGTCTGCCACACCCCCATCCTTGGAGGCTGTATCTCAGAAATCTCTTCCTCAAATGATCCCAAGTTTTCATCACTTCATCACTCCGTATGACATCCTATGGATTTCACAGTAAGCCAAAGCAGCACAAAGATTTCAGAGCCCTTATGCTGCAGCCCCAGGATACCCCAGGGCTCTGGTCCCACTCTCATCTGGGGACCTGGCCAGGCACTCCGCAGCTCCCATCTGCTGCACACAGATGGGCTTCCTCACACAGGAAACAAAAGCAGGAGGAGGGGGGCTGCCACACATCCTTGCTGTGCCCTGGTATGCCCTAGACAGACTGTGACCAGGGCATACACTTCTCCTCAAGCACTTAGGTCCCATACCCTAGAAATTGTCCTCGAAAACGTGGGTTTTAAAGGTCCTTCATAACTCTGCAGCAGAGTTGGTGCTCTGCTTTGCTCTAATTCTCATTAAGCCTTTAACAGAGGAGTGAAAATACAGAAGGCATGCTTAATTACTTAAACATGCAACAGATATGTAACAATTTGAATTTCTAGACTATAATTTACATAAATATATTTCAAACCAAAACATTTTAAAATTATTTATTTCCTGTTTCTATGCTTAAGTGCTTTTGCTAGATTGTGGCCAAACTGTAGGATTGAGCCAAAGGTGCATAAATCAAACCTTCAAAGAAATGAAATGTTCACAAAGATTGTATTTGGTTGAGCAAATTTAGAAGAATGAAACCAACTATGAAGAAAAAGTAGATTGGCTGAAAATTAATAAAGCACAGCTGGAATTATTCGATTCATCCATATTTGTTGCTTAAATGGCTCTAGGGCTAAGTTTTGCAGAAAGAAGATACTTCAAGACATAGGGGTCAATTGCTTTTGGAGACAAATTGACCTACAGGAATACCCTCGTCTAATTTGGTTCTTGCAGTGGGGCAAGTCTAAGAAATATATAACCAAAAAACCAATTTTGATTCCAGTGAGCGAGTATCAGAGGTCAAGTTTAAGGTTCCCATAAATTTACATATATACACTAGAAGATTAATAACTTCTCAAGCTACTGAGTTTCTTTGCTAAAAGCAAAGGCAGATAAAATCTGAGAAGGAAACAACATATGTGCTTATTCCACATTCTGTTGGCTAGATACCATGATCTTGCAGCTCATTGCGTGTTGCTGTGGCTAGATCTGCAGTATTTCATAGGGTTTGGTCATACGCAGGGAGTGCAAGTGACACTATTGCTGGCTCAGCTCCTAGAAGAAAGCTTCTTCAGATCATATGATCATTAATTTTGAAACTAATTTTATGTGCCAATTCAACTATTATTAGCTAACTGGTGTTACTACTATTAGTTATATATCCAGTCATATAGTAATATAGTTTGCAATGAGGTCTTGTGAATACAGTTATCCATTCTAAATACAATGCTATTCACCTAGGCAGGTTTTATATATTCATACATAGGTATTTTTTCCTGTTCAAAATTAGGAATGTACTTTATTAAATGGCACCAAAATGGACTAGTATTAAAATTGTAAAAAAGAAAAACACACTAAAAATAGAAAATTCTTTTAGATATACACACTCCTTGAGGCTGGCGTAAAACTCCCAAGAAATCTACAGAACGTAAGTCCAGAATTATGGGCACATAATGAAATTTCACTCTCAGGCAATACTAACCGTGAAAGATACAGTAATTTTTTATTTTCAAGTTGCAGTCTTTTAAATTCAATCAAAGCAAAAATAGTATTTCCTGTTGGGTAATCTACAAGGGGTGAAAATGAAAAATGAAACTCGCGTATTTCATTGTAAATTATGAAAAATCTGACCATTGCATCACTGATAAATATATAGGAAATAGACACTGCTGTACGTAGAAAAATACTTCCACTAAGTTTTGATTTGTTTTTCACTATTGCCAGGATCAATATATATTTGTAAATAAATGATTTGTCAAAAAATACATAAATCCTGAATGAGGTTACATTTAGGAAAGCATTCTCTGGTGTTTGGAGTTTCTTTCAAACACAAATGTTCAGAAGGAAAGCATATACAACCACTTTACCCTTTTCAGTCCTCTTTTCTTAGAGCCACATGAGTTTGGGACGTTTCCTACGTTTATCCTCTCAAATCATGGAACTAATCATATTTCTTTAAAGTATATAAAAAATATGTTATATGGGAGATGCTGTCCTGTGACTTCCAAACTGCAAAGGCCCAGAAGTGTAACAATCACGCAATCCAAATATGGGAAGAGACTAATTTTACCGTAGGCCACCATGTGGGTTTTTGTTGTAGGTTAGGAGGGGGTTTTTTTTGTTTTGTTTCAGCCGATTAGTTTTTCGGTTGGTTGGGTTTTTTCAGTAAACCATTTCTTATTTTTCACATGATTAAGAAACTGTCTCCTCACAAGCCACTAAGTAAAGAGAGCCTGTAAGCTGGGGTAAACGTCTGTCTCACTAAGGAACTCCTCATTTAAAGCAAGATAATCAAAACTATAGATAAGTAATTTCGAGTGCATCTAGAGCTTTAGTGGAATGAATTCGTCTCAAAGTAGAAACATTCTGCTGTTTGTACAACATCACATAATTTTTATGATGCGGCAGTTTAGACCCCACGTTTCAGTATGATTTGTATGCCCGAGGACGCTTTGGTGAGATTACCTGTATAGTCCTCTGAGTGCCATCAATGGTGACAGACAACAAGGGTGAAGCCAGGTTCCACTCGCTGGTCACATTTAGTTTCATCCCATCAACTTCCACCTGTTGTGACACCAAACAAGGCTGTTACTATGAAGACAGACAGAAAACTGATCTCAAGTTCATTACTGCATACAAAGCAGCAACCATTTTAAAACAGATGGCTCCCAAACAACCTGTCATGTTTACTGCTTCTGCCATAAAAGACAGGGTCCAACAACAGAGTCTTCCAGCTATCTCTGGGGAGAGGTGAAGGACCTGTGAACAGCTGCCTCGGAGTAGCAAGGTTTCAAGTGATTTCCAGCAAGTAACAAACAGCCATCCAACTTTTAAACCTATCTGGACATGCTACATTTACTGCAATTAGACAAGTAATGCATATAAATTCCAGTGACACCTTGCAACCCACACAACAGGGCTTGCATATAATATTCTCTCCAAGGACCAAGGAAGAACTTTTCCTATGCTTCTAATGAAGGGCTTTGCATTGTTATCTTAATTAATATGAGGCAGTAATTAATTCTTCGGCATTTTGCCTCGAAGTCTAGAAAAACTTTGCAAATTCTGACATGTTTTGTTTCAATATACAGCTGATCAGAGGAATATAATTTCTGACTTGAATGCCAATATGCTTATCAAGAAAGTGGGGGATTTTTAATTATCCCATATTCATTATACAAAAATATTTCTAGGTGAAGAGCAAAAGTTCTGGGTTTTAAAAAAAGCATAGATCAGACTAGCTGTAATGACACTTCTGTCATTCTTCTGTTGTATTACACCGTTTAAAAACACACATCACACATTCAACACTGTAAGAGCCTAGGAGAAAGAGATGATTATGAAAAAAATTATTACTTATGGACTAATATAATTAGTGATGAATATTTATGTCGTGTTTTGAACACTCATCCTACTATTGAAGGTAGGTAACTATGATTTCAGCTATATAATTTACTATAAACAGAAGAAAATCATGGTTGGCCAATTTCCTTCCTCTCTCAACATCTCCAAAGTATTTTCTAATCAGTAAATTTCAGACAATAGTGATAATGACAAAACTATTGCACACATTCCCAATAAACTAGGAAAACATTTAATGCATTTAGAATAAAAGCTGAGCACACATTTTGCAAAATAAAACTTATAAAGCACACTCTTTTAGGTCTCAGACTTGTCATTATTTGATCTGATAATAAGAAGCAGCATCTTAAAAGAAATCCGTAACAGAGAAGTGCAGAGGAGCAGTGTGTAATTTGATAAATTTATTTCAGTTAAGAAGAAAAAGTTCTAGCTTAAGAAGTGCTCTAATTTTACAGACTTTAGAACACAAAGTTGGCCTTAGTGATAAAATCTACGCAATTTCCATGGGCTTTGACTATAAATAAAGTTACATGTAAAGAACAAGAAGAAAAACAAGTCATTTATAATGGTTCACCAATAGGCCAGATTAGCTGGCATGCTTCAGGTACTTTACACTGCTCCAGTGATGCAAACCAGCCACAAACCTGGCTTGAGTTAAGCCAGACCTGCAGCTGGTTTGCATTTCCAGAGCACTGCAGAGCAGCTGGAACACTCTGGTGAACCCAGCCCACTCCCAGCAAACGTGTATCAGCAAATTCTGTCTTCATTGAGAACAGGAAAAACATCTGAAAAAGACTTTCCAAATGGAGGAAAGCAAATCCAGTGCTCTGTCTCAACCCTCTTTGATTACCAGCTGAACTTTGGTAATTATTTTAAAAGTTCTGTCACTATCGCTACAGCCAGAGAAAGACTGTCCACATGGAGTCTGGGTCTGAAAACATCATTTACCACATGTCTCCAGGGATAGAGGTGAGATAGCATCAAAGCAGAGCAGGCTACTGGTCACCAAAAAAACCTTCAAGTGTACACCACACTGCTTGTGGCAGCGTAGGATTTACACACAGCCTCGCAGAGAATCAATAGCTGCTATCTACAGTTCTAGCAAAGGGCATTCCAGGATGCAAGTCAATACCTCCACAACACACTCAATTTAATCATTAGTTCTTTTGTCACTGTACAGATGAGCAAAAGAGAAGTAAAACCAAGTGTGTCACAGTGGTAAATGACCTGCCCAAAATCCCTCACAACGGTCTATACAAGTCTCGCCATTATTGATTCCAGATTACATTAGTGTCAAAACATTTCTGATGGAAACCACCCTGAAAGGAGAGATGGCAAGCAGATGCTAAGTCTAAACAAACTGTGGCACTCTAGGCTGCTTATGTGCAATAGAGAAACCAGCAGACAATATATCGCCACTACTATGGTTTCCCTATTCAAGAAAAAATAGAGGGTCGGGGGAAGGGTTATATGAACTAATGCATATACCATAAACTGCAGCAGTCTTCTCACAGAATGGAGCTACATGGTCTTAGCTGCCTTCACCTGCAGCTCATCATGGTATGTGCAACTGGGGAAGATCACAGAAATCACAGAATATTCTCAGTTGGAAGTGATCCACAAGGATCATCACGTCTAAGTCTTAAAATTAATGGGCTTATACGGTGATCAACCCCACCACCTTTACGTTATTAGCACCACGTGTAACCAACTGAGGATGCAAAGCCAAGAGAATCCCAAAGAAATTTGGCTATCTATGCTCCAATAGGTAGGATGACAAAGACAGGAGGTCAAGATATCAGAGAAAATTAACAAGGACTGAGGGCAAGTTATTTACCATGTAGTGATCACGTTACTTTTACTGCGAATGAGGAAAAAGGTGAGGTGAAGGGGAAGATGGGACACAGTGTACCAAAAAACAGATGGGGATTTAAATCGAACAAGTACTTTACCTAATAGAGCAAACCTTTCTGCAGCTCAACAGCCAAGTCTAGCAAGACTAGCAGGTGGCAATAGGGGAAGAGAGAAGACAGTAAAAGAACTTGTCAGAAGTTTGTATTTGCCTTCATTCCTTCTCTAGCAATGGATATCATAATTGGACCTAATAAATACTGCAATACCAGGACCTTTTTGCTTTAGGCTTGGGGGATTGGAGGTGGGAGTTTAGGGTGTGAAGGGGGACATGGGGATTAACTAATGACATTACATTGATTACTTCTGCTCTTACTTGGTTTCTGTGCTCCTAAGATAGCTAAGAACAAATCACCATTCAATGGATGCTAACACTTGAACTGCAGGGAGATCCCAGTCAATTCACTCCTGCAGTGGGTCACATTGTGCTTTACACCAGAGCTGTATAGTCTAGCTTTATCCTTAACTACTCGGTTCCAAGCACACACGTATGTGGATGTGCATCTACAGTAACTATGTTTGCATTGCTGCACTACATCCACTGGCGTAGTGGTGGTGAATTATTCCTTTTTTAAAAGGTTTGTTTGTCCCTAGGTAAGGACATAAAAGATAAAAGCAGCCACAGTCCTTTACAATTATTTCCAATTAAAAAGCTACCGTAAACGAGGTCTCAGAAAGAAGAGTGACAAGTCAAGACACAGTGGTAGAAAAAGGTCAACAGCTTACCCCACTGTCACAACTTTGCAGACTTTCGCTGGCATGCACCTGAACTACACAAGTAGCAGCCCCTTCACCTCTTGTGGAGTGAGTTCCTGATGTTCAGCATGATGGGTACCAGCTAACCAATAGTGCAAAGAGCTGCAAAGCATAATCTGCATTCAGTTTCCTTTAGAGAACATAATTTGGCATTCTGTGTGCATGTCAGGCAATTAAAGAAGGCAGCACAAGCCTGAGTGTTATAGCCCTGTTAATTTACTAATGCAGAGTCTCGCGTACATCTGGCACATGTCACTTTTTTTCTCCTGGAAATGAAGGTGGTTTTCCAGGAGACTGGAGGGCAGCTGAAGCATTTGTTTCCTGCCTGATGCTTCAAAACATTATGCCTGAGGTTCCTCATGCCAGCCTTGAGTCTGACTAACTTAAGTCTGCTGATTTAATCCCATGGTTTCAATTCTGCCTCTCAGCATGGTGTTCAACTCAAGAGTCCTGGCCCTAACTACTTTGCCATATTACTTACAGCCCTTAATTCTATCTCTTGCTATAGCAGAAGTGATGGCATTCCCTAATCAATCAGATCTACAAAATGAAAAGTCACCTTCGGCAAACCTGCCTTGCTGAAGTCTTCCTCTGATCAAGACAGCTGCCCACGAAGATGTACTTTTCAGGAAAACAGACATTACTCTTCACAGGAAACATATGAATATTCACTGTCATAGCCTCCAATCCCTTCAACTGGCATTAATCTAAGGCACATCCAGTGAGTAGCAAGGGCTCTACAAAGTGAAACATTAAAATCATTCCTGCAAGGAAGGAACAATAGCAACAAGCATCATTGTTGTAAATGTGAGGTAGCTTATACATTTGAGGACTTTGTTCAAGCCTACATAAAGTAAAGCTGTCCTCTTCTGTGGAAAGAATAACTGTCCCAAGCAGAAGACTCTTTACCTCCATCACTGCTAACCGCCCCACCCGTGCCAAAACAGCAAGGAGATTCTTTACATTTTTAAGAATCAGGTAAAGGATAGATATTGCTTCTTGTGCAGAAGAAGGGGTAGCCAGAGGACTTGTAGCACAGTGGCAATAGAAGGTCCAGCTATAGGAAGCAATATTCAGTAGCAGTCTGCAGTGATCAGACTAAGCCAAATTGAATTGGACACGCGGCTTTTAGTTCCCAGTTTTCACAAAATGCATTAAATTCTCATCTAATCTACTGTCCAGCCAATGGAGAAGCAAATGGGAATGAAAAAGGCAAGTTAAAACTGTCCTGTTTCAAAGTTATCATCCCTTACCTTTTGCAGTCCCATGCAACCTCAAGAATGTGAGGAAAGTATGAGGCTGATGAGCCCAAGACTTCCTTTAGAAGCATGATGCATGAAACCCCGGGCATTTTGTAAAATATTTTGCTAGTTTTTAATGTCAAGAAGTTTTTCCCAGTCAGCAGAAGAGTTCAAACACTATCTTGCATCTCTCTATATATTCCCATAGCCAATAACCACAATACACTTCCTTATCATGAAAATTACTGACTACCTGAAGCCTGTAAGAACTTGTCGTAATTTGCAGAGTTGTCTTAGAAACTACTGGGTCTTCTTATAAAACTTGCTCTAACTTCCCCACATTGTCTTTAAGAACCTTGAACAAAAACAGAGTCATATCTGCCACATTAGGAAACAGCAGCAACCAAATAGTACTTCACATGTCATTCATAAATGCAAATGAATTATGCAGAAATGCAAAGAAACCCAGTAAGATTTCCCATGTGGACCGTTCTTATTAGTTAAGCTCCTTCTTGTATATGCTTTTTATGCTGTTCTTTGGACTGCATTTGCTAGTGAGCCAGGATCTGATTATGCTCAAGGTGTTTGACATTTTCCAGGACCATGTCCTGGAAGAGGTGACACTGTACTCTTGTCAAGTTTACAGATGGCACAAAACTGGGTTAAACACTTGAGAGCAGGGCTGCCATCCAGGGGGGCCTAGACAGGCAAGAGGAAGAGGCTAATGAAAACTTTGTGAAATTCAGGACTAATTTTTAAGTCCAACAAGTGAGAAGGACGAACCCATCAGAAAGATACACTGCGACCTGGCTGGCTAGGGAGCAGCTCTGTGGAGAGGGACTTGGAGATGTGGGCAGACATGTCAGCAGGATGTGATTGAGGCAGCAGGATTCTCTGGCACCAAAAGCTGCTATCAGTGCCTTGTCCTCTGTTAACAGAGGTGTAGTCTGCAGATAGAGGGAGGTCATTACATCTTTCTACTCAAAACTCAGGCCACATCAAACACTACGTCTACAAGACAGACATTGACTTTGCTCAGTTTTAG
Source organism: Daphoenositta chrysoptera (assembly GCA_013397915.1). Lineage (NCBI taxonomy): Eukaryota > Metazoa > Chordata > Aves > Passeriformes > Daphoenositta > Daphoenositta chrysoptera. The sequence continues at coordinate 219,483 of VZRO01000503.1, forward strand.
AAAGTTCCCCTGAGCCCATTCCTCTTGCCTGTCTAGGTCCCACTGGGTGGCAGCATTGCCCTTGGCTGCATTGAGCATTTTCTCCAGTTCTGTCTTCTGTAAATCTTACAACTGTGCACTCCCACTGCTGCCTCCATGTATTGATATGGTTGTTGAACACAACTGGTCACAATACAGACCCTTGCAGTCCCTTGATAACCTCCAAGTAGAGTACAACCCATTAACCATGGCCTGCTGAGTCTGACCACTCAACTGGCTTTTTATCTTTTTGGGTGAGATCATGCCAACAGACTTGCTAAAGTCAAGGTAAATGACACTCACTGCTCTCCCCTAGACCACAAATCCTGTAAGTTTATCATAGAAGTCTGTCAGGTTGATGGCACTTCAGGTGGGATCTCACCAGGGTGGAGTAGAGAGACAGCATCACCTCTCTCGACCTGCTGGCCATGCTGCTTTTGATGCAGCCCACAATACTACTGGCTCCCATGAAGCCTCTTATCCAGCAGCACCCCCAAATCCTCCTCAGCATGGCTGCTTTCTATTCATTTATCCCCCAGCCTGTACTGATACCTGGAAGTTGTCCCAACCTAACTGCAGCACCTTGCATAAATAAAGAATACACTTGACATCCACTAGCCTGGTGTCCAGAATCTGTACCCTGCTAATCTTTTTCGTCATTCCCTTTGGGATCCTAAACAACAACCATTTATTTCATGACTGCCACAGCCAAGACTATCTTTGGTATCACCTCTTCAACCAGTTCTTCCTTGAAAGTGAGTCCAAGGAGCAGATCTGGGTGTGTCAACACCAGTTCACCCATCCAGTACCAATATCAAATAGTTATCCCAAACACCCTTCAGAAATCTTCCACCATGCATCCCATATGTTGCCCTTCCAGAAGATGTCAGGGTCCCCATGACCAACACATCCTGTGACAGACTTCCTTCAGTTTCGTAGAGAAGTCTTTGTCTACTTCCTCACCTAGATCAGGTGGTCTGTACTATGCTATTTTAATTTTTTTTAAATTGATCAAGTCAGTGACCTTCACCTGCTTAAGTGATTTCCTAGTCTGGACACTTAGCTTTCAGTTTCTCTGTAGGCACAGAATGATTTGCTCTCCCAAAAACAATGGCAAATCTGTAAATAGATGGTTTTCTCTTTTCTCTAGTTAAGGATCCTTCTGGCCTCCAAGCACTAACAGTCATATCTCTGCTTCTTAAGCTCTACCCAGTCATATGTGCACACACTGTGCTTGCTGGTGCTGGTCCTGGTGCTAGATGTGTGCATACACACATCTGGAGACACTGACAGGATTGACATCCACACCAGCAACACATGCCTGTCCCTTTGTCACCATTACCATCCTGGCCTGCATGTACACTGCCACTAAAACCCCAACTTTACATGCACAGGTCATACAGGCTTTTGCAGGGAAATCCATATTCAGAGCACTTTCAAGATGACTGGTCTCAACTCAGTGAAAGAGAATTTAATGATTCAGAGTCCCTTGGGAAACCACCATTTTCAGCAAAGGTCCAGAAAGGCTGTACATACATTTAAGATGGAAATCTTAAAGTTGTGGGAGCAGGCCATCCCTATGTCCCAAAAGACAAGCTGGCAGGGAAGAAGATCAGCCTAGCTGAACAGGGAGCTTTTGCTAGAACTCAGGGGAAATAAACAAGAGTTTATGACCTTTGGAAGAAGGGGCAGCAAACTCAAGAAGAGTACAAGAATCATGTAGAGAGAAAATTAGAAAGGCAAAAGCTCAGCTAGAACTCAATCTGGACACTGCTGTGAAATATAATAAAAAGTGTTTTTATAAATACATTAACAACAAAAAGGTGGGCCAAGGAAAATCTCCATCCTTTATTGGATGCTGAGGGGAACATTGTAACCAAGACTGAGGAAAGGGCTGAGGTACTTAATAGCTTCTTTGCCTCCGTCTTTAACTGAAAGACTGGTTTTCCTCAGGACAACCAGCCCTTGAGCTGGCAGTCAGGGACAGGGAGCAGAACAGAGCCCCTGCAATCCAGGAGGAAGAAGTTGGTGACCTGCTGTGCCACTGAGACCCTCACAACTCCATGGGGCTGATGGGATCCATCCGAGGGCACTGAGGGAGCTGGTGGAAGAGCTCACCAAGCCACTGTCAATCATTTATCATCAGTCCTGGTTAGCTGAGGCCGTCCCAGATGACTGGAGGCTGGCCAATGTGACATTCATCTACAGGACAGGTCCAGAAAGAGGATTTGGGCAACTACAGAGCTGTTAATCTGACTTTGGTGCTGGGGAAGGTTATAGAACAGATTGTCTTGAGTGCAATCACAGAGCATGCACAGGACAACCAGGGGATCAGGCCCAGCCAGCCTTTCCCAGCGTTTAGGAAAGGCAGGTCCTGCTTGACCAACCTGGTCTCCTTTTATTATCAGGTGACCCACCTAGTGGAAGAGGGAAAGGCTGTGGATGTTGTCTACCTGGACTTCAGTAAAGCCTTTGGTACTGTCTTCCACAGCATTCTCCTGGAAAAGCTGGCAGCCCACGGCTNGCATTAAAATGTCATAAAAAGAAGTTCCTTTAAGCCTAAAACTGTAAAAATTGAATTCACTGATGCTTATATGACAGCAATTCCTTTGATTCAAATTAACCAGCTGTTTTATCTTGTATTTTCAGTTATTGACAATATATTCACATCAGATTAGCAGATTGACCTTTTTTTCTTTTCTTCAAGTGACTGTAAGGTTAGCCTTTTGGACTTTTGAAGTGGTTGGCCAGATGCTTTCAAAAGGAAGTTAAAGTATGTGAGTTTCAATCTCATTAAAAAGGCCTTTTTTTTAAACAAACTTTCCTTTTGTTCATATCTGCACTTACTTTTTTAAAAGACCCCAAGAGAGAGTTCCAGTCTATAGATCACTTGTCCTGAAGAAAGCTCTGTTAACTATTTATAGATCATGTCCTTTTGTACTGAACTAGATCAAGCAATTTATTCAGTGCATGACTGCAGGAGAGAAATTCATTTGCTCTAAGTGTCATCAAGGCAGCCTTTTACCTGCTATGAACAAGACCAGATGATCTGAATTGCTGGGCTTTTACTTCAAATGCACATTTTGACATTGTGTGGGGTGCCATCATAACTTTCAAGTTTTCAAAGTATTAAGCACATTCACAGAATGGGCAGTCCTCAATCATAAGAGCAGCAAATAGCACATAACCACTAGAATAAATCAAACACATGTGCACACATTGAAATTATCTCTCTTTTCTTTAAAGTAGCACTTATAGATGCAAATTACCATTAGCTGCTTTGGTAGAGCTCACTTTAGAAATGGGAGCATGCCAGCATAGAGACCAAGGAAAAGAGCACACAACAGGCATCAGCTCCTCAGCTTAACAACAACAATCAAAACAAAAGGAGAGGGAGAAGTGATGGCCTTCATCACCTCTAATCAGCAAGGGCTTTCTTCGAGCATTCACCAGGGAAGTGATCCTCTCTGCAGAACCTAGTAGAGAGGCTGTATGCAACAAAAACACTTCACTGCAGCAAATGCTTTGTTTTACTCCTTCAGTTTTCCTTGTGGAGTCATTATTAAAATGACATCTCGTACTTGTAACCAGCCTGAGCCCACTAAGGCTACAAAAAGGGGTGGGGGTGCAGAAGTTAAAACTACATCAAGAAAATAAAACAGCGATTAAAAATAATTGACATCTGCTGGCAACAGCTTCAGACACAAAAAGTGCAGCTGGTTTGGGGAATATGGGTGTCTGTTGTTATTGGATCGGTGTGGAAAAGAAGAAGGAAAATGACTTGCTTTCCTCTTCTCTTTACTCTACAGAGACAAATGCCCTCGCTTTGCCCAGCTAAATACACTCCAGCCTGGCTAGAGATATTGCTCCTAGATGGCTGGAAAATGGTGCAGGTGGTTCAAACAGTACTACTATCATGTGCATACAGGGCACTTTGAAAGTTGCATTGCACTCAGCTTTCCTTGTTTGATAGGATAATGTGTAAGGGAGATTCTTGTTTTCTATCTTGAAATGGGGTTTAGCATAGCGACCAATGACAGGATCTGTGTGACAAGGGGCATTATGCTGGGAGCTAAGAACACATCGATAAATAGATAGTGATAAGGTAGATGCCACTGGTTTAGTAGCTATTGAGTCATGATTCATGTCTATATACTGAAATCACTGAGCAAGCCTGATTCCAAAATTACTTTGAGCTGCCAAGTTTCCATTCTTTCCCTTCAGAGGCACACAGAAATCCCAAGCCCTATCCCATTTGACAGTATAAATTCTCAAAGAGTAGAATGACATTATCATACCAAAGTGCCACTACAAACCTGACAGACTAAAACTCATACTACCCTTTTAGAAAAAACCCATTTTGAAATACATTTCTTTCTTTTTAAGCATTCACCTAATACATATATTCATTTACTGAATATTCATTGGATTCTGTGAAAGCTATGTAATAACGATACGCAAGCTAAGACAGATTTTACTTTTTTTTTAAATAGACTGTATCCCCAGAAGCTGGATCTCAAGCTTAGAGTCAAGAATTAATGAATTCCTGCACTGATTGCCAATGTGCTGCTGGCAAGTCATGTGTAAGTCTCAAGTCTCTAATTTTTGTTTTCATAATTAGGAGAGAGGTGTAGGAATTAAAACTGCCCAGTGAGTATTAAGCCCAGTATCACTACCCCGATACCCAGTTCCTACTGGTCTTCTTTCTATCTCCTTTCTAAACTGAACATTATGCATTAGGTAGACTTCCATGTCTGATCTAAACAAAACATACTACAGTAATTTGAAGAGCATCTGTAATCATGAGGATCATATCCATCAACTGAGAAGTGTTTTATTTCACACACCATTTACAACTTGATATAGAGGTCCAACAAAAGCAGCAGGCACCAAAACAGCTAATGAGAAAGAAAAGCATCACTTTATTATATTTGGAGGTTGTATTCCACCTCAGCCTAGTTATGTAGGGTGGATGCTCAGACTGGACACAGTCTGCCACGGAATTAAATTCATTTTCCCATTGTACTACCATGGCACCAAGTCTATCTTCTCTTTATATTAGTAAACAGCTAGAATAAACAACTGTTTTTAAAAAAATGAAAGAAAAAAACGTCTTTGATTTGACATTGTATAGTGACAAGAAGAAAGTACAATGGGCAACTGGGTATGGATTTCATCCAGCAGTTCCAACCTGCTGCTCTCAGCTGTCACAACAGGATATAGGTCAACACCAGTCCTTTGGATATACCCAGCCCAAGGTTATTCTCCACTTCAACTAAAAGCTTCACATGCAAAATATCTGCTGTTGCATATCTTCCCCAAATTGCCTCAGATGGCTCAGAACAATAAGCATATCACAGAATCAAACCTGATTCTTTCAAAAGCCAAATCTCTTTTGATCTCATCTGCAATGTCCTTTGATCAAACAGCCAAAAAGATCACTTCTGTATGCTCTACCAAACATTTGGGTTAAGGTAAACAATAAAATTGTAACAGTTTGACTAGCTGTAATGTTTCTCAAGCATAAGAAAAAGTGTTTGTAGGAGACCTTTTCTTTGAGCCAGGCAATATAACTGGACTTCCATTTTAGAAATAAAAATAAGCATTGAGGAAGAAGAGTCTAGATGCAATAAAAATACCTGTAAATCTTTTCTTATTGTGTAGTTACTTTCAAAGCTCAATGACTTTAAAACCAAAGCAAATGTTTTATCTAGTAACTTTTCAGAAGCTGGTCAGAAGTAATAGCATCATGAAATCCTTACCAAATGCCTTCCATCGTTTCCTGCTCCAAAACCACACTCCCGAGTCCTCTCTCTTGGGCATATTTGACCAGTGCCAAGACAAAAACACTGATTTTTATTGAAACACATCAGCCATCTTGCAGGGAAAAGAAAAAACTGCAAGGAATTAGTAGTAGTAGTAAGCATATTCCCTCTTTAGAAATGCCTCCTCTAGCTTTAAAATAAACCCAGAAAAGGGAATAAGAATGTCACCACTGCAGATGTGTCAGTGATAAATAGGAAAGGGAAGAACACAGGCCAGTGCACAGGGGATAAGGATGCAAAGCTGACACAGCAGGTAAAAGATGAGATATCACAAGAGTCATAAGCCACTTACACAAAAGCGGAAATGCAAAAAAGTTTTAAAGTGTTTCCATATGCAGAACAAATCAAGTCATGTAGCAATGTAAAAAAGATGTTTGCATCTAATGCTATTTACCTTAGAAGTTAATGGGATCGCATTGTTTATGTTAACAACCTGATTACCATGAATTCATTCAAAAGGCATAAAAGTACTGTGTGTGAATAGATACCTCTTCAAATTCAGTATTTCCTCATGGTTACAGCTACTTACATTTTAAATAGGTGACAGTGGCTTGCCACTGACATTTACTGGGGTAAATTCAAATTCACCATGCTAACAAAATCAGTTAAATAAGAAACAATATTTTCTTTTTAAAAGCCATATAAATTAAATTTGAGTTCTTTTTTATGTTTTAGGTTGAACAATTTTAATTACATTTTTAGTACATAAAAGTTGATATGGAAACCGTTCCATAAGTTGTTTGGAACATTCAGTTTTCCGATCTACGTAAATGTAGGGGAAAAAGTGAAGTGCACACCCTGAAATAATTTGGCATTAGAGACAGATTACCTACATCCTTTAGCATTAAACAAAGAATTTCCTCAACAGGGAAACCTCATGAAGTGATAGTGATACTGCAGCTACAAAATTACAGTCAGCACCTGCTAAACAACCTCTTTATTTTAATCACCTATAAATATTCACACTTTGGACAAATCAAAAATACACGTCTTTTAAACAGCTGTCCAAAAGAACAGAGTAAGTTTTACACTGCCCTAAATAAAACATGCAATCACCACACATTAAGCTGCATATTTTCTACAACAGTGATATTATGGAGATATGAATTAGGTATCAATTAGATGTCAGACAGGAAGAAAATCCACAGAAAATACCCAACAATCACAAGCTCTGCTGCTCAGGCAGCAACAGAAGGGGCATCCTGACAACTACAGTTGCCTTTGCTGGTTTTAATACCATGGGAAACGTATAGACTGCTTTTTTGAAGGTTTTGTCACAAAAGGCTTATCTTTCATAGAATTGTACTATGGTGCCATCTCTAAAAACATTTTGGGACCTTTCAGAAACTCCATTAATATTTCTTAACCTGATTTTCTATCAACTTTTTCTAAAAACTTACAAGACAATCTTTCATTCTTGCTGCCATTGTTTCATATTCTCCAGTGTAGCTGTAAAACAGCAGTGAGATGGGAAAATGTGGGAAGTTTATCTGTGGATCCTAATGCTTTCATATTTAAAGTCCTAGAAATCCCAATGCTTTCCCACCTTCTCCCAACACTTTCAAATGAGAGCCCAGTTCCTGAGACCAGTAAATCTGTCTGGGCTCTAACACACACTGCAGATAACATCCTATGTGAGAGATGGGGACCCTTGAACACTCGTACAGACCCCACTATCCCAGTCATTTAAAGTAGTCCTCGCATGAGAACACAGAGATGCTCCATTCAGGGATGAAAGAACAAGAAAATCTCCATAAGAGAAATTCCTCCTTCTCATAGGAGACTGGAGAAGAGCTCAATGCAAGGAACACAAGAATTCTGAACTGATTTTGCTCCCTTATTCCCACTAAACTCTGCCAGGGGCATCCCTGCTTTTAAGGGGATAAGCCAGTCCAAATCACTCACCTCACACTACACAAAGACAGTATATGCACACAGTGTAGAAACAATTGCAGTTTACCTCCAATGACAGGATATGGGGGAGCAATCAGCTCATCTCAATTTATTTCAAGAAATGTGAAACTCATTCTCACTAAGGAACAAGATTTAACTTTGACATTATAACAGCAAGTAGCTGGAAGCACCAAAGAGGCTGAAGAGACCGCATTAAAGATTTTCCTCCATCCAAACTTTAACCCAGAAAATAAGAGAAAATATAACTGCACAAGTCATTCTTTGAGATTCAGGCCTTCAGAAGGCTGCACCTAAAATCCAGAGATTCAATGTAGATGGAAATTGAAAATTTAGGAAATGGTCAATGAAACAAAGCAAAAAGGTTAAGACCTTCCTAATATTTTTTAATAGCTTGAAAGGTAATATGAAAGTATATCAGCAGGAAATATAATACAGTGAAAATAGCAGGCAAGATGAAAAAATTAAGTAGAAGACAAAAAGTGTTTAAAAGCTGAACAACCTTTTTTAAAATAATTCCAAAAGCAAGCTGCAAACTTTGGGGAAAATGCTCAGTAACATTAAAGGAAAACACCAGCAAACGAAAAATGAATTTTGGATTCAATAAAATATCTACTGTATAACAAGGTCAAAAAGGCAAGGGACACAATTTCAGATCAGGGAAATCATAGTCTCTGTCTATACAGAGGCCCTACTGAGAAAATCATCTTAACAAAGCTAACTTCACACATGAGAAAAATCAAACAGATCATAAGTGGTAGGGACAGGGCTATAAAGAGCTTGGTACCATCATGTGTCTATAATTCAAGGCTTCATTATTCAAAAGATGGTGAGGAATCGAGAACAGCGCAGGCAGAGCAACAAGGACTGAAGGTGGCCTTGAACATACTGCTACAAAAAACAGCAAAACGTTGACACAGCCTCCAAATTATTGGTGACCTAACTACACAATACCACACCATCACACTGACTTCCCTCCAGCACCCCCACGTCCCAGTGCTTTGACTTACAGATGAACTTTGGCAAACAGAGGACAGTCAGGAATAACAAATTTCAATATCTTCTACAGGTGTAATCATCATAGCTCTTGACTGATGTGAGTAGTAAGGCAGAATTACGAGGAAAAAATTAGGATTCTCCAGAAAGAATCTTTTAAACCAATGAGCAACACATTTCCCTTAAGAACAAATGCCTCCTCCACCCCCTACTCAGGGCTTCCCCTACTAATTTTGGGAAAAAGACTTAAGAAAGAAGGTAGCACGGTCCCTTCCGATTTTCCTCCATGGTCTTTCCCAAGCACAAGGACACTGATAGCTTACAGCACTACTGCTGCTCTGTGGGAGAATGGGATGACCCCAAGATCCAAGAGCCAGGGATCTGGCTCCTTTACCGTCTGCATGGAGTGGGATACAGCAGAGGACAGCCAGGGAACACAATAAAACCAGCTCCCGATTATTCTCAAAGTACTCCTCATAACAGAACTGTACATCAGCCTAATGCACAGTTTTAGAAAACAGGCTTTCCTTATTCCTAAGGCATTATTAATAGCATTTAGGGTGCTTAGAAACAAATAAAATTTTGCCCTAATAATAATTTAAGTTTATCCTGTACTGTAGGAACTTTCAGAGTTAAATTGCAGAACCAAGTAATGAATTGTGTCTTTAAACACTCCTTTAAGCAAGCCAGTTAACCTGGCACGGTGTACACAGAGGCAGCAGATGTGACTGGAAGCTTTGCCTGACTTCAAATATTTTAAATAAAATTGTTATCTGGAGCTAAACAACGTTGAATGATGCTAGCATGGTATTTTAACTTTCAAAAGAATCCAATAAGCTTGCATAAATGCCACTGATAGAACAGCACACAATACTACAAGAACTATTAGAAAGCTGCTCCTTGGAAATGAACGATAGGCACAATTCACGAACAAGCCCTAGTTTTCATAAGGCCATTAAATACGAGTAATTTTCAACTTGCCACCACTTGCACCTCCCATAACAATTATTCTCAATTTATTTTCATCTGTTCCATAAAAAATGATTGCTTCTGCTTTACCTAATCCTCCACTTACATCAACCCTATTGTGCGTTTCCTTCCCTTTCATCTCCTCCACATTAATTCCCCACATCACTTTTGATCTAGCTTTTTATTTCCTCTTTTCCCCTACAGATTCTTCCTGATGAAGAATTTACAGCCCTAATGTTCATCTGACATGTATGGTGATATTTTATTGATTCGCTACACTGTCTATTAGTTCTGTATAATGAATAGCATTATACAAAACACAAGATGGGTTGCCTTTGCCTATATCTTGGATTTAAAAAATCAATTTAACCGAACTTGAAAAATGCCCCATTTTATCAGTAAATATTCATATTTAGTTATAATTGGAGCAGCATATGCAAGGAGCAGCCAGAGAAAACAAACATTTCCTCCTCACAGTCCAAAGAGTTACTCTTTGCCATAGTGGCAAGCCAAGTAAATAGAATAATTGCGATTTTCACTGCTTCTAAATAAGAAATAGAAAACCTCTCCAGAAACTGTTCTGCGTGGCTGTAATAAATGCCCACAGAAACAAGCTAACCTACATTATTCATTCCCCTACAGGAAGGATGGTCTTTTTAGAACTGGAAAGACTTCAAGAAGTGGAACAGCTGATTTTAGCTGATATAAATCGTAAGTTATATTTTAAATAGATGCTATATTCAATTTTTAAGGCGAAAAAATGGCATTTAGTTCAGGCAACTCTTAAAATTTAATGCTGAACAAGTGTAAGTTTCATGTTCATAGATTAATAGCAGTACCCAAGTATATAAACCACTCAAAAATTATTTTACTTAGCACACTGCACTTACTGCAATACCATAAAACCTAGGCTAAATTTTGTGTTTACTCAGTTGTGTCAAAACCAGTCATTGGGCAAAATCTCTGAGCAGTCCCAGAAGTAGAAGCCAGGGCCAAGGCTCCCACTCTTCCAGGCTCGTAGCCCCATGGCCATCCTGCAACATGTTCTTCCTCAGGCATTTGGGCTCTGGCCTCAAGAATCTGGTATTCCTAACTGCACCAGTAGAGCTTCAACAAAAGCAAGGCTTTACTCACTTCCCATTACACAAAACTGGCAGAAGGGTGAGTGACCGCTGGCTCTCACGCTGAACTCAACGCTAGTGGTGTTTGTTAGTCTAGGGGAGGCTTGTACAGAAACAGCCAAGCCACTGCTTGCCTACAGCAGCAGGTAGGAGAGGGATTCCAGCACTTCAGCCCAGGCATGATACTGGAAACTCAGATACACTGAAGGTTAATCCTGGATTTTCATGAAGGCCCCCCAGGAATCAAAGATCAACACACCATCTGCATACAACAGAGCTGTATGAACAACTCTTGTTGTTGGAACAGCTGATTCCTTCTACAGAAGAACAACGATGGTTCTTTGGTTTGCACAGTGAGTCATTTGTCATGTTCATCATCACACGGTCAGCCAAGATTAAGGCAATACTAGACAAATTTAGGGAACTAAGCTACAGCATCTACCTTCTGCCCCAACTACTGGCTAGGGACAGTCAAACACACCTTTAAGGAAAAAAGAAAAATACTTCTATAATGGAAAAATATCCAAAATACAGGGTTTAGGTCTCCTTCCTTCTCTTTTACCTGCAAGGGTTATTTTCATGAAAACAAAGCCTTTGCCCTTAGCCATGCACATCACCTCTCCCCAAAAAATGAACACTGCATGTCTGCCTGATGAGGACTTGGCAATGGCACCATTTGCTAAGATAAAATTGACCGCAGCATGGTTGTTGATTAAACTCTGGTTAAGTGTTTTGCAGGCATCCTAACAGGAAAGCTTTGGTGAAGGACAGGAGAAATAGTAACTTTAATGGGTAAACTAAAATAATATCTGTTGTCTTTCTAGTCAATAGATGGTAGAGTGGACAACTTAATCAGTAAGCGCAGAGATACTTAGGAAACAATAACAGTAAAAATCCTTCAGCACAGACAACTGAAGTTGACAAAAAATGCCTATTTCTTCTGCTCTTAAAACGATACAGGAAACAAAACCTGTCTACCTATCTATACCAATTTTCAAAGCAATCATACTCATGACTGCCAGCTATGAAGTCTGACACATACAGATACCTCTGACAGTTCACAGGTGAAGTGTCTAGGAAAGGTCAAAATACCTAGAACAAACAACAAGACCAGCTGTCAAAGCCCAAACGCATAATGAAATGCTAAAATTCTAACACTGAATTTTTATAACTACATAAAGATGACACAATAAAGAAAATCAGGTATATTTCATGTATTTATTTTCTCAGCAGTCTTGAAAAATTTTTGGTGCATTCCTGAATAATCATTCTAGGAAAACTGAATTCAGACAAGTTCATTCTGCAACAATAGACTCCATGAGCTGGAGCACCCATCATTTGGGTGTAACTCCTGTTCCCTACAATGAATGATCTCTACATTTTCCACAAAAAATGCTTAAAATATGAGATTTTTTTTTTCAAATAGTGGAAGACTTCTATTTTGCATTACAGCATCAGCTGACTACAAAATAATCAGAGTTTGTTAACATAAACTGTAGTTACCTGACTGTGCATTGATCTTCACTGTAGGGAGTTTCCTTGTTATAAACACAACAAAGGTGATGTCTAATGATAGTAATGGCAAGAAGAACTAGGAAAAATTAATATTCAGAACTAGCAAAAAGAATCTCTCAAAATACCTGGGGCTTGGTGAACTTTCTGTCCAAGAAAATGCCAGTTATTGCAGTAAGTTTACAGGTCTTCTGTTTATTAAGTAACTGCAACATCTGACTATTTTGGAGCTTTGTACATCTTTTTACAGAAATCTACTCTCTTCCTACCCATGGACTCATGATTGTTCAGGTTGAATTAGCTTTGATGCCATTAAGAGTGAGGCCCTGGGCACTGATTTTCTCTGACAGAAAACATTTCAGCCACCTCACAATGGAAACTTCCCATATATTTTTCCTCAGTACAGCTAGATAACGTAAACAAAGGAGGGATCTCTCTTTTCAAATTCTCCAGTTCTTTCAAGGTACCAAGCCATTACACTACTTGCTACTTAGGAAAAGAAACCGTAATATAGATACATTAGTATCACATTTCATATCAATTTTTTTCATCTTCACCCATTTTATTTCCAGACAAAAGACAGAACTGTTCTAAAAGTGATAAAAATTGAATATACTTTCAGTAAAGACACACAGTCTGTACCTGTACTCTTGCTGAAGGCAGTAGTTCAGTTAATAAAGCTCAAAATAGCAAAATCCTCCTTACTATTATGTTATGTAGAAAGGAACCTTATGTCTTCAGAAGCAGAGACATACTGAATAAAAGCAGCTCAACTAGACAGAAAAGAGAGGTTGGAAGTACTTTACTCACCTAGTTAACCTAGTAGTGGATTAGGAGAATGTCAAGATGGAGTTATATCAATAGGAACCCTGGTTTAACTGCTTTTATTTTATCTGTTGCCGTGACTTTGACATGTGATGAAATGTGGACTATATGGAATTAATCAATCCTTTTATGTGATTCCAAATAGGTGTAAGTCCACACCTACTTACTGATGCTTTCTCTTTTCTCCTGCAGTGCTTCCTGCTTTATAACAGCCCTAAAAATGAAATCTGTATTTTGTTCACTGTAGGACCAGTGCAGCCAAACATGGCTGAATTGAGACTTGGAACAAAAGGTGTCTAATGGTGTGATAAGTTTGTTTCACTTTAAGTTTAGGCAATCACAAAACCATAGTGGTAGTTTCAGGAGAAAATATTTGAAGGTCTCACAAGTTGTTGCCAGAATTTGATCATGTTAAAGAGCCTACTTTTCCAAAAAAAAAGTTTCTGAGACTCAATAATGACAATGTGGTATCCTTCAACCCAAACCAGATAAGCTGCCTTTCTGAAGCAGCTTTAACCATGTCCTCTTCATAGGGCTGCCTGCCTCCCTAACATTAAAAGCTGCCAGCTCTCGTTACACATTCACTATGGTTTCAGCCCTAGATGATGAAAAGAAACTGCAATAAACCCTCTACCAAGAAAGGTGGAAGAGAAAAAGGAGGAGTTTCCAAGTTACACCTTGACAGAGCCTATTTCTTCTGGCTTGCTGGACTCAAAACAGACCAGAGTATGGGGTGTGGAGTGGGATGTGCTCTTCACGCTCAGTGGGGTCTTTGCTTAAACACACACACAGACGTGTGGATGCTGACATTAGACAGGCAGCCACCAAAGGAGCTCCTTCAGTCATGAGGATGGATCTCATCTTTGGCACCGAAACAGCCAAGTACACCCACTACAAGCAATTTCAAATATTATAATCGACTTTTCCATTGTCACTTAGGAATCTGGGATGAACTGAAAAACAAAAATGGTAATACAGGTATACTGTAACTAAAGTAGACATTGTCCATTCCATTTTCCATATGGAATTGCATAGTTCCTGCAAGACCTTGCACATTGAAGCACTTTGGGGGGAAAAAAGAACAGTTCATTTCTGTGGAGAGAAACTTTGGGCAGGCCTTTCCCATAAGACAAACATGGTTCTGATCCATGAAGTAACCAGTGCCACATAACCAGCTGTTCCTCAGTGAAGAGACACTTCGGTATTATTAGAATCCTTCTACCTATCAGCAACTAACAACCAATTAAAAGAAGATTTAAATACTTTCTCACTCAATTAAAACCACTGATCACCTGTTTCCATTAAAACTGACAACATTATAAAGTTGCATGTACCATGAAGATCCAGTAACAGCATAAGAATTTTAGAGCTTTCCATGATCCTAATAAGCCATTTTTTTGTGTTAGATCTGATACCTAAACTGTCAATAGCTCACATCTGTAAAAGCCCCATTTCCTGTCATGCAACATAATGCAGAATGATCTAATAAAACCATATTACTATCAAATTTACAAATTAAATAGAACAAAACCAAAAACCTCAATCCTAGAAAAATAAAAATTATTTTGTCTTATCCCATCCTGAGACTTGCAAAAATCACTTTTTTAAGGTAAGATATACTGCAACCACAACTATTTTTTAGCCTTGGATGCATGCAATCAAAATTGAGATTATGCCTACTATTTTAAATACAGATGCCTCACTCTGGAACAAGGAGAAGAAGCAGACTGTGATTATGATAAGGCTTCCATAAAAGTTAAAGGACAGCATGCAGCTCAGGGCAGGATTCCTACAGCACTGAAGTTCAAGGTTATCTAAACCCAAGAGATTGCTCAGACAAAATGCATTTCCTTAAGGAAGGCCAAAAGGTGGAACCAGGGAAAAAAGAAAGAGAAGAATACCCAAAAAATCAGTTCTCCCTGATTGAGAGATTTAAGATACTGTAAAAAAGTATCTTAATAATACTATACTTTTCCAATAATGTGCTAAAATATCATTAAATATGATGCACACATTTATATAAGTAGTATGCACTTAAACACATACACCTAAAATGTAAAGATAAAAGTGTGAATATTCATGTAAATATCACAAAAGAAGCATCAATGTAAAATACAAGCACAAAAAGAATGACCATACTATTCCTTTATGGTAAATAATATAATAGCTTTGCCATTAAGAAAAAATTAAATTACTTCACATTTAGAAGCAGCCAGAGAGGTCCATCCTGCCCTAATGATCACCACATGAGGACACCATTCATTAAAGGAGTCCTTGTCTACATAACCCATTTCATTCCTTCCAATCCAACAGCACAAGCCAAGATGGCTCCTTGCATAGGTAAAGGCCACCCAGGAGGGTACACCACAAGACCACAGCAAAGCTGTATGTAGAACTCTCCTTGTGTGTGTTTGATTTAGCAGAAAATAATGAACACCCTCTTTGTTATATAAACAGTTATATAAAAATCATTGTAACAGACAGGCCTTAATCTGTATATACAATATCCTTAAAATGGGAATAGACATTTTATCTTTGTCAATGCTCCCTTAAATTGATTGTTTCTAAAAGGAAATATACATCAGTTAAATGAATGTGTCTATTTTTTTTTTTATAAAGCCAAAGAAATATTTAAAGGCTTTCGTGTGAGAGGATAATATTCTAATACATGGTATTGGCATTACAAGAGTCATTCAAACTATAAAAGGCAGTGTGGAAAAAAATATTAAGATACCTGTTGGGGAAGATGACAAATAGCATTAAAGGCTGGCATACCCAGCTGGAGATAAAGGGTATCTTACAGGTGAAAGGCTCAGACATCTATTTTCTTCCCAATGTTAATTAATCGTCTACGTGCTTTGCACAGATTGGGTTTTAATGCCATCACTTCGCAAGGAAAAAAATTCAACACAGTTAAGATAGATATACTCTGAGATTATCTGAAGTCACAAAGCTGTATCTACATCATATTGCTCCAACAGCTGCCTGTACTTTTTATTTAGTCTTCAGACATTTTTTGAGGACAAGACAAAATTGCAAAATTTGCAAAATTTGCACTGAGCTCTCTTCAATGCTGCCACCAATGACAAGATACACTGATGCAGGTTCAGAGATGAACTGTTGTGTTCCAATGAAAATGCAACACAGGATAGTGTTGTTTTAACAAGAAAAGAAAAAAAACAAACCAAAGCAATCCAACCAAAAATAGTTTAATTGAAAAATACACCAAACTTTGCCATGTGGCTTAAAATAATTCTTGCTTTAGAATTTTTAGAAGATAATTAAGCTTAAATGAGAAAGAAAATACATTATCAGATTTTGAAGAAATAATACAACATGTCAGCCCATGTTGTTTTTAATTCTGATCTAGAGAAGCTGAAAAATATATGCTTTAAAATTCTAACTTTAAGTACTGAAATATGCTGGCAATTAGGAAGGCATACAACAGAGATGAAATATAACCTCAAAGACCAAATGAGAATTTATACTCTGAAGTCATTTCATCTGTTAATCACTCCAGCTATCTGTACCAGAAGTACATTTACTAAAATCATAAAGTAATGGAGACCATTAAAAAATTCCATCAGAAGAATATCCACAGAAAGAGCCGGGCAGATCTAGGAAAGCAGATTAATAGTCCCAAATGACTGAAAAATAACAGAGTTTTGTGCAACATTGAACATACTTCCCATTGCCATTTTCAAAGCAATTTCCCACCTATTCTGGAAAGCATTACTAATGTTGAATTTTCTGAGACACACCCATAGCTATTGAACCAGCTTCTGTCGGGAATGTGAATTGTTCAACAGGTTCAAAAGATCCCAGTCTGTAATACTCCTAAAAGCATTCATTCTTACAGCCATATGGCACTTCAGCTATTTCAAGCCCATTTTCAAAGCACAACCACATCTCGTGAATTGGGATTTATTAAATAAACTACAATAAAAGAAGTAATGAAGATTCGTACTCTGCACAGTCAGCCTGAGCAATTCTAAATCAGCAATGGTTCACTTTGGATTGCAGATGTAGCCCACACAAGAGGCCAATATGACCTGATCTCACCACAGACTTTGGCTGTGTAGACTGAGAGATTGATAACAACTGACAGTGACCATCCCTTGGCCCTTTCCCCTCTGTTCCTATTAACTCACCTATTTCTGCAAGATTTCCTTTGCCAAGGAGAGGAAAAATCCATCAGCTGTGTAAAGAAGAGGATCTATCTCTTTTTTTTTTTTTGAAAGTTGCTGCTATCTTGTTCCAGCGGGTTTTGTTCTTGGTCTGTTTAACTGGTAAACAAAGGAAGCTCAGGTTTCCAGTTTTCTGAGATTTGGATATACTATCTATCTATCTCTATACTTCTCTTCATTTATTGCTGTTTATCTTTAGACAACAAAATCAGTCTTCATTCTTACTTATTTCATATTAAATGTTCAAAGCCAGAGTGGATGGGACTTTGAGCAACCTGATCTAGTGGAAGGTGTCCTTGCCCATGGCAGGGGTGAGTCTCTGTGTGTGTAACTAGATCCTTAAAGGCCCTTTCCAACCCAAACCATTCTGTGTTTTTATTACGATGATTTGCCACCAATGTAGCTTTCCTTTGACAGTTTAGATGATAAAACTAATACAAAGGAAGCT
This sequence comes from Daphoenositta chrysoptera, assembly GCA_013397915.1. Taxonomy (NCBI): domain Eukaryota; kingdom Metazoa; phylum Chordata; class Aves; order Passeriformes; genus Daphoenositta; species Daphoenositta chrysoptera. The sequence continues at coordinate 237,295 of VZRO01000503.1, forward strand.
AAGTTATTCAAAATCATGTTTGTTATAAATTAACTGTATGCAAACCTCACCATCATCAAAACCAAGATGCCAGTTTGGCTTAACAAAAAGGGCGTATGGTTATTTCCCTCCTCCCCTATCAGCTAGGAGAAAATATTAAATTAAAACAGGATAAACTGTGCATGCAAACTAGTCTGTTGCCATCAAACAGCTGGGCTGCTCCAACAGTGACAAAGAGGTCACTGTGTGAAAATACACAGCGATTACAGCAATAAAGGAAACAGCTGATAGAGGTTAGGTGGTGGAAACAAGAGGGCAGCCACAACAGAAAGACAAGGTTGGAATGAAGACAGGAGCATGGGAGAAGCAGAGGAAGAGCCTGCCAAAAGGCATGGGGCTGGGACACAACTACAGCATGAGGGGGAAGGGAAAAGCCTCAGTACCGAAGTTGTCCAACTCCTCCCATCATCACACTGCGTTTTCAGTTTCTTATAACTCAGATGGACTCTATTTAGGCTGAACAGTCATTCAGAAGTGATTTCAGAGAGGGGAAATTTCAGACAGAAATATGCAGCTATTTCTGACACAGAACAAGAGTACATTTTTGGCCAGATTACTAAATTTTATTGACTTTTCTGTGAAAGGCTGAAACATCTCCTTTATGATTAGAACAGAGGCTTGAAAATCTGCCTGAGAAGTGAAACAGTTGGAATGCACCTCTACCATTCTCCTACAAACTGCATAACTTTGGATGAGTTCCATGCATTTCAAAAGGCAAATCCTATCTATATCTATCTGTAGGTCACCACACTTCACAGCCACAGTTCCAGAAGATTCTTCCTCGTATTTAACATAGATCAGCCAGGGAGGAACACAGCTTCCCACTAAAATTGTGGGTTTGGATTGCAGAATACCAGGTCAAGCATAAAACTAATAAGACTATCACCTCTGGAGCTTCAATGCTTACTCCTGCTAGGGCTGAGCAGCAGAGGAAGAAGAAGTGGCACAAACAACTCACAAGCGACAAAAACTGGACACTGAGGGCCCCACAACTGGAGAAAGCAGGCTGGGACAAAGATTAGATGTGTAAGGGAGGGAGGTGCAGAAAAGTTGGAGAGGAAAATTTGGAGCAAGAAGTAAAGTGGGCAGGGGGCAACTCACTGAGCAAGAAGACTAAAAATGGAGGAAGGAAATGGAAGTGGTAACAGAAACACCTGAAATCTATCTTAGAGAATGGAAGAGAGGGAAGCATGCACTTGTTTTATTGTTCAGGAAGAAGGAGATAGAAGTACAGGATGAGGGTAAAGGGAGAACTACCTGAAGAGAGAGAGAGTGATCTTAGAAACAGAACTACCAAACAGATTGTATGGTAGAAAAAACGGGATAAGCAAAACCAACGCTGAGGCCCTGGAAAATGAAAATAAGGACCAATACATGGATGAAAGTCTGTAGGCCGGTGGAGCAGGGCACAGCTATGTAGGAGAAGGTGCTGTAGAAGAGAACCAAGACTAATTGCTGATTGATGTGGAAGTCCAAAGGGGAGACTCACACTAGCCAGACAATGAGCATGAACCAGGCAAGACAACTGAGGAATGGAAACTAGGACTAATCAGAATAATGAAACCAGAACAAAGACAAACTCAAAGGAGACAGTTTATGAAAGATTACACATTAGTAGCAGTGAGGTAAAAGACGTAAACAGGCAGCAGGTACAGCTTTTGAATGCATGATCACCTTTTAGGAATGGATTCTTCCCAGGAAGTAGCCAGATATCACTTGCTGATGGGAAGCAGGGAATAAAATTTTGTCTTTTCCTTTGTTTGCGTGCATGCAACTTTTCGCTTCTGTTTTAGTTAACTGCCTTATCTTAACCTTTGAGTTGTTTTCCATCTTATTCTCTCTGCCCTGTGCAGCTGAAGAGAGGGAGTGATAGGGCAGCTTGGTGAATATCTCGTGTCTAGCTAATCCACCACATTGGTGCATACAACACAACTTGAAATAATTCTAGAATTATGGAGCTATAGGTCTGTTTTGATTTCCAGTTGATTTCAATTTATTGTATGTACTTGAGATACGTAGATTTTCTCTGGACATGAAATATTGGCAATAGATTATGACTACTTAAATCTGATTCCTTTTTCTAGTCTTGATAAGCCACAGACAGAGATGCAACTCATTGTTAATAATTTAAAATAATTTCCCTCCTCCTGCATTCCGAACAGCCTTGTTTTCTTTCTTAACCCTTTCAGTAACCTTTAGCCTGATCTCAAAAGGTAAAAAGAGGCTAACAAAATGCACATTTATTTGCATGTCCCTCCTCTAAATTCCCACCACACACTCAGCTTCTGAACCCACTGACTGGTCAGTATTAACCAGACATATTAAAATCCCTTTAAGTTTTATGAAAATGAAAAACTGCACAGTGGACAAAATGAATGCTTCCATTCAGCTCTCAGACAGATATGGGCAATTTGGTTGTCACCCAGCAGCTGGAATAGCCAGCCTCTGAGTGAATACAGAGCAGACCCAGTCCTGCTTTCTGGCAGGACAAATGGGGAATGTGAAGCCACCGTGGACAGAAGATTGAAAAAAAGGAGGGTGACATGGTGAGAGGCAAACGGAGGAAATGACCGGGTGAGGCACGGGGCAGGAAGAGGTATTGCAGTAAGAGTTTCCCAGCAGACACAAAACTGTGCTGGAGTTACTGATGTACACAAGTAACGGGGACCCGAGAGACAGCCCTGCAGGCCAGCCAGTTCCACTAATGAGAGACTGCTCGCAGCCAACTACCTCTCTTATCATCTCTTATCTCCTAGGTGCCACCATCTGAGGCAGTAGGGCTGGACTGCCCTTCCTTTCAGGGAAGATAATAGCAATGGCCAGTGGCAAAACCAGCTCAGCTACACTCCTGGAAAGCAGAGAAGTAAAGCCAGCACTACCAGCCTGTTCCTGGAAACTCCACTTAGTCTAAATGACATCATGACCACAAAGCAGCCAGTGGGGGATAGACACGGGCAGAGCATCTGTCATCTTGCCTTCCTTCCACTCATTTTCCTTAAAGATCAACCAGAGCTGTATCCAAGTATCACACTCTGAATACTTAGCACTGATCAGACACTTCCCACTACAGCTCTAATGATATTCTTTATTGTAGAAGTGTCACAACACGGCAAAACACAGTTACACGCAGTCGCACGTGCCAGCTCTAAACAAGTTATTCCAACTAGGAGCAGTACAGCAGCATTAATGCAGCACTGCCCAAACTAGGTTAGTCAGCACAGGCTCCTTTGTGCTGCACTAAACTGTGCCATGTAAACATATCCTAAACGGGGAACAGAGCACAATGTCTCTTGGGTGACTACTGTGTATAAATAACAAATAGGATTGCTATCCATTGATGGGCCTGATCATTTGTACTCTAATCTTAATTTTCATCTTCCCACAAACCAGGTTCCATAGTTTTATTAGAATATCCTGCTTGCATTCAAATCTTTGTTACAACGAGCTTCATAGCCAGCCGTACAGCTGTCCCACTAGTCTGGTATAGCAAGATCTATTCCACAGATCCCACTGCCACCAATAGCCAACATGGATACCAAATGAACTCTCGTGAACAAAGCTATGTTTTCTTAATAATAACAGTTGTATAAACATAAGGTCTTCTCAGTTAAAGGGAAACCAACATCAAAAAGCAGTAAAACACGGAACCCTAAACCCTTCTTTCTTTGAAGAAACACGTTTGAAGCGAGGTGTTTCTAGTTATGGGTGAATGAAATGAGAATTCAGCTGCAACAAACGGACATCCAGTCTGTATGAAAGACTAATTAGATCCATCTGAGAAGCTGTGTCTAAAACTGCTTCACATATTTCAAAGGAAAGCTCTTCTAGTCTATCTTTTGAGAAGACTACATCAAAACATTTAGTCACAGCTGACGCACATCTATCCACTACAGGAGCATTATTTTTCATAAGCCATAAAAGCTACATTTAAGTAATGTTAATAGTCTGGTTTACTTAAAAATTAAAGGAGGGAAAAAAAGCAGCAGAGACATTTAGTGCTAAGAAAGCAACTCAAAACAGCAATGACCTTATAGTTCCTCCTTATGCCAAAGCATCAAGAGATCCCAAAATAGTCTTATACTGAATATTAAATATGCTGAAATTTACTCAGAGAACAGAATTAAAGATGAAGCAGCATCCAGGAGCTGCAGAGTTAACCATGGCTTTTGTGGTAATAAGCCAGGCTCTTAACATTACATTAGCATTCTTTTAAATGCAACTATTGCTTCTGCTGAACCAGCAGGAGGAGCTCACAACATTTTTTAATCTATTCATTCTACAAAATTTGGGAAGAGGGGGTGGTATGTTGGAGGCATTTCTGGGCGCAGGAAGGAGTTGGTTGGGTATTTTCTTTCCAGTTTTGTTGGATGAGAAATCAGTGGAAAGAAAAGCATCCAAGTAATGTTCATGTAAGCACTGCTTTTAGAAATTAGAAAATCATTATATGAATTTTGTGGTGCAGGATGTCAAGTGTGCATGGCACACAAATGAATTGAAGCAACACCCATATCTCAAGGTGTTTTCAGTCCTACACCAAAAGACCACAGGAAGACTGAAGGGTGACAGGACACATTAAATGCTGTATGCCAGAAACGTGACTTACTGAAGAAGGAAAATGGTATGTTATTGCTCTGTATTGTTACAGAGCTTTAATTTATATTTCAGTTTGCTGTTCACTGGAAATCCTGGAACCATTGAATCATTACCCATGGCAGAACATAGTCTCTATTTTCATACCACAGGAATTCATGCTATGAAGCCACCTGTGTGGGTAAAACTCTTCATTAGGTAATTTAGAATTAATCATTGTAAAAACCTAACTCCTCCTCTGCCTACTAAGAAATATTTTAAAGCAATGAAGTCTGATTTTAACACAAGGAAAATATACATCACTGGCTACCATGCCCGCTTTTAAAATATTTTGCGTTTTAGCATTTCAGACCTTTCACTGCATTTTCTTCTTAAAAATGTCTTGTAGGCTACATACCAGTGCCAGACCATATGTTACTGTGAATTTTGTAGCAGAACTACAAATCTCCAAAAACTTCCATAAACAAGCTATTACGCTGCCCTGACATAGAGGGGACAACATATTTAAAGCTACACGGTGAATACATTACTTTTCATGTCATTTTTAACTCCCAACCTTGTAGGTATTTTCTCTATATGCTTATGGAGTACTGAGTGAACAAACTATTCTGAGACATACAAACCCACACCAACAAGCTCTCTTTACAAAGCAAATATGTACCATCACATACTTGCTGCTAAACTGGCACGGTATTTAAAAAACTGTACAATCCAGACACACTCTGCTTCTCTTCTGGCTTAATACAAAAGCACACCTAATACAAGTACGTACAAATACTATACGAGTAGACTCAGTATTTACCTCTATCTCATGTAAGGGATCCCAGCACTTAAACTTTCTGAAACATTCAATGCAGCAGAGTGGAAATGCATGCCAGAAACACTGACTTCACAACAAGATACTGAGGCCAAGGCCACTTTCATTAAAAAAACACAATGTCAGCAGTCACAGAAATGTAGCAATTAAAGCAGTTGCACACAGAGTCAAAACTCAGGGATCAATGCTCTCCTCAGATTGAAAGATTTAAGTGCACAGTGCTTGCCACCCAGGAGCACCTGTCCCCACCCCATAAGGGTAGGATGGGGCAACCTCTGCCCTTACAGTAAATCTGTCACTTTAGAAAAAGGAATGCAGGATCTGTAAAGCCACAGAGTCCGTCAACAAGCAGGAGCTCTGCTACTACAGCCAGTGCTTTGCAAGGGTGGAAACTGGGGGCTTTGCTCTCACCAAAGCACTAGATTATGCATACTGCATTAAAGTGACATTATACAGAATACACAGGTCTTATAAACAGAAAATGCTCCAGATTTGAACCTGAATTAAGAGATTGAAAGTAGGTATACAACCTTTACAACAACAGTTTCTATAAATATACGAGCTATAGAACTCTGTAACAGAGTTTTGTTTGCACAACTGTACGTGTACTGCAATGAAGAGTTTGTGTGCTATGCTGCAAGTAAAATGCAAACCATGTGGAAAAAAGCAGGAAAAGTTTTCTGCTTAGAGCTGTAAGGATTATCTAACTGATCTTGCCCCACCCACTTGTGCCTTTATACATACGCTTCCCTTTCATTCAAACTAATATTGGACATGGGAACAACAATATCTTTTATTTCAAATATATAACATATATAACAATATTTACTTAGAACTAGTCTAAGCAGAAAGTCTTCATCTAGTGCCTCTAGAGATATATGTTAATTTGTATTTCAACTGGCTTCCCCTCTTATTGTTTTAATTCCTACAGGTATTTGCTATTCATCCCTATTAATACAGCACTATCCCTATTCGTACAGCACTCATATATTTTTCATATGACCAATTAGTTATTATACACCTGAAGCATACCAGAAATGTAAAATATTAGTAATAATAATTCTGGTATTTTACTGATTCTCTTAACAAGGTTAATAATTTTATAGTGATAGAGCTGGGCAATGTTATTCTTCTACACGGACTACTGGAAAGACAGAACTGAATATGCACTTAATTACTACCCCACTCCATTCACATTTGTGTTTAAGGAATTAAATGTGAACTAAGCTTGCTTACAGCAATTTTCTGTATCATTGCTCTGATTTTCCATTATACTATTCCTTGTTATACTTGATGCTTTGCATACTTCTGTTTGATTTTTGGGTGGTATCTTTTCCTAAACATTTTTTCCTCTCCCCAAAAGAAAATTTACAACACAATGAAAGTATTTCCTCAAGTAATTTTCAAATTAACTTACCCCTCAGTCATGAAATTTACAGCAAATAAGTACACCAAAGTTGTCCAAATTAAATGTTCATTATATTTGAATTTGAAGTCAAAGCTTAACCATAGTTAGATAAACATGAATTCACTAAGTAAAGCATTCACATAACTATGCACCCACTCTATATTGATCATATAGGATGTATTCAAATAACGATGACAGCAATGCCTTAGATTTTATTTTTATGCTGGCATTTTGTACTATACAATAGGTTTTCTCTTGGAAATGTTAAGAGGTACACAGGCTGATTTCCACCCACACAGATATCTAATAAATTCTTTACTTCTAAAGAAAAATATAGGGGAAAAACACTGGGTTTTTTCCTAAAAATAATTAAAAACCTTTATTTCTCAGTGGACTGAACAAGCTTCAAAACTTTTATAGAGATTTCATGTCTGTACTACATTTATCTGTTCTTAACTTTGGATTTAGGAAGTGATCCAATGTTTTGTGTAAATGGTAGCCCATTGTACTAACAACTTGAATTAAGGAATGTAGCTTTCTCTACTCCTCTTATTCAGCATTTGACCTATACAGGTCCCTCTGGAAATATATCAAATTTCCATTTGCCCAAAGTAACTTCTGAACTATTTCACCTTATGCTTTAAAAAAAATAAAAAATAAACAACTTCAATGATAAGAAGCTACTTCATAACTCAAAACATCTGGAAATTCTTTGACAACTAAACCAAAGAGAAGATGAGGCTAAGTGGTCTGGGAAGGTATGCATTTACTACAGAGATGAAGAACCCAAACAGAAAGGACTGTTTTCAAACATGAAAAAGAAGAATAATGATAACTTGCAGAGAAGTCATGCAAATCACCAATAAAGAATTCTCAAGACAGAGTATTCCTCTACTGTAGCAAGTAATCAGAAAACAGATTATGGCAAAAAAGTTTACAATAATTAAGTTTATTCCATAGAATACAATTACAAATTCCTCATAGAATTAAAATTAGGTTGGAAGGAGGGTTGGAAGTAAATGTCCTTTAAGATCCCTTTCAACTCAAACCACCCTATGAATAAACAACGCCACCATCATGGAACTGGACCATCCTTGGTGGCTGACATCTGGTTTTGAACGGTCACATTCATACACTGCAGAGAAACCACAGAACTAACCAGGTTTCCTCAATATATGTAGGCTCCCATTTGATTTTGTCTCTCCCACCCTTCAGTACCCTGCAGAACAGTGGAGTTTTGTAAAGGAAGAACAGACTCCAACCTTCAACAGCAAAACTCAATCAAGTCTTTGTATCAATGAAATCATAAAATAAACACATTTGATAGCCAGACTGGCAAATGAAAATGGCAAGATGTGAAAGATTCCTGTTTGTAAATGAACTAAACAAAAGGTGGTGGGATGCTTCTGGGCTGCTTTTTGTCTGTTTTGCATTAGTCTCATGTAAATGAAGGTATTCTTCCTTCAAATTCTATTTCAGCGGTGTTCTTGATTGTAAAATCTTTAATTCAATTGACAAGAGAAAAAATTTTAAGCATAAGAAGAACACTAATCAAAGCCCAGAATCTGACCGTCTGTCCTCCAAAAAACTAAGTGGTATATATGACAAGCAGTTAGTTTAACAATTCTTCCAGCAGTTAATATACAGAACAAATTAAAAAAGAATAAATGACATTTACATTCATTTAGTTGGCAAGTTCTTTGTACACAAGCAAGCAGGTCCCATCAAAGTTGCTAAATTTTAATTCTCAAGTCAGGTCATTGGAATCTTTTAATTGCAAAAGTTTTTGCTATGTTGAATGGGTATCATCAGAAACAACTGTCTGGTACTGAAAATTCTAGTACAGTAATTTTATACAAACTTAAGTATTAGCATATATGTTGCTGGCTTCAGAATAAAAATCAAGTTACTTCTATTTTGAAAGAAAACATATCAAATTAGGATTCATGAAAGTTTTTAACCTCTACTGGAATCATAAAAATTAGTATTTTTGTTTGCAGTGCTTCAGGCAAAGAGCATCGTTCACACTTGACCACTTATCCTTTGAATCCTTCAGTTTTGGGAAGCAAGGCTGCTAAAGTGGCCTAAAGCCAGCCCCCATCAAGGACCTCTGTTACAAATAAAGTAGTTAAAAACAGATGGTTACAAAACTCAAAATTCTGAAAAATAAAGAGCAGCAAAGAGTAGTTAACACTGCACAATTCATTAAGAATCTCATGATAAACGAAGAAAACCACAGATGACCCAGAGACCGAAGTGCAGACGAGCGATCCGCTCGGAACAGCGGGAACCACGGAGGAGCCTGCTGCTCACACTCCCTGCACGGAGCACAAAGCACTGCACACTGCGAGCTGGGGAGCTTTCGGCTGGTGAGAGCAGAAGAGTTACAGGAAAAAAAGAAAGGAGTCGCTGCTGGAAGAGTCCCTGTGGTAAACAAAGTAAATCGGGATGCGAATGCTGCTGCTGCAAAGCAGAGTTTGCAGCACGAGTAAACTTCTGAAGGGGAATGTGAAGGTGGCCCTCCCACTGGGGTACCTAACTGTACCACAGATTCAGCTATCTTTGTCACAAGCCACGAGGGGACACAACCCACAAAGGCAGGAGCCTGTGTCACACCAACTTAATCGCAAAAAGTAAACGCGGAAGTTCAAAAAGTGAGGCTTGTGTTTCTGACAGCAAAGTTAATAAAGCAAGCTTTGAATTTCCCCTTTTTTTTCCTGATGGTATGTTATACCTCCTGATCAGAAACAAGATTTCTCATTCCTAGTCATGACTTCTTTTCTTTGAAGTTTTAAGGCAGTTGGCTTTCCATTGTAAAGTTTTGAATAATAATTCAGATTTTTGACAGTGCTGTATTTACTATATAACCTTTTCTGCAGCACAATCACAGGAGAACACCAGGAAAAAAAAAAATATTGATGAAAAATAACATGTCCTCTGCTATTTATCCAGTAACAATAAAAATAAACGTAACTCTAAACAACCATTCTATTAAAAAGAGTTACCTGCTTTTTACATAGCCAAGCTCAGGTGCAATTTTTAATACGCTATATCATTACAGGTATAAGGTTTAAGTGAGACAGACTTCTCCTGAAATCCACACGATGTGATTTATTTCACCAGGTGTTTTCCACATACAAATAAATAAGGAATTGTATCTCCCCAAGTATAGAGGCATGGTTAGGCTGGAAATAAAATGGAAAAGCAATTGTCACAAATCCCTCCGGCCCAGGCTTTTAGGCATGCAGCCTATCCTACCTGGCACCCCTAATTTCTCCCTAGTGCTTCGTCATCCTTCTGTGACACTGAGGGGTGCTCCTGCCTCCTTGCCTAGCAGTAGAAGGTAATAGCAGTAACTTACTGCAGGGACACAAGGACGTGGGAAGGAACTTCCACATTTGTTACTGTTTGAATAGCAAACCAAAGGATCAGAAATCAAACTCCATATATACCTTGTCAAACTGGTAATTCCCATACTGCTGCAAGACATCACAACTGTTAGCAGTTCCATTTAAATGGAGAGACAGGTTTGGACTCTAGCAAATCTCTCCAAAACGTGTGCACACGTGCAGATGTATGCTCGTGTAACTGGCTGTGCTAAACAGCTCGCTGGTTTGGGGCAGTCTGACTGTGGGAATGCAATTCCTGAGCTGACAGCAGCGAGGGCCTGTGCCACACTCACAGCGACCAGCAGGCTGATCCCCACAGCAGCCGGCAGCTCGAGTGCTGCACACAGCCGCAATGCTGCAACAACCAGGTGGAAATACTGAGGGCAGTGGCTGATCCTGGGAAGGGCTGCCTCTGTCACACAAGCCAGTGCCAGCCCAACTCTAAGTTGGGCTGAAATCTGACACAGGTGTCCTGTTGTTTGAATGGGCTGTATCCAAGTTCACAGGATGCCTGTTAGGAATACTGTAAAATTTTTTAAAACTGCATGCAGACTTGGCCTTTGCTTCTGAAACAACAATTCAACAAGTAGGGTGTCACTGCCATTCTAAGAAAAACTGCCTTATTAGGGCCCTTTTGAAACCTTCTGCCTAAGAATCAACAAATATTATACAAGTCAACTGCCTATATAAAAAAAAAAATCTCATTTTGGTCGTGGAATGACCATTAACAGATACAAAAAGTAGTTCTCCTTATAAATTTATCTTCTTAATACTTCAACCAGCTTGTGCCTTGGCTTTATTCTGCTGAACGGCTGAATTACCAAACACAGCATTACCGTTCTTCTACTGTCATGGTCTGTCCTTCTACCTTCTATGCTGACAACACTAAATGCTTAAGTAATTACCTTAGAAAATTTGTAAAAAACAATGGTTTATACACATTCATCTGAAGTGAATAAGCACATCTTGAAACACTGCCATTTGACTATGACCACATACAGCTCTACCACAGAGTGTTGAATAATGCCATTCCAGTAGGATTACTTATTCAATTCGCTTGGATATTTGATTTGTTTTTCTAAACACTAGCTTAAGGTAACACAATTTTTGCCAACATCGCATTTATTTTCTTGCTCTCATGTATCTACAATGGAGCATAAGATGTTATTTCCAAACAAGACACTAAACAAAGTCATTTAGAAACTATTTTTATAAACAATTATATACAAAAATGTTCCATGGGCATGAGCCCTGAAAAAAATCTCAGTACACTAGCACTATTTAATCAACAGAGTCTCATTTGGTAATTCATAGCAATTCCTACTAAAGACAAACCACAAGTCTAAACTTGGTCACCAAAAAGATGGAGAATTTTAGCAGGTGTCAAGGATAATATATGTATTGACTCAATGCACTGAATTTCTTAGAAAATGAAAAGAACTTACAGAAAATGATGAGCCATCCTTTGAAACTGCAACTGGGTAAATTTCATCTCCTAGCCGCACAGAGAGCTCCCAGCTACTTCTCTTTGATTTAGCAATAGGAATTCTAAAAACGAAACAGAGAGGAGAAAAAATTTTAACAGAGATTTCATGCTTCTCCCAAGTTAACCAGAAGCACTTGCCTCATAGGATGGTCATGAAGGATATAAAATACCATTAATCTATAGACACAGTTGGAGAGCACACTTGAAAAAAATATACACTAAATATATTTTTCTGTCAAGCAGCATATAAGGAGAAAATACACTCTTACTTTCTTTCTAGATTTGCCTTGACACACTGGGTATGCTGATAAAGTTATAGGAGGCCCTTGAATACAGCCAGCACTTGCTGCAGAATTAGCTCAAACAGGATGAAAAGCAGATGAGAAAGTGGGTTGGCAGGAGAATAGCAATAGTGATAACTGGAGCAGTCTATTTAAGGGCAAATATAATCATTATTTCTTTAATCTCATTCTCAGTAAATCTTAATTAAAAGCCAATTACAGACAAAAGATTCAGCCAAACAAGTAATACAAGTAATTTTATAACTAATATACATTTTTAAGTATCTCATCCACAGACTCCTTCAAGCATACTGAAAAAATAATGATGTATCATCACAGCCCACACACAGGATTATACCGATTCCTGCAGCATTCTGTGGCTGCACCATTTATCAAGTAACACAGGAAACCTTTTCAACTTAAAAAAGCACACACCTGACAGCAAAGGAATGAGAACTGTGTCTCCATTCTTCGAAATTCAGAGTGAAACATGCAATTTTCAGCTATTTTATTTAAATGTATATTCATTTGCAGTTTCCTCATTCTAGCTTCTCAAGTCTCTTCCACTTTGCCATAACTGGTGTCCAAAAGTATACTAAAACTTTTCTAATGAGTGGTCACCATATATTACCATCAGGAAGCACCACATAGCCTAAAGGGAAGATAGGAAGGTGTAATTTAAACTCCATTAAAACAGAGACACATTATTTTGGTATAGGTTTTCTTCCGCACTGACTCTTACACATTTCAGATTTTTCTGGAAGAAATCTGTAGGGATAATAAGTTTATCACCTTTATGTCTCCTCTAAGGATCATTTCTGCCATAACATTAAAGTATTGCACATTATAGTGCTTACTACACCATTTTATTGCGGCCTTCAGATTCTTAAAACTTGTAAACACATTATGCCACATGCATCCTCCAGAGGATTCAGGTGACCAGTGAATCACATCTCCCCAAAGAGAGTGCTCAGGTTTCCTGTGGAATCAACAAGGAGAAGCACCTGTGAGGCCTCCAGAGGCCACAGGAGGAGAAATTATCTGGCCAAGACAAGGATAACACACTGACTTGCTAAGGATTTCAACAATTATTTTAAGAACATTAGGTTTTTAGACACCTGAAACTTAAGCAAGTACAAGTTCAAGCACTTAATGAGGCAAGGAGCTTCCAAAAATTGTGCCTTGCAATGTGCCTGAAAAGGGGAAATGGAAATGCTAAATATATCAGACACAAATAGGTGCATACTTATCCTTAGTTACTTCTGGATCCAAGCCAAGTAAGGCCTACATCAAATTTCACCAAATACCTTAACCCACCTCTATCACTACCCTAAAAGTTCACAAGACAGATATTGAAAATAACCTGTTCCCGTGCTAGCGATGCCAAGTGTCACCTTTCACATTTAATATAGTGAAAATTGTCAAAACAACAAATCTGAGGAATTATCTATGGTTTATTGGGTGCAATGTCATTTCTCAGCAACTCATATTGGAATTCCTTTATGTCACCAAACATTTAGACTGGCTGATAGGAAACGTGACAGACACAGGAGTTCCTGAAGAAGAGGAAGAGGAATTTCCTGCACAGGTAGCAGGCAGCAAGCTGAGAGATGTTTTCATTGTACTTCCTGGTATCAGAGCACCAGTGAGGAGGAATACAGGCAGCACCTGGTTAAGTTCTCCACGACACTCCTCTGCAACAACCAACAGGATTTAGTGGTTTATAGCAACTTCATATTTCTTATATTAGAACTAAGACCTCATCACAAACTCAACTTAGTGGATCTGCTTCACTGGTGACATGAGATTCCTTACAGCCTTCCTGGCACAGCCCTGCTTCATATTGCATTTGACTGGAAGTGACCTCATGAATCTGGCTGCTGGCCATCAAAGGAGACAGTCTTGTTCTCCAGCAGGGATTATTTTTGTTCAGTCCTGTCTTGCTGAGCTTTGTCAAGTGTATCTCCAAACAGGATGCATGCCTCTTGAAAGGCATGACTATGATCCCTGCTTTGCCTGGGTTTCAAACAGTCACATAACTCCTCTCTCTGCAACACCGGTGGCCAGGAGGGCAAGGTCCAGAGCTGCATCTAACACCAAGTACACAGCAAGTTGTACTTCCCTCCTGTAATTGCTAGATCCATTTGCACAGGAACATTTTTCAGCTTTGCCTGTGGTTTTTGTAACTATAACTGACACTGGCTAGGACAGATACTTACATTAGCTCATGACAATCCTACTTCTTCATTAAATCAAATTCCTTTCAAAGAAATTATCTTGTAGTAGTCTCCATTTTGATAGGATTTGCAGGGAGAGAAGGTTCATATAAATAAGGATTACAAAGTCCAAAAGTAAGGATCAAAGTCTAAGTTTGTTGAATATGAAAAGGAAGTTGCTCACACTAGGTCATATAAAACTCCTCAAACTTCTGACTACTCTCAAAATGTACAACTTTTAAAATTCTGCATAATGGGCTGAAATCCAATATATTGTATTCACAGGGGGAAAAAAATCCCACTGAAAATAAAAATAGTGTAATTTTTGCCATCATAAAAGACACAAAGAAAATGTATGGCACTTCCCCTCCAACCCTAGATTCAGAGTCCACACAGTATGTCTTTCCTAGGGTTCAACATGCCCTCCCTTTTTTCTCCCAGTTTTGGCAAATGACATACCATGCAAAAAAATTACTTCATTTGTGCATAAAGATCACTGGCTGCAGGAAGAAACACAAGTTTCACAGCAAGAGGGGTGCCAGGTGAATGGGCAGCAGGGCCATGGAGAAGTGTGCACTGCTGATCCTTGCCAGGAGTATTACACACAAAGGGACAGAGAGAGCAAAGGCAGCACTGCAGCTGAAACGACAGGAGATGGAAGGAGAAGGGTGCTGTAAATTCCTTCCACACAAAAAAGGGCAGTTCTAACCTCTCCACTCCAAATTGCCTTCTAAGGGGAAGCATCTCAAGCATAGGAGCACAGATGAAGAGTGATGGCCTGGCTTTAAGTCATAAAGGCTTTACTCCAAAGCACCAATTACAAAAACATGTAAGCAGTGCAACAAGAAAAGCAGCACTGTTTGCCTGCTTGGTTATTTATTTTCAAGCTCCACTGCTGTTTGTTCAACTAGAGATGATGCCTGTGTAGAATGTATTATATCCCTTTTACTCCCAAATGCCATTCATGGGAGAGGGAGACACTTCAGAATAATGCAGCAACCAAAGCTCCTGGTTTCTTTGCAAGTTTTCAGTGAGGAAAGCAGACAACTGCGAAAAATTTTAGATCGAGATACACATACCATGCTCATGGAAAACATTAATTAAACTATTATCTCTTCTAGTCAAAAACAAGTAATGAAAGAAAACAGACACTCACAAAAGCAAATCAAGTAATAACTTTGCCCTGGCCATTTTGATTGTCACCAAACAATCAGACAGAAGGAACTCAATAAAAAACTACAATTTTCTGCAGTTTGTGGGAAAAAAACTTCCCTCTCCTGATTACCACTGGTGATGTAAATGTGCTAGGATGTTACCAGCTCCTAAAGGGCCAGAAAACTGAGTATAGATTTTTTTTTACTTCCAATTCAAAATGTGTTCTAATGCTGAGGGGGAAAACACTTACAAATTCCTCTTCACTTCTGATATTTTTGCTGCATAATACTTTACGTAAACAGAGAAATCCCAAACTGTGATAACAAATCCTCCTGTTTGAAAGATTATAAGTGTTTGAAAACCACATTATATGACACTCCATAAAGCTGTTTTTCAATTGTGCAATTACCTATTCAGCAGTTAAATAAAAGTGAAATATTGACTTAAAACAATGTTAATGGTCAAAGAATCATTAAGAAATCCTTCATCATAACTTTCACAGCAGGTGGCCTGTAAAATGATCAAGAATAATGTGCTGGATTCTGTAGCCACCAAGGTCAGTTTCTGCATACAAATCTTGCAGAGGGAGAAAAAAAGACCTTCAGAAAGTGGGCCATTCATCTGAACCAAGTTCAGAGAATTTCCAGCACTGTGAAAAGATATGTTATGCAAGCACATAGATGTATTCAGTGGGGGTAGACTGAACCAGCTACATGGAGACTACAAAGGAGCCCTCCCATGGCTCATGAATAAGTCGAGGAAATGATCAGAAAAAAATGCAGAGATGTTTAGACAGATGGCCCACTTAAAATGCCTGGGACAGGGCATAAGCAATTTTAATGAAACTTTAGATCTACCATATAAATTGTTTCTTATTTTCCCTGCCCTCCCCCCACCCCTCCAAAAAAAAAATCAGGAAAGGCAAATAGAAATTTAACAACTCAAACAAGAGCCTATCTTGTGATGAAAAAAAAAAAACAAACCCAAACAAAAAAAACCACGAAAAAATAAACCCAAAAAAATACCAAAAAAGGGAAGTAAATCTCACACTTTTGAGCATTATTGGTTTAATAAGTTCATATGCAAAGAAATATCCTTCATAGAACCTTCAACTATCAGATGAATACAAAAGCAGGGAATGGATAGATTAAAAGAATTCTAAACAGAAGTGTACTGCCAAACAAAACACAAATCTAAGCTTTAGTATCTGAGTACTTTCAACACTTTCCAACATAAAAGTTCATCATCACACAGAAAAGAGAAAAGCAGCATTTTCACAGGATTATTTTAAGAACCAAAAATTATGTGAAAGGAACCTAAGAATCTGGGAATATTTTATTCAGCAATTTGAAGTATTTTCTGTATCTATTCACACACATTTTCTACATAGACTGGTCCATCTATACATATCACATGCCCTTTTACATAAAAATAGGTTTTCCTTCTTCCTGCTTTATATGTGCATATATATACATGTACCGCTTTCACTGTGAATATGAAAATATACCATCATTAGACTAAATTATAGTTCTTCATATGTCATACAAAATAGTAACCTCTACTAGCCTGTGTGCCAGCTGATCAGACAAAGGTTGAAAGAATTAGTCAATAGTTATATCAAAAAGGTTTTACATTACATTTTCTTACATATCACATTGAGATCAATAATAAATACACATATTTATAGCCATGTACTCTATTTGAATAGTGACCACAGGAAAAAATGAATTACATGGAAGGTAAACTATAAAATAAAAAGCAATGCTTTAAAAGGATGCTGTGGAGTACACCGTGCTTCCATCCACAACAGCATACATCTGGATGTTCCCCTTCCTTTAGCAGGAGCTTTTTGAGCAATTTGCATTGACATAAGAGCCTGCAATCCAGTGACCAACAAAAACCTCCAGCGCCTTCAGCAGTGAAACCCAGATGAGAGCTAAAGAAACAGTTAAGCTAGTTCTTATAAATGTAGGGTGAATTTAGCTGCCCAGACCTAAGGGTATGGCTCAACCCCTTTCATCTTCGTGTAACTGAGAAATAACCTTGCAAACAACCTGAGCTCACCCTGGCTAACCCACTTCTACTGTGGAGGTCTCTAAACATGCAGGGCTTGGGTCCTGCAGAGAGAGACACCCTAACCCCAGTGTTTTACAGCCAGCATCCTCAGCAGCCTTGCAGGGGGAAGGAACATGGGGGTCCTCTGCCAAAGCCATCTTCACAGTCTTAACAACAAATTATCCTCCAAACACGCAGGCAAACAACAACTCTAAGCTTCTTGAAAAATCCTTCATGGCTCTTTTAGCTTTAAATCTGTTGGGTAAATGAAGTGGGATTGCTGTTATTGAATGTCTTGCTATAACAAAGCCGTGATAGGTCCAGAGAACCAAAGATCCATGCTATCAGTCTTCCTCAGCCTGTGAGGGTTCACATCCACCTCCCATCTCTCAAGAGAAAGAGCCAGGGCCCAGGTAAACACTAGGGAACTCACCACCCTAGCCTGATGATGGTAGGAAGGAATGAGAGATTCATGGAGACTCAGGTTTGCAGCCTGATGATGCATTCTTTGGGACAAAAGGTTTTGGCAACTGGTCCTAATGCCAGGAGATTTCTATGTACTTTGCATTTAATAAACTGGATGAAACACGGTAACCCTGGAAGCTGCAAGTAGAGCCCAAGACCTCTCAGCTTCAGAAAAGGGTCAGACTGCCCAGTCCTTCAGCAGCTGACAGCATACCTTGAAAATTTCAAATAAATGAATGTAAAACATATCTGAAACTGATTTCCTCTCCTATGACATGTTAGGGCCTACTTCAGTATTTGGTTAATGTTGGAAAAAGCAAACATCACAAGCATTAATGCTGAATAAGAGATGTTGGTACTTGTCTTATTTGCAAGCATTTGTGAAATAAGAAGCAAGGAACACTCAAATCAAGCATTCAAGTACAGAGAAAAGATATTTATTTTTAGTATAATTTACAAGTCTGTACTTCTAATCTGTTTTTTCAACCATCTTTCCTAAATCAGTAAAACTATTTACCAAAGGAGGAACCACTTGCAAGCAGGTGTTTTCAATCAGATCAGTCAACAATATTGACTTGTGCATGCTGACAATTGTTATGGAGAGAAAAATCTAAAAATCTGTTTGTCATCAAAAACAAGTTGGGGCTATTTTTCCACCAATTGAAGTACTTAATTTCATAACTTTGTTGTTTTCCAAAACATTTTTTAAAATTTTTATTAAGAGATAACTTTGGGCAGTTGGCAAAACTAATAATAATAATTTACTCCACCAAAAGGAAAAGAGCAAATGCCTTTTCCTATACAAATTTTCCCGTATTTCCTTCAACAAAAACTTATTGTGCAGATATTCAGAAATAGTCTTACAATAATTATCTCACTTTCTTTTTATGTGCAAAGAGCTTCAGAACAAACCACTGTGGTGCAGTAGGGAGGACTAAAGCTCTTCTGTTCACATCGTCCAGTAGCAGTTATGTCCTTCCATGTAACATGATTGTATTGGGATGTAGCTCCCTGTTGGGCAGTCTGTTTCCTACATCTCCATTCAAAGAAGGGCTGTTCCCAGTAATAATGTGCTATTTTTCACTTTGTATTAGGTTTAGAATACTACAGGTTTGCTGTCCATATAAAAAATAGGCAGAAGGAAATGCTAACCTACTAATACGAAAATGAGGTGAAGTGATTAAAAATTACCTCTAAGTTTGATAAGGAAATAATCCAATTTTACTTCTCCATATAAGACTACTTTCCATATTCTTTGATCTTAATGACAATTTCTGCAATTGCATTCCCTCAAAATTCTATGTTCAGTATTTAGTCTAGCTATTAAGAGGAAAAACACAAACAAACAAACAAACAAAAAACAACCCAACACAAACCTCTAATATTTAAATTCAAGCTCAACCCCTCTTATTTAGTTGCCCCAGTAAAAGTTACATTAAGAAGTGTTTAATACCTACTAGCTCCTGCCAGTTGAAAGCAAAGAAAATACTGCAAAGTGTAGTATATTGAAAAATCATTCTGCCATTTTGGAGAACAAAATACATGTATTACAATCAAAGTTTTAAATTCCATTTCAAAAAAATCAAGGCCTGACATTCCAGTGCTGCCTCTATCCTGTTAGATAATACCATCTTCTTGAACAGATTGCCATTTCCCCTCCTATCACTAACTTGCAAATTTAATACTAAAAACCACATTAACCTATCTCTTTCTTATTCAGAGACACATCTGACCCACAGTCATAGCCAGCACTAAAGGCACTAAGAACAAACTGAAATTGCGTGTTTCCTTAAAGGACAAAGTTTTCAAGGCCCATTACAGTGAAACTTTTCAGTACCTGCTGAACTTACTAAAGAAGGCACCAGATCAGGAGTGAGAAACAACTGCTACAGTCAAGGGAAAAGGAAAGACATCAGAATAAAGCCATCTCTGAGGAAATTTGGTAACAGCACAGAGAACAAGAACACTGGCTTTCTTCAAGGCCCACAAGGAACACAGTCTGCAAAGTAAGGAAAAACTTTAAATTATATTAGCTAACCAAAATAAAACCCCCCATCTGTCTTAGGCCAAACTGAAAACACCTTTTTAGAGAACACCACCTCCAAAAATCTTTTAGACTTTTTTGTTAAGAGCTGTGTATTGAATGCTGTCTTTCCTGTGGTTTACAGTTTCATTTACGTCTCTCACCCTTTTGATCTGTCAGTCCCCTTGGAGCTAACCAGACTGTATTGCCAGAAGTATGGAATTTCTGCCCCACTTTGTAGGATGCATGATTTGACCTGGTCTCTCTAAAGCCTGCCACATATACAATATCCCAAAGGTCATTGTTTAAAATAGAATTACACTCACTTTTTTGTGCATCTTGGAAAACAGAATGCTTGCACCAGATTTCAGTGGAGTTCTAGAGTATTGTGAGAGCTCAGCTCACACAGAGCTTATCATCTCCCACAAACTTGTGGCACAACCAAGAGTCCATCCAAGAGCTTAACCATCTCATGCCAATGAAATCCGTTTTGGAATACAGCTGTATTGATCACATTTTTCTGTTGTGGTTTCTCCTCTCTATACGTGAGACTTAATTCAGGCAATACATCAAATGCACATTCAGGACAGCCCACAGCCCTGCAAAAGGATGAGCCGATTTTCCTTGCTAGCTATCCTACATGCCATAGTGTAAGAAACAGAAGCTGGCCAAAACCAGTGATTCATTTGGAACTCTATGTTTTTCTAGACAGTGCCTGGCTTTTCAAAAAGATGCTTCTTTACTACACGCACAAGAATGAGTGCTGAGTGACAACACAGGTATCAACAATGTATCTACCAAACCACAGGTAAATGTGGTTACAGCATTTGGCTAGAAGTACTCAAGCCAGTTTCCAACAGGCAATGTGACAGCTACTTCCTCCCCCCTACATTTAAGAAATGTGGCATATTTCACCGATTCTAAAGCTTTGTTCTCTGTTTCTTCTGCACTAGATTCCTATGAAGCAGATAAATGTCACTAATTCTGTTCAGTTAAAGAGAAAAAAAATAGCAGATGAGAAAACCCCCAAAAGTTCATTAAAAATTATATTAGATAACATAAAACATGTGTATCTCCAATAAGCACTCATAGGTCACGTCTAGACAATTACAGCACATAGCAGAGCTCCAGTGACTCTCATTACCTTCCATACATCACCTACTACACTTTCAGCTTACATCTGGCACTCACACCACTGAGCTTTCACCACCTAATATTAACCATTTTTTCCCTCCTGAACTAATGGAAAGAGAAAGGTACCTCTCAAAATGAGTCAGACCTCAGATTGGCTGAACTACCTTTAGGTACTGCTCACCTGTATTTTTTACATTACTTACGCACTACAACTCTAGCCCACAGAAACACAGGCATCTAATTATTTAAGAGTGATACATATTCAAAAGATGATAAATATCTATTGCCCTCTATGTATTTTCATCCTTTTAATAGGACACGTGCCCTTGTTCATATTATGGTCTCACAAGTAAAGAGAAGAAAGCCAGTAAGAAAAATACATGCGTGGATTTCCAACTTTGCTAAATTTATACACATCAGACTTGAACTAAAGAATTTGAGAATTATTAAACTAGGGTTGAATGTGAAGGACAAAAAAATTTGTAGCAGTTAGTGCCTCATGCTCAGCACTAATAAGCTTTCTGCTGACTAAGGTTGAATTAGAGAAGCCAGGTTGTGTAGGTGGGATGAACCTCATTGATAATGCTTATTTTAACATAATTATGATCAATATGGGATGGGGACATAAAAATGGCTGTACTGACTGGCCCAAATATCCACCTAGTCCAATATTCAATGATCCACAGTAGAAAGTTAAACAAGGTCTAAGAAGAGTACAAGACCATAGTTACACTTCTACAATGTACTCAACTGTAAGCTCCTTCTCCTTCCTTGCCTTTTGCCCAGACAACTAGCACTAATCAATGCAGTTCAGTAATTCACAAGACAAAGAATAAATGTCCTAAATATAAAAAATACATAGATAATATATTAACATGTATCATATAAGTACATTTTAAAACGTTATGAAAAAGATTTTTCTTTAAACATTCCCTTTTACACATCCAATTATTATTTAATGAATATAATTACACATAGATGGTACTGTTCCTCTTTTTTACTAACCCAATACACATATGTTTCTCTCTGAATGTTCCTGTTTTATAAACAAGTATGAACAAACAAATTGTATGTGGCCAACAGGATGCTAAAAAGAACATTAAGACTTTTCTGACAAAAAACAAACTCATTTTGAACAGAAATGCTAAAATGTGAAGTAAAACTGTTGCACAAACATGAGAAAGAGCCAAAGTATTTTTGAAATACACTTTCAGCAGTAGTGTATGGCAGCTGAAAGAAGATACCTTAAGATGTTCAGAACTGGTTCTCACAACTTTGCCTTCAGCTCCGATCCTTCCTTTGCACTCACTTGCTGAGGGAATCCACACAAAACATCCATGTTCTCTCTCAGCCCAAAGTTTCCTTGTTTATACCCAACATAATTTTTCTAAAACGCAAATGACTGCAGCCCCTCTGGACCTTCCTGTGTGAGACAAACTAGCCTTGTGTGCTGATTTTGGCTACCTACGGTAGAGGTAATTTTCTTCATTGGTGGTGGCTGGGGTTAAATCACAAAAGTCCTTATTTTTGAAGAGTTATGCTCCACCCTTTACAGGCCTTGAACACAACAATTTCTCATTGCAGTCCAACTTTTTTAAACGGTGAAACAGCAAAACATTATCAGCTCTCACTACCCCGTGCTTCTGGGAAGACACATATGAAAGACTGAAAGCTAAGGAAGCTGAAGAGAAGTGTGCTGTGGAAAGGTGCTACACTGCCCAAGGTAAGGAGACTGAAGCTTAAATGGCTGCCAGACTACCAGAGTTTGGAAATCACTGAAGCAGAGTTTCACTCTATTTACTCAAAAGGGTTCACTTAAATACAAATGTTAAGACTTGGGGAAAGGCAGCCTGCAGTAGAGGCAGACATGCAACGTCCGACATCAAAGAACAGGAAAATAAACCACAGCTAATAGAGGAATAAGATTGACTTAATATTAGTAAGCATCTTAAAATTATTGTTATTTGAGGATACAAGTAACAAGAATAAAGGCTTTGCTGCAGGGGAGGGAGCAGGGCGGGCAACACAGAATTTAAAGAAAAGTGCTCTCAGAAGTTCTAGGAAACAAACAGGGTAAAGTTGTCTAAGGACATTAACAGCTAGGTGCAGCCAGATAAGGACCTGCTTTAAATTTCAGTGTCTGGTACACAAATGAGTAGCAGGGCCTAGAGAAAATCATTACTGTGCCACCAAGGTATGTCACCATCTCTGCCACCATCATGCCAGAGGGAGGAGATTCAGAAACACATTTCAGAACACTGGGGTAAAGACTGAAGCTTAAAGTCTAGGAACCCAGATTTTTTTAAGTGGTTTTTTTTTTTAATCTGGAATTAATATGCAAATAATTTATTTTTATCATCTCACTACTAACTGCACAAAGACTAATTTTATTAAGCACCACAGAGGGACAGGATAAAGACCTGTCATCTCCTTTCCAAGTCAATGGGTAAACATCCCTGGTTTCAAAAGACCCAGGTCCTGCGCTGTTCTTTCCTGCCCGGTCTTTCTCACACTACAGGCTTTGAAGATATATGTTAAAGGGAAGCCACAGCCAAAACAAACTCCAAGCACCACATCTAATTACACAGAAAAGTAAACTACTAAAGAATGGTCTGTGAAAGATATTAAAGAATCATCCATAATCATAAAAGAAAATGTCATCTGAGCAGTCTCAACACAAATCCAAGGAAAAATATCCAGGTCTTTGAATATGTACCAAGAAACAACAGAAATCAGGGTATTTTTTACTTAAGGCATCATCTATACCAAGTATCCCATTGAAAATATGATGACATATCCATGTAGCTTTCCTTTTAAGATTCACAATACCAGCCAGTTACACAACCAAAAAATATACAGTACCTAGGGTGGAAAAAAGAAGGCTACCTCTGATGCAGGCAGCAGATGACTGATTTTGAGTTGTCTAAATATCAGGGATGAGATTCAACTCCAAGATAGTGCACAGCAACACAATTAGCAATGTTACCTCTCAAATAATTCTCCCATTAGAATTATACAAAGCTACATTGTCACAAACCAACAAATAGACCTGTGGTCTTACACATAAAGAAATTAAGAATATTCCTTTATCATTCCTTGGTAATGCACATACCAGGAACATCTTAAAAAGAAAGCAAAGAAAGATCTCCAAGACTTCTGAGACAAAGGCAGGGCTTATTTTTCTCAGGAAAATGTCTCTTCAATATTTTTATTTAAACACACACACACACTAAAACTATACAGAAGAGACCAGCCTCTCTGAAAGTTGAAAAGAAAGAAGGCTTAGCTCAATCTTGTATGTTTACACTTTTAGTCTTAACCTTTAAACAAGACAGAATTGAGCATAACCACACTGAAGATTTAGTTTCTACACTAGCATATCAAATTTCAAGTCAACAGCTCTTTTATTTAAAATATGTTAGATAAAAAGGTAATATGCTCTCTGTAAAGAGTTCCCTGGAGGTTAGACGAACCAATAAATTAACTGTTACCATATGCTTGGCTCCTTTTGGCAAAATTCAGTAACAAAACACTGCCAAACCTCTTTAGGAGAGTAATAATATTTGGTAGCTTATAGCACAACTTGGGAAAATAGAAAACTGGTCAGAAAGCTTGGAAATTAATAGAAGAAACTTCACTTCTATCCTTCTGTAGTTAGCTACATGCTATTGGAAGAAAAATTCTTACGAACTCAACTTTATGGGTCTGATCTCTAACAAACAGCTGTCTTCTCAAGGAACTCACACAGGCTAGTACAGTAATCAAATATTCTGCATTTCATTTTTTAAAACAACAATGTATATGTGTGACCTATTTGGAAAACAGGAAAGGTTTGTAAAATTAGTATTCTGAAGAGTTAACATGCATATTATCAGTGCTTTCCTTATGGGTTTATTTCATTACAAATGAAAAAGTCTGGGCTTATTTGCAATGCAATGTTCTTTGACTTTACTTATCCTAAAATTAAATACTTCCCATCCCTTCCCCCCATATCTTTTTCACCTATGTAATAGAGACTAGATCGTGACAGATAAAAAGTCTTTAACACTATGCCCCTAATTATAGTTATAGACTGCGTATTTTAAGGACATCTGTGACAGACTTTTTTTCCAACTAAAAAAGTGAGGGCACACTTAGTTGGTCCTATTTCTTTACCAAGACAAGCAGGACTTGCTCTGTAGCATCAGTTAGAAGAAATCAACTATTTTTCCAGATATGAAAATGTTAATTTTATTTTTGTAATCGTCTATGATAACACGAATTCATTTTTTCCAATAAAAATGAATATTTTTCCAATAAAATGGTTATAAGCCTGTTTTTCATGCCATGATAGTTGGCATACTTAAAAATATACTTAAAAGATACTTAAAAATTTCATTTTTCTTTAATCAACTGCATCATCCCAATAAATTCTGATTTTGATGCATAAAAAAATACTTATTATTCATCTTACAGTTCCACACACATCTGGCAAGCAGTGTGAAGTAGGTTGACATGTACAGGCCAGACATTTCACTTCTTAAAGTCATGTTATTGCATGGTTAATCCTATATTTGCATTAATTTGATACAAGCACTTACAGGTAAAAATAATCCCAAAGTATGGGTCTAAAGATTATAATATAAGCCTCTGGAAGGTTTTACTAGAGGAAAAATATTTTTTACCATTCTATGGATGTTTGCTTCATTCAGCCATTTGGGATTTTATTAATAATCTTCTCATTACTGTATTCATCTTCTGATTTTTTTTTTTATTTTAAGTAAGACAATTTCTGTGAAGACTTGACACTGAAATCAGAGACTGCAAAATATATCCACATTTTAAAGTATTTAAGAGGGTTAAACAATATGCAAACATTTAATGCAACATTAAGCATGTGAAATAAAAACTTGATTGCCTAAAGCAAGCACGCTATGCTGTTACCCTGGTGACAGGTTAAAAAAGGATTGCGAGCTGAATGGCTGTATGATATGAAATTAAAATGTTTCACATTGAACAATCCAAAATGAATTGGGAAAGGTTAGAGCAGAGGAGAGAGAAATCAATTCTCCAATGGCAATGGTGAATGGAAGTGAAGTCTGAATAGGATTTGCCAGTGGGGTGCAACAGCTGCCAAATATCCTGCAGCCAAAGAATTACAATAATACTGATGAAGTGTGCAAGAGCTTTTGGAATCATTGCAGGGAACAGAGAAATACTCCTACCATAATGAGGCCATTCTGTGTCCCATCCCACTTTTGCAGTCGAATCAAAGGGAAAAGAAACGGTTGAAAATTGCAATACTCAACAACAAAGGTATAAATGAATTACCTATCCCTTCAATCAGCATCTTGTATTTAACTACAGCCTCTGTGAACATGAATGAAGCAAACATGCTAAAGAATGGACAAATCAAGACACATACATGTAAAAGTATGCAGACACTATTGAATGAGAGACTTGCTTCCCATATATTTTGTTGACAACATTTCTACAGCAACAGCATCCAGAATGAGCTATACACTACACAAACAAACAGCAGGACAGAACCAGTGCCTGAAGAAACTACACAAGGTCAGGTGCTAATGGTCAGGCCTATCTTTAATAATCCTATGAAAGAAACATCATCAAAACTTCTCATGCGAATGCAATTACACATCTATTTACTCAGCTTAGAGACCCCAAAAGTCAAGAAAAATGTTGCCCTTCCATAAAATTATCCTACACAACTTCATATCTGCCCTTGGAAACTCCAAGTAAAATACACAGTCGAAGACAAAAACATACCCTAAAAATACCAATAAAATGACCAGGGAGCACATGGCAATTAGCACACACCTTGTTAGTTCTACGGTTTCACGCATGCACATTTTACACAGAGACAAATATTAAAGAACAGGTTTAGGAGGTGTAAACCTGCATGAGAGGAAATAATCGTTGGGCTTAAAGAGGGGATCAAAGTAAATTAAATAGAGAGAGGTCTTGTAAAGAGAGGATGTTGCAGAAAAGGTCATAAGCAAAGCACAGATGAGAAAAGGGCCAGATTAACAACCAAAAAAGGGACAGGAATTTGGCAGCCCAATAGAAAACATTCACATGTCTATATTATGCAAATTCCAAGTTTCAGCATTAAGCGAACAGTAGCTACAGAAGCTATAAAGCTCTTACAGCAGATGCTGTTTTCCCAGAAGACATGGTGAAAATAAAAAATAAACATAGAGACTTAGCCAGGTCCATTTACTTTGGTGAATGCTTTTCCCACCAGCAATCACCTCAGCAAGATGTGGGGATCTTCCCAAGAGATGTTCACTAAGATTCAAACTTTAAGTAATTATTATCTTCATAATGATTTCATAATGGTTAGCAACCCTAAAGATTGAGCAAGTGTGGATTTCTGAGTGCCCAGAATACCTTTTTCCCTACAAATGACAGGGATGACAAGCTATGAAAATTCCCCATGACAGACCGCTCTCTTCCTGGAATATGTGTTTAGGAATCATATGGAACAATGACTCTGCTTTCAAACTACTATATCAATACCTTATATTACTTGTGTTATCAGTTCTGATTGCATTCATTTTATCAAATTAAAGAAAAAATACTATACATACACTATGTAGAGTCGTAAATGCTACCTTAATCTCCCATTTCAACTTTGATATTTTCCACAGAAGTTCATTCCCAACTGGCCAAAAATGCATGTTTCATATACTTGCATCTACTTGTTTATTTCTAGCACATATAATCCTCTTTCTGTGATAAGCAACTGAACAACCGAGAAGGGTAAATACTACCAGATTTTAAAGACATCTAGAATATTACATATGGCAGCTGGTTTTGTAGTTATTAAGCAAGATTACAAAAAAAAAAAATACAGTAATTACTTATGAGAAGTCAAAAGAACAACATTAGATAACAGCTAGAGAGACAAGAGGGTCACCACAACCAGAAAAGCTCATTATAAACAAGGATTTCACATGAAAAAGGGGAGAACAAGGTCTTAGTACCTTGTGAGTCTGTGGCAAAAGAAAAAACCACACAGTGAATAATGGTGTGAAGCTGCAGTAGTTACACAAACATATAGATGACTTTCAAAGGCCCAACAGTAAATCATGAGAAGAATGCTCGACTTGTTGAGCAGGGGACCAGAACAGTAAGGATAAGACAGTGCTGTTTTCACGAGCTAAGGATGACTGCATAACTCCAAAGCGGGGGAATGAAGAAAGCCACAAGTAGGCTGGACTTGATCAACCGTACCAATGAAAACAAAGTAGTTTATCTCTGTATAGAGGGTATCTGTAGGACAGAGAAAAGTATACATGTTTAGCTGCACTTGCAATAACTGTTCATGTTATTACTGCAGTTCTAGGGAAGAAAAAAATTAAATTCATGTAATACAATTTACATAGTTCAGCTGTGCTGAAAGTAAAAACTCTTTCCCTTTCCAAGAGGCCGGTTCAGATGACTCCAGTGAATTTTCCTGACATCATCTTCCTTCTTTTTAAAATTAATGTAACATAACCTTATTTTGTGCTGCTCCAGCAGTGCAGGAGAGCCAAAAAGCTCTCCTATTGGGCAGCTGACCATCCTTCCATATGGGGAAGCCCTAGGCTGGCAAAGAGCTGGCTCTGTCCCAGACTCCAGCAGGGTAATAGGTGTAGTCTGTGTGAGAGCAAGGATGCCTGAGAGGTGTGGGGCTCTACTGCTCTCTGAGCAGTTCCCTCGCTGCCCTATAATCAAGCAATGGCAAGGCAAACATCAATATAGCTGTATCAAATCAATCCAGACAGGAACCGACAATAATTCATTAAATATAAAGCAAAATAAATTAATTTCTCTTCTTGCAGTTCACCGGTCATATTATGTTCACTGAATTGGACCCCTGTATTTTCAGAATTTTAAAACAGAAAATTAGCCCAGCTATTTCAGAACTTGACATAAACTTGTTTGTATTTTAACTTTTCACTATACACTTTTCTTCCTGTGAAAATATTATTTTATGTTTAGAAAGCATAATCCATTTTAGGTCTCAAAATACTTCATACATGTTGATAAACAGATATTTACAAAACCTCAATAGTGCAGCAATGTATTAAGGCCATTTTGTCCTTTTGTAAATTGAGGCCAAATTCAACTGACTTCTCTAAGGTCCCAAAAGAACAGTTTAACTCAAGACTCCCAACCCAGTCTTCTATATTAAACACACAAGCAAGAAAAACTTTTAGTGTTTTTTTCTCTTGCTAGCAATTTAAAACATTTTCCAATGTGTTACCATCTTTTTGTGTGCAGTATCAGGTAATATGGGCATGCAGCCGCACTGGGTTTTTTCCAAGTCATAAATGATGAAAGGGTAAAACCCATAGAAAAATTAGGAAAATACACTTAGCAGCCAACACAAGCAACACATAGGAAGTGCTGTAGGCAATTGGGTTTAGAAGTATAAACATCACATTAGTAGACCCATGAGATAGCATGATGTAGCCACACCTGGAGAGACTCTCTCCTATTCCCCTCCCAACCCACTAATGAAAACAAGTCTGAAGCCAAAATGTGAAGATTCAACTGTACAACATCATTTCTGGTCTCAAAGGCTAACTACATCAAACAGACATAAAATAAGCTGGATTCACTTCAGCCAAAATATGTTTCCACTTGAAACAAGATCAAGTTCTGTCTAGAAGACCTTGGGGTTTTACTAGATGCTGTAAATCTGTTCAGCAGCTGTGGGTGGCACCAGTTTCACAATAAAGTGGACTATGGAGTAAGTAGGAAAAGTTCTAGGTAAAATAACTAAAAGCTGAACAATGAAACAATCATTAATCATCCATGGCTCTTTCCTGTAGGAAATATGTGCCCCTATTATCTGGATATCACAGTAAAATATTCACATTAGTATGTGGCTCACAAAATACCCAACACTTTCATTAGCAAATCATCTTTCAAAAATACTTGAAAAAACACCCCAACCAGAAAGAATCCCAAAAAACCAAACCATCCCACATCCAATTTTTCCCAAGAAAATGGGTTAAATAAAAGACAGTTATATATAAAAAAAAAACAAAAAACAAAAAAAACCAAAAAACAAACACACACAGAAAAAGCTCTAAATACTTGATTCCATCACAAAAGTAAATGCCTATATTTCTGTAACTCTGAGCATGCTTAGATCTCCAACAGCTGTTCTAGCTAAAGGCTGGCAAGGTAGTCCTAGGAGACTGCTGATGACGCCAGGGGCACTATATAACAATACAGACAGTGGAAACTCACCTGTGGGTGCTCCACCCAAATCATAACACCATTTATTCGAACACAGGAAAGGCAAACCAGCCTTAGGCTTGTGGCCTGCATTAACCTCAACACCAGACAACCTCCTGCAACAAAGGCTGCCACTACAGAGGTCAGGTTGGCTGAAACTAGCTGAATGAAGCTGGGTGCCAAAGGTGGGAACAGCTTGCTGGTCATCAGAGCGTGTTCCAGCAAGAACCTTACAGCTGATGATTCAATTACTCAGGGGACTGCAAAATACACATTTTCCAGTCACATCCCAGCAAATATCATCAGTTATAGAGAAATCCCCCTCATCAGGCTGCTACTAGTCGGACCTGCGGCATAGAGCTAAAGCCCACCTCTGAATCCATTTTATGAGCTCACCTTTTCCTCCTTGCTACATATTTCCACGCCTGTAGCTCTTATAGAATAATTTCACTTGTCATAAGTAACCTGCTTCTGACAGAATGATCCAAAGTAAACGCTTATTAAATAGTTTCTATGCTAAAATAGGTCATTTTAGCAGAACCACTGTGGAATACAGCTACACACAAAATCACACCTGCTTACCCGGGGAGCAGAAGGAAAGACAGAGAGCAAGGGAGGAGCAGCCTGCAACAAGATTCCTTACTCTGGTTCAGCTGCACTTCATCTGATTACAGTATTGGTAACCCTGACAGTGAAAGCTGGAGCTTCTGTGAAGAGGTCCAAGCATGGTACTTTCCTGTCTATCTGACTAGAATAACAATCCTGATCATGGGCTGAATAAATCACAGGGAAAAAAGGGAACCCAAAATACCCCTGCAGTTGTGAAAAGAATGCATATTATAAATATGGCTCCCAAAAGGGAAAAGAAAACAAATTAAAAGCAAAGATAAGCATATAACTCAAGTTTAGCAGAAAACTGTCTGTTTGACAGCTGTGACAAGCTTAGAAGAAATGACACGTGATTTCAAAATACTACTCCTTCAGTAGTTTTTCACACAAGAATTGCCCAATTGCTTTCAGCGCAGACAAAAAAAATTCTGTCAACATAAACAGTGCCAGAGAGTTGAAATTCTGTAGGTGATGATCAACTTATCAATGAACTTGTCCAAACCATTAGGAGAATGTTACGGATCAGCTTTGGAGTGTGTAGTCTGTCTAGTCTGCTCACATCCTCCAACACGGATTTAAAACACACACAGACTCCAAATGCCCAATTCTGCCATAGTGAAGATTACACCCAAGATTACAACTGGCTTTTTTGATTTGTTGTAGCACAGGTTCCTACTCTGCACTTTTTGTTTATGAGTATTTTTTGAATAGAGTGCAGTCTTATTAATAAAGATGTGCATCTTCTCTGGCCACAACCCTGCCCATTAAAAATACCCATGATATGGAACACCTTCAAAAACAAGTCAGATGCAGTTTGGGTAAGTTAAGGACATGGTGAAGAATCCTTGATGGGACTTTAGTAACTCATATGCTCCACAGTGCTCAGTCCCCTCTAGAGGGAGTCCACTAACTGCTCTAAGGAATGGAGAACACTGTCCAAGACACAGCACAATCCTTCAACCTCATTCTGCCTTTGCTTCTTTCATTTTTCCTCTGAACGAGCTGTATGATTTTGGGAAAAGAGTATCATTATCAGGTTTGGTTTCTTCAGAAGTCACTTACCAGTATGTATTTTTGCATTAGCTTGTCCTTACTTGGCCTCAAACAGGCAGCTTTCCTATCATTAAAGCAAGTAGATCCAACAGTATATATGTATTGAAACCATGACACATTCAAAAAGAACCACACTCAGCCACCACTTGCAGAAAATTCTAAGGCTTGACTTCTGAAGGATTCGTAAGTACACCCCATCACGGCATGAGAAAGTGATCTTCCCTGTACTGAAAAGATTTCTTAGCTTCCCCATTTAAAATCAGAAAAATCATACCTTAATCTAGTTTTACAGTTCCGTGTTTTTTCATGTAAGCAGACTCTGCTGCCTTCTCTGCCCGTGGTGGAAGAATACCTGTGATTGAGTTTAGCTACCACTCAAAAAATGAGCTATTTTTTTTCAAAGCAGAAGTGTATTTGTTTCCCTAACAAAGCACAAAAAGAGATGGATGACCGTGTCTGACTGCTCAATACTATACTTCATTTACATATCTGCTGAGTTAAAATAGTCATACATCTTTTCTATTAAGATACACAGACACCTAGTACTAAAAAAAAGTACTTGCAATAAGAACAAATATTAAAAGACCGTTCAAAAATTGGATTTCTATTCTTTTCTTTTACCTAGTAAGAGCATTTTACAAGGAAGACAAAAAAAATCTCAAATCAGAGCAGGGAATGCAATAGCAGTTTGATAATCACTGCTTAAATTAACAATTCCTACCCTTATTCTAAGTACAAAGTAATCCATTGCTTCTCTCAAGCAGTACCAGACTACTTAACTTGCTATGCGGGCCAGTAAAAACTACAATCAAGGCTCCTCCTCATTTTCCCTGATACATCTTTTCTTTAGGTAACAGTGGCCTTTGAGTATCTGTTCTTCTCCTTAGCCATTCGCTATGGAGGATATAACTTGTGGAAGGAAATAAAAAGGTGCTTTACTTTCCCCTATAGATGCATAAGGCAAGCAGTGACCCAGTCCTGCATATGCTATACATTACAAAGCTGTTATGCTTCCCCGAAGTGTCTCTTTCTTTTTCTTTTTTTTAAACACCATATGGTACTAATTATCTTTGTGGGTACAAATAAAAATAAAGACTTCTTGAAACCACATTTGATTTATTCCTGACCACTGTAAAATCAGTAATAGAATACACTGTCAAACCACTGGCATGGAATGTGAATAATGTCTATCCTGCACTATGACTTCCCTCACATACAAACATATATGCAACTATGTTACAAAACGTGAGGGGAGGAGAGTTATGCTGAAGTCAGGATTCCCTGTATACAACCATTGCTAATACCAGCTATACACAAGCAAGCTTCACAAATTCAGCTAATTCTAATAGAAGGTCTCATGGCACTGACAATGATGGACCAGAGGACAACAAAAGCTGGACATCCTAGAGGAAAAAAAGCATACTGCTCCAAAAAGCCAAAGAAGTGAATTAGCATTTTGACATGGGCTACTGCAATGGCTGGTCAATTAACAGTACTGCCTAGGTTACTAGCAGCTACTATTCAAAAAAATGGGGGAGTGGGGGTATAAAAGCACTGAAAAAAACCACACTTAAAGCAAGGTGTTGACTCTTCCACCAGTTACCTTCCACCTTTACAGTCCAAAAGTGTTTTCAGAATTAAGACTCTAAACTACTAAGGTTCTTCATCAAGGTAGCAAATTACTCACAAATCTACAGTATTTTAAAGCTCTGTAGCTGAATATTCATATTATGCCAAAGTGCTTAGATTGCTTCAAATGGGCACATGGGAAATTTGTGATGCTCAATTTGTGGTTAGTTACTAATGCAGCAACATTTTGCATTAATGAAACTCCTGATGTGCATTAATTACTGTACTGGCTTGTAACACATTTTTGTGCCTATTAGTTTGCTAATACTTAGGATAAAAATAATCTTGTATGACTTGTGCGAGTAGGGAAATGTAAGCCACAGCTCATTTGAATTTAGAAAAAACAGACTATATTAAGAAACCATGCAGTTTCTCACCAGTTATTCTTGTGCATGAGAAGATGCCATTAATGAAATGCATCAGCACATCTGAGTTCCTAGAAATGAACTTACCTTGGAGTCCCTAGAAATTGCTGTGATCTCAGTTGTTCAGCCACATACAAAGACGCTGCTGTTGCCAGTAGTTCTCTTCTTTCAAGATCTGTCAACTTGTGTCCTAGTTTTCAAAAAGAAGTTTAAAAAAAATTAGATACCACAGACCAACACAGACACAAAAAGTAAAAACTACCAGCAAAGACACTTGCTCAGCCCTTACACATGAAAGCTACAGTTTTCACTCTAAATTAAGATGTGGCGTAGCATAGCAGACGCTCTGAGTTTCAGAGTTTAAATTGCATGTTTTCATACAAATCAGCCCAACTGCTAACACTGGTATCTCTGTTAAAAACAATTTGACAACTGAAAGAAAAGAAACTAAATGATGCTGCAGCATCTTGTTTTCATTACCGAAATGTCACTGGTTGACATATTGTGCCTCATGCTGGTAAGGAATCCATCTGTACATTAGAACTTACTCAAAATATAGAACACTCTCAGTACTTTATCTGAGGCAAAAGCTACAGATCTTTCAACAAAAGGGACAGCTCAACAGTATAAACCCAAAAAATAAATGGCGATAATGTTACCCATCAGCCCTGGGTCATTTAGTGTCATTTGTGTAATCGTTAGTACACAGCTAATGGAGTCAAAGTCATGTTTGACACTTCAGAAGCAGAAAGTGGCTCAAAGCAGTCTATAATCTGAAGGCAAGCAACCTAATAAATATTTGGCAAAAAGACACAACCAGGGTGGATTGGAAGCAGGTTTTCTCCCAGTCTGGTCTTGTTCCAGAAAGTGAAGGTTAAATAGAGATCCAATTGTCCATTCAACAAGCTAAAAGAGCACAGCAACAGAATTCTGCCCTCCCCATCTTTAGGTCAAAAACCACACAACACAGATTTGGTATGAAGAGGTGCCAAATAGGCGGCCAAGAATGATGCAAGATTCCAGAGAAGGGCCACCAAGATGAGCAGAGAGGTGGAGCAGCTCTCCTATGAGGAATGGCTAAGAGAACTGGGACTCTTCAGCCTGGAAGAGAGAAGGCTTCAGGGTGACCTAACTGCAGCTGTCCAGTACCTGAAAGGTGCCTGCTAGAAAGATGGAGCAAGAATATTGACAAGAGCATGACATGAAAGGACAAGGGGGAACAGATTCAAACTAAAAGAGAGTAGGTTTAGATCAGACATTAGGAAGAAATCCTTTACTGTGAGGATGGTGAGGCACTGGAACAGGTTGTCTAGGGGTGGATGCCCCATCCCAAGGCCAAGATGGATGGAGCTCTGAGCAATCTGGTCAAGTGGAAGGTATCCCTGCCCATGGCAGGGGGGTTGGAACCAGGTGATTTTTACGGTCCCTTGAAACCCAAGCACTCTATGATTCTGTGAGAGAGAACAAAAGGACAAAGTAGTCAGTCCACAAGGCAGTGGCACGAAGTGAAAATTGACATAAAACAGGACAAGAACTGCAAAGCTGAATTGTCATGAAGAAAAGAGGCAAACTTTGTCCTTGAGAAAGAGATTTTGCACAAGTGAAAGCAAAAGTGTTTCACAAGCAAGAGAGGATTACACAATAAAGTTAACAAAAGATAAGGTTTGAGACTGAAAGACTTTCCTGACTTCAGTTGCAACACAGCTCTCAAAAAGTGCTTTATGTGTACATATCACAGCAAATGCAATCATCCAGAACAAGTACGGATTTCACATGAAAGGGTGGGGGAGGAGCTTCAGAAGGCTCAGTCTCCCAAAGGAACTCTGTCCAGGGGGGGCAGATTTGCTTCCAGTCCTGCAGCAGATAAACAGATACACAGATCCCTTCGATATGTCCACCCTCCCATCACCTCAGTGCTGTGTAATGTAAATTCACATTCCCCAGCACTGGTTATTAGCCAGAGACAATTTCTATCAGCAGGATAAAATAAGACTAATGAGATCCTCAAGAAAATCCAGAGTGGAGGCTGCTGTAAAGGACTGGAGCAGACTCCACAGTAACAAAGCCACAATTTCAAAACAGGATGTCTTCTGCACAGATCCCATCATTCCACCGGGCATATTAAACAGGGTTAGTTAAAGAGGACTTAGAGTCCACCTCAGAAATGCAATCATGCCACAGTGATAGGAATACATTCATTAAAGTCCAGCTAACAGTACAAAGAAGTTGTCTCAGAGCAAAAAATGTAAATTTAAAAATAACATAAGTCAGAAAATCTGCATCAATCTCTTTTTAATTTAGTCCACATTAACATATTCTGGCTGAATATTACTCCAAGTTCCTTTGCTTAGTGCTTATTTTTTTTATCTGCCTTGAAATGGAAACTGTCTTCACTTCAACAAACACATGCAGAAATACAAATGCTGAAAGGCTGAAAACCTGGCTTCAGAAACAAACTCAATCTTTCCTTTGCCTAGAAAAACTGATTGCGAAGCAAAATTCCAAAAGCACTGAACTTTTGTACTATTTGCACATACACACACACACATATATAAGTTTTATGTAATTATACATTGCAATAACATCAATTATCCAGATCTGAAATGTGCCAGTTTTCCAATTGTTTACACACAGTGAAGAAACTCTGAGGTCACTTTTTCAAAACACTGAATCTAAAACTGATGATCTGTTTACATGTCTCAGCTAAAGGCACATAACGAATCTGCCCTAAAGCCTTTGCCTTTCAGTCCCCCTGGCCAGCACTCATGACAAGACTGTGTGACCAAAACTGCATGTTCCCACCTGCTCCAACACACACTGTTAGAATCAACTCAAATAAAGGAACAAGGTAAAACTAGAAAGATCCCATTTCAAAGGTTTTATTGCATGACCTCCATCTTGGATGAAATAACTGCTTTTTTGCTTGCTGTACCACAAAAACTATTTTCTCCCTGTATCTTCAACAAAAATCAAACTCCAAACAGCAAACACGGGTCACTAAGTTGAAACAGGTTAACAGCGGATCAAGAGTCACACCCATTGCTTCATTACTACAAACATGAAAAATATATTTACCCATTTGTCACTATTTACACCAGTTGTGTCACAGATGTGGCAAGCAGAAAACCAGTTACAACTGTAGTATCCAAAGTAGGATTTCTGGGAGATAATATAAACTGTTAACAGGAACGTACCACAATTAGGTTTTGGTCTCTGGCAATAAACATACAACCCTACCATAGAATGTCCTTAGCATAACTTTGAATGCATACCTCAGAATTCTGATTAAAGGCTGCTTCCTAAGGATGGCAATTTACCTTCATTACACAGGACAGACTGCTGTCAGTACTGCCTTAATTCTCTGAACTTCAGTCCCATTTCCCTTGCTGTCTGCTTCTGCTTTGCTGCTATGCTCAGCCAAATTCTAAACAGTTTTTAAGTCAAACCTACAATTACATTCCTATATTTGGAAATACACAAATGTTCCAGATAGTAATACCTTCGTTTCCCATCAAGTATTATTTCACTTCAGAAGCTACTCCTCAGGATTTCAGTGAGGTGTCTTGAGGAATAAGTTAATATTCACCATCAATAAAGATATAACAACACAGCCTTTCACATTCACCATACAGATTGAAGAGTAACAAAGCTGCCTCTGGAGCAGTTGTCCAAGTGCTTCCTTGAAAGGGAGTGAAATGAGTAAGTAGCGAAGGTCCCCCAGCTTCCAGTAGAGGAAGCCACACCATTGGTCTTCCCTGCTCTCACCACTGCAGACTCCTGGCCTACACAGACATTTCATCTCCACAATAAAACATGGAACTGGCAGCTGCTAAATCTCTCTGCTTAACCTGGGATATACTTCTGTATTATCACTGAATTATCAGCTGAATTACATAAGGCGAATGCACAACAGGAAGAAAGGTTATAAAATAAAGTCACAACTAAAGGAGTGGAAGCAGTGTTGTTCATATTATTTAAAACTAGACTGCACACATCTATTGCTGCTAAATGGCAGGACCCTGGTCGGAAGGAAGACAAGAAAAAAAAGTGTTTCTCTCTCATTTCCCTGATGTTATGATTGCTTAAATCAATATTATCCCAGTATCCCCCAAGCTGAGTCAAAAAGGTTCATGCAATTACTTTACATAACCAACTTCAAATTAAATTACATAAAAGGTCATTTTTCCCATAACAGTCTCATTTGCATTTTGTCCTAGAAATGTGTTTCCTACTATCAATTACAGGCAAAAAACAAAACAAAACAAACAAGCCCTGGTTATGTGCCCCAGTCGGTTACTTAATACCTGAAGAGTGACTGTTTTCTGATTGGGAAGAATAAA
This sequence comes from Daphoenositta chrysoptera, assembly GCA_013397915.1. Taxonomy (NCBI): domain Eukaryota; kingdom Metazoa; phylum Chordata; class Aves; order Passeriformes; genus Daphoenositta; species Daphoenositta chrysoptera. The sequence continues at coordinate 275,583 of VZRO01000503.1, forward strand.
AATTAAAAGCATAATGGGCAAGATAAAAAGTGCAATGCATAATTCAGATCAATACCAATGTAGGCAAAGTTTATAACATTCCTAGGTTCTGTTTTAGCTCAAGTTTTTCCTAGTGGATTTTGAAGTTAGCTATTACAGATGGCACATATACCAAGTAGGCTGAGGCAGAAAACAAAGTTAAATGTTATTAAAGGGTTTAATTTCTTGTGAAGTCAAGCACAGCTTTGTTCCACCCAAACAGTCATGGTAAAAGGCAAACATTGAGTAAGCCATTTCAAACCATTCAGAGTAGTGAAGAAGTGTGTCTCAGAGAACTCATGGCCACTACTAAGATGGATGCTATAGTATACAGAAAGGAAGCCTCTACTATTTTGAATTATAAAGGAAGTAGTGGCAGACCAAGAAGTGGTGTTTTGGCCTCACCTGCCAGAAAGAAGAAAGTAAACTGTTAAGTCAACCTTTATAATCCAGTAGCTTCATAAACTTAAAACTAATATTAGATTCCAATGCAGAGAAAATTAATGGAATCAGCAGCAAGCATCCTCCATCTTCTAACAATGACAGGGGAAGCATTCCCCTCTGCAACTAACAGCAAAAGCCTCCAGACTCAAATTTAAAAGTCATAGGTGCAGTCCCAATTCACCTAAAAAGCACTTTCGCTCAGAATCATGGAATCACTGAGGTTGAAAGGACCTTGAAAGGACCTTAGTTTATTAGTTTAATGTCCCCCCTCCCCACCAAGCAATCTCAACATCAAATTCAGAATAGGTTGCTCAGAGGTTTGTGTAGTGAGACCTTTAAAATCTCCACTTCATGACCCCTGACTCTTGCTGTGTTGCTGTGCAACTCATTGAAGAGCCTGGCTTCATATTCTTGGGAAACCACCAAGGTCCTAGAAGGCTGTTATTAAGTCCACCTTAAGCTTTCTTGCTTCCAGGCAAAACAAGACTGGGTCTCTCAGCTTCTCCTTATGGGACATCTGTTCCAAGCCCAGCACCACCCTTGTGAATCTTCACTAGACTTACTCAAGTTTATTGCCATCTTTCTTACATGCATGATGGGGTTAAAACTGGACACAGTATTCCAGAGATGGTTTAATAAGTATTAAGCAGAGTAATCATTTCATCCAACCCACATGATTACGATAAATACGACATATCTAAAAGCCTTCACCTCACACACAGTCTCTAGAGCCAATACGCCATTTCAGAAGAGAAGTGCTTCCTCTTTATTCTTTTCTGTATTAAAAATATAAAGGATTGTCCATCAGAATTTCTGTTCTTCCTCTCCATTCAAATTAGGTAAACATGCTAGAATAGGGAAAGTAAATTATTCCTTTTCTGGTTTTTTTTTCTCATGTATTTTGGAATGACTTTTGTGATAATCTCTTGGAAAATGCCCCATCTTTCACTGGCACAGGATGTGTCTCCCGAAGAGACTGACTGATTTGAGACATCATTTAATAACCAGGAAGAGTGGAACATCAAGAAAAAGAAAATCTCAGTATTTTAAAAGAAAACCAGGAAAACATTAACTGTGAAAGAGCCTGAACCACAATGACTAATCCCATGAACAGGGTACTAACCTCAAGATCCTTTAATTTGTTTTTTGGTCAAGACTCCTCTTGGATCTTTGTGAAAATAGAGATACACTTTCTGTGCCTATAAAATAGGGATAATACGTAGTAAATTTCTTTCTCATTGGGCAGGTTAGGAAGTACAGAGGCTTCCCAGGTTGTCTGGAAGCTGTAGAAGAACAGTGCATCTGACTCCTGCATGCTTGGCAGACATTTTCATTCTGTAAGCAAAGTGCTTGGAGGCCACTCTAACACAGGTGTACTTGTGTCACCTGACCTAATCCGTATTCCTGCACCCACCCTCAGATCCACACGCCTCCCAAAACATGCATGTCTGCTCAGAGCAACACTGCACTCCAGCTCACCTACTGCCAGCCAGCATTCCAGCCAGCCATCCCTCACATGGACAAAAAAGGGCATGACAGCAGCCGCTTTCCCACACTAATCATACTCTGCACAAGGTTACTTCTGGAACAGCTTTTATTTTAAAATAACTTGCAATAAACAAACTTCTTGTGGTAGTGAATATTTACTTAAAGATGGGGAGAAAGTTATAGTCTAATCATGAAAATTACTAAACGTGCCCATTCTACACGTAATTTGAAGAGGGTATCACACAGGTTAATGGAAAAGTAGCCAAGATACATCTAATAATTATTTTTTTCTTAACTTAGAGTAAAGGTCTTCTAATAAAGGATTTATAATGGAACTCATAAAAATGAGACTGGAAAACAAAGCGTCTCTTATTTTACTCTTAAGTAAGACTCAAGATGTATACTTGAAGAAAAATGCACATAAGAAATGGGCCAATACTTCATGCAGACACCAGAGAGAACACAAACTTACTATCAGTGTAGATCACCAGTGGCAATTGTGTGGTTTACAAAAAGAAACAATGGATTGTGTTTGAGCATTAATATTACACACATCTCTATTGAAATGTTTCTATTTCTGAAGTTTTCCAAATTTAAAATACTTCTGGTATGGATTCCTACTGTTAACAACAGCACATATTTCTACGTATTTCCAGATCCATGTTGGCTATACATTGCTCTAATTTTTCAGGCTCTTTTTTTACAGCTATTCATCTTCATATTCATAAGCAATAGTAAGATATATGAAGCTAGTAATTTTCAAATCCTCCTAGCAAAGTTTACCCTGGGTATTTATATTTAAAAGCTAGTTGAAGTGATTAAAGAAATTACATATAAGTTAATTTTTGTCTTTGCTTCTCTTGCTGAGCTTCTGCCTGTGATCTGCCCACCATCCTTGCTTGCATTCGACACCCATTTGAGTCCTTGGATTTGTAGAAACATTTTTCAATGGGTATCTAAAAAACTATCCTCAAATTCAAGTCATCTTTTTTTTTTTTTTAAGCATGACAGGTTTGATCCAGTGGAAACTACATCATTAAAAGGCTTCTCAGTTACTTTGGTGAGCTTTTAATCAAGTATTTATGAGTAAGTATTCTTGATCTGAAGTACAATGCCATAATATGTTCCTTTATTTATCATAACGAAGGTTAATGTGTGCTTGTGTTTGATACATGGAAGATGAGCAAGACTTTTCATACAGCAGGAACAAAGTCTAGGAATTTCACGTGTGCCAGTCATTAGTTTCTATTATGAACTGTCACAATATCTGTTCTTGTGTCTTCTAGTGTACAGAGCAAAAGCATATCTTTAAGAATCTGTTAATATAATACTACTGCTTGGTTTATGTTTTTATTGTTCCCAGTTGTGTGCCAGGTGAGGCTGCCTTCTCACAACATGTTACTGAGACTCCAACATTTGGCATCCTTGCCTTTTTCCTCCATTCCCCTTTCCCCATTCCCAGTCTGCCACTCCCTTTGAGCATCTACTGAAGTTCACCAGATTCCTTCATGAGCTAAGTCAACCCAGAAACTTACAAAAAAACTACCCAAACAAAAGCAGCAACAGTAAAAAAAGTGCAGGTTTCATGGTGGTTTAGAGATCTGGATCTACTCAGGAAAAGGACTGAGTAGTCCCAGAAACATCAGAGAGACAAGACATGAGATTCTGTATTCAGGTGTCAGGGAAGGGAGAGAGACCAGCTAAGGCAGCACCAAGCCTTCAAGAGCAGATGATGAGAGTACCCTGGAATCTCCGCTGGATGAAAGCCAGCTGACTTACCCAAAGATTAGCTAAGTACCCCCTTGCAAACACAACAAAGGAACTTTTCAGCTTGAAGCATCACAAACCCACTGCCACTCAAGGTGGCTAACACCTGTTCCTGTGGTCTCCGTCAGGAGCCAGGAACAAGCAGGATGCATTAATCCCACATGTAGGACTGTATCACACACAGAGTTGTCAATTACATCATGATATCAAGTAGTTCTGGTGCAAAGAATAGTCATCCACACACTCACACACTGAGTCCTGAGGTAAGAAAAATCTGTTCTGCTCCTTAATGAGACTAGAATTTGGCAAGCTGCCAGTCATGTCCAGTGACTGCCAATCTGGCCGTGCTGCCTCCAGAGTGGGATGAGGCTTCTGCCACATTGGATTAATGATGAATGGGGGAAAAGGAATCTCCATGGGATTCATGAAGGACCCATGAATGATGAACTATAAATACTGTCTTTTTTTTAATAAGGAAGATGTTCTGCCTGATGAATGCCAGCTGAGGTGAGAGACCTGTATGGAAGAACTGAGTCTCTGACCACACAGGTCAAGAAAGCATCTACAGCAGATTAGCTAAGACAGAAGTCAACATTTTAAAACCTGATCCTTGTGAAGGGAAACCAATCTATTTGTTTTCTGACATTTTTCTAGCAACCATTGGTAAACATTTTTGAAATTGAGTAGTTTGAGATGTTGTAAAGAAATAATTGCATTTGTGTTTATTTTAACCTAGTGTATGAGTTAACAATTTCAAGATGATGCTCATTACTGTGTGTAATGAGTATTAAGACCAGGGTACTGAAATACTCTGATAAAATGCCAGATCCTCCAGACAAGGCTATAGTGAAAACAAAGGGTGCCAAATGGCAGTTCTAAAGGTGCTGCACCAACTTCCTGAAGAAGCAACACTGCTGAGTAAAAAGAAATCTTACCTGACTACAGTTAACAGTAAAAGTACTGTCTGTAATGACGCATGATAGCATTAGGAGAATTGAACTGATGTTTACTTTACATATTTTGTATCACCTACAAATGGTTTTTCTTGAATTTGGGTGTATTTCATTTACTATTTTATCACTAGAAATATGTATTTTGCCTTCTTGAAAATAAAAAAAATTAAATATTCCAACTTTAAATGCATTATTTAAGAACTCTAATTGTGTGTATGCACAGATACATTTGGAGAAAAAGAAAAGACTGGGGAACATGTCAGTCTAAAAATATAAAGGAACAATAATCAAAAACAACAGCGCTCAAGAAAAGATACATTTTCAAATGGAACAAACCTTTAAAACCATCAGGATAGACTTCAGGAAGGAATTTAGTGCTGATGTCTCCTTGAACAAAGCGTGGATGGACGATCACTTCTCGCAGTAAAGAAATATTGTGAGCCACACCTCAAAACAAAAAAGCAAATCAATCCAAATCAGGTAAGATTAATCACAAATTACAGTAGGAAACGATTTATAAAAATATGAACTCCTATCTTTCTGGAATAAATACTTGTTCACAACTTAGATACCACAGTATTGATTTAATCAATGCAGATTTACCAGTTTTGTTTCACTCCTGCCTCAAAACACACCCTTTTAAACACCCAGTTAAATTATAAAGTGAACAATCTAAATTTTTGCCTCATCAAGCCTAATTCAAACACATAGTTGAGTTAAGGACAGCAAGTACAACCAAGAGACTTTTGGTTGAGTTCTAGAAGATGTAGGCAAGACCAGAGCCATCTCCTTGAAAAGATAAATTAGTCATGACAGTAAACATTGGCTCAATTCCATTGAGCTCTGAATGGTAGGTATGCACCATGTTACATGAACCAATCACAGTAATGAAATACAGTAAAAAGTTTACCCACTTAACATATCATTTTACATTTTTATTAGTTGTAATGCATAAGAGACTCCTGTGTAACTTACAAAACAAAGAAATTTATTGCTTCCTCCATATGTACCTTTATCCAACCTTGCCTGGTCAATTCTTTTATTGAACACCCTGGTTCCGCTTCACCCCTGGTTCCCTGTGACCCTGTTAGGCATACAGCCCACAAAAATTATTTACTTAATTTTAAAATTACTTATCAGAGAACCTTTGGAGCCACCTTTATCCTTTAATTTCTTTGAATATTGTGCTACTTTATATATTTTAAAAGTAGTATACAGGTCATCTCTGGAAACTTAAAGATTACAGGTCAGAAAACCACCATCTTTATCTCCAACTCTCTTCTCAATTTTAGAAAGAGGTCAAACAAAATCTGATGAGCCAGAACAGTTCAATCCCAATATGACTACACACAATAACACTGGCTCATAAACATTAATATTTCTTAAGAGAAGCTGAAATAGACATGCAGTTCTATTCTACAGCATTGCAGGTCTTGATTTATTCCAGGTATGGATAAATGAGGAGCGGCTATAGGAAAGAGGTTATCCAACCTCAGCTGTGCACATTCTCACCCCTCTGGAAATGCAAAGTAATTCACATTTTTTCATCAGTGTCAGAGGAACAGGTAACTACAAATCACATTGCAACTGCCATGTCGCATTAACTTTGGCTTTAGCTGCAGACCTTTAAGTATAAAATGCTGAACACATCACAAAACAGTTTATAGCAAACATTTGTCTGTGCATCCGTACCTCTTGCAAAGCACAAAATTCTGTACTTCAGATATGTTTACTCGTAACTTTTTATGATTGTGATGATATGATCACAATTAGAGATTACATGACTCAGTTATTTGTACTGTTTTTATAACAGCGCTGGTTTAAAATAATATTGAAAAAGAATTCATAGTAAACTCAGGTATTTCAGCTGTAAAGTAAGTTATCTGGATTTTTTCCCTTGCTGAGATCTCACCAAAGCAAAGACATTAGCAGTACAGAGCATGCAAATTGCTGTGGCTACAGGAGATTCTTTTACACTCCTTTTTCTTTCGTGTTTTTCCAGTTTAGAAGCATGAACAACATCCTTATTATTTTATATGCAGACCAGTTCAAACACTTTCAAAGCTTTTTCCCCTACTAGTCTGCTGCTGGTGTGAATTTTCAAGCTCTCTGTGTGGCCATCACTGAAACCACTTTCAACATACCAAGTCAGACTCAGCCTCATTGAATCATGAAGTCACAGCTTTAAAGACTTGTTCATGAGTCATTAAATAGCACATGACACAACCAGTTCAATGATGACATGATAGAAATTTGTCCATTTGATTAAAAGAACATCCTTGCTGCCTGCAACCTAAATAATCATTCACAGCTCCTGATTTCATAAACACTAAATGAAAGTCACACTGCATCTTCACTAAACAAAAGAATTAAAAATCTTATGCTAAATGACTGTAATTTGGAAACAAATGATGTCTGTCTTTGTCTGCTACAAATTCCCCTCCAAAATTTCCAATCTGAATAGTAAGTTGAAATATCCCAGAGACTTCATCCATTAAGTACAGCATCAAGACAAACAGAAGTTCTTCAATGCTGCTCAACTTTGAATCCAGGATTTAAACATGCTACAATGTAACCGCGTAAACATGTTACCAATGTAACCAGATCATCTCACATTCTTCTTTCCTAAACTGCTATAAGATCCCTAGTGAGGTGATGGCTGATGACAGATGACAGAGCTTGGTGTTCATTCTGACTGCCCTGAAAGACCTAAAATCAAAAAAATACTATGAGTATTCTTAATTACTCACGTGCATCTGAAAAATATGAGGCTTCTGAAATGTTTTAAGCTCCAAAATTCCTTTAATAAGTTCAACAGAGCAGACAAGCCTAGGTGTTTGGGAAGCAATATAAATGCATTTTACATATACAAGTTAAAAATTTAATAAACAAGTTTCCCTTTAAAGTACCATGAAAGGCTATCTTTATTAGTCCCTGTAATCATTCTGTGAGCAATAACTGCATGGTTGATCTGCTTCTCAAGACTGAGCTGATACTTTTAGTGATGTACCAAATCATATGGCTTTAAAAAAAATTACCAGTGTAATCCTTCAGAAGTCTAGAAGTTTTAGATTTGCAATTTAGTGTGACCTCTGTCAAAGTTCATAAGGTCTCCATCTGTGTGTGAGTAACTACTAGGCTACAGAAATATGGACCCCTAGAGCAGCTTGCTCCTGACTACCTGCTGCTTCCAAAACACTGGCCAGACATTAGCCTCACACTCTCACAGGATCAAACAGAGGCTAACAGGCAGTGCTTATTTCATGCAAAGTTAGACACTAAACTGAAGTATATTGTATTTATGTTGCAGTGGTTTTCAGAGAAATTTTCTTTTTCTTGACCAGATCTGCAGACTGCCAGGAACAAAATCACATTTGTTAGCCTGACAAGCCATGACATTTTCAACAAACAAGCAAAATCCTAAACTATATCAATTTATTTCTCCTCCAGAAAACAAAATTTCACTTTAGCATCATGATTTTATATTGTAAAGGCTGATGCAGGACTGCAGTTACAGTTGTATTCTTTCCTCTAAGTCAGAATATAATAAAATACAATAATCACTGTTCTCTGAATTTCTTTTTTTTTCATTTTACTTAGCTGTAGTCTTCATACAATATAACATCAGTAGAAGCTCAGTTCAAGATACGCTTCTTAGGTTTCAATTTTTACACACTATTTTCCAGAATATATTTGTAAAAGAAAGCAGACTAGCATTTAAATTATGGAGAGCTAATGAACTTTTAAAAAACTACATATTCATATGCTTTATATAGAACACATACTCCTAAGGTTTCATTAATTTTCCAGTTAAATTGTCATTATTGCCTAATGAATACAGGAACACACTAAATAATCACACTGTTCACCAGAGCTTATTAGGAACCCCTGTTTGAAGAAGGCCTCATTTAAAAAAAATTAAATTATAATCAGAAGAAATTACTCCCCATACTGCCTGTTTCTATCTTGCCTCCTTCCCTTCTTCATTCTCTGCCGTAAAAACTCTGCTAAGTACACGAGACTTTTCCTTAACTTACACACTTACACACAGTATCCTAACTACTAACCCCTCCTCACCAGAAAACCCAAAGACAACAATAAAATGCATTTTATAAAAAAAAAAATTCATAACAGGTTTATGAAGAGGATATCACACCACATTTTTACTCACTAAAAATCAGAACTTGGAATGCCAAGGCACAAAATCATAGGCAATGTTTTTGCTATAAATATTTACTGACACTAAACATATTCAGTGTTGATTAGCCTTTTTACAGTATTAAGCTTCTGTCATCTTGATGCCTGCAAACACAAATCTGCATTTATCCATGTAAACTTAATTGGAGTCCGACATGCCCCTCTGTAGATAAGCAGTTGAATAGACTTAACTTGCTGATAATTTCAAATGGTGCTAAGTGGAACAGAAAGAACTTTATCTGCATACTTACTGACTCAAAACCAACATGTGAAGTACAGGACTAGAGGTTGCTCTTTTTAACAAAGCTAAACTATCACCCAACAATTTAAATGTGAGTAAGAATAAATGTGATGAAGCTTAGGAGGCATCCCAGTTATTTTTCTAAGCAAAATACAGAAAATATTAACTAAGCTCTGCACTTAGCATTATGAAACACTGATTACGCTGCCGTTCACTTAAAACAAGAACATTATCGGATTTGCACAGACTGTGAAAACACCACTTTCAACACACGAACTTCTCAAGTCCATGATTACTACCCAGCAAGCCTCCGTGTTCGTAATTCCAAAAGTTTTCATAACATTCCCTAAAACCCTCAATATTCAACTGTTTAATTGTCTTTCAAAGCTTGTGTTTTGCTACAACTCTCTTCAGAGCTGGCTATCTGCATACAAAGTCCCATCCCAGAAGCAAGAAAAAAAGGGGGTTTTAGCCTTTAATTTTAATACACAAACATCCACATAAAAATCTCACATGGGATCAGTACACCTCTAACCCTCAGAGCTGAACATGTATTCCGATAAAAAGCAATAATTCTTTCAGATACAAAAGTCTGGAGTTCACTGAACTCACACACCAGGATAAAGGGCGAAAGGAAGGGAGGTAAAAGGAGATAATATATGGTAATATCATACTGTAAAATTGTAAGTTCAAACTCAAACTAAATTTTGTAACTGCATGTGGTTCTGAACTTCCTAGTAAGAGTAAGAGGACCATTATTTACAGTGTTAGCAAACACATATGAATGCTTGAATCAGTAGAATAATTGGAAGCACAAGCTAAGCAGGCTTTGTCAAGAAAAGTGAAAAAATATAAATGGCCATTCTGCCATGATCCTCTTCTCAGATATCCTTTTACTTTAAAGACAGGGAATAGAACACTAGGACAACTTCATATCTAGAGAAATAAAAGCACTTGCTTTTCAATGCCTTCTCAACTGGGCACATTACATTTCTTGTTTTTTCACAGCCCCAGTTCTTTCTCCTTAATAAAAGGGAGAGAAAAAAACCATACAAAAAAAAAACTTCTGACAAAAGAAAAGGCACCTTATTTTAATTTCCCCTTCTGCACCAATAACATTGCCTTCCTCTTTTACCTGATCAGCCTGTATTTCAATTGCCCTTCCCTCTTTGTTCTCCACAGGCCAGTGATAAGCTGTAACCCTTCCTAAACTACAAGCCACAACACTTCACTGACAAGTTACCATTCCCACTCCCTCCCTCATGACTGCCTTAAGAAAAGGAGAGAACAAACAGGAGCAGCATCTGAGCTCCAAGCCAGTGCTACTAAGCATTCTGAAATGGTCCCTTCTAGTGGTTTTGAGCCAAGTTTGTTTCCTTCCCTTCTCCAGTTTCGGCTTCCACACCGATACAATTGGGAATCTGCTGGTCCCTGTTGCAAGGGGTGAGAACACAAATATTCTTGCAGAACTACCAGTCTGTTACCTCTGCTGTGCAAAAGTTGTATGACCTGTTGAAGAATTTTTCAGAAGCACAGCCAAAAGAACAAAAGCTCATTTCGTTTAAGAACAGACACTTTACACTGTTTTTGCAGGGAAATAGGCTTCTTACACATGGATTGTTTTGCTCACAATACCAGTAAGATCAGAATACAGGGGAGTCTAAAACTTACGTGTATACTGCCATTAAGAAGTATCTTTTAAGCTAAAACAAAATAACTCAGTCATTTATGATGTTTGGATGTAAATTAAAGTTTACTGTGAAAAGCTTTGTACCTGAAATTAATTTATTTGAAATATATGACGAAATACTAATATTGAAGTTGGGTTTTTTTTCTCATGCTCTAGGATGACCCTGCTTGAGCAGAGAGGTTGGACCACATGATCCACTGTGATCCCTTCCAATCTTAACTCATTCTGTGATTCTTGGAAAGCCAAGGCCTTCTCACAACACTAAGTACAGCTCTCCTTTCCCCACCCCAATTAGTCTGTTTAGAGTTGCAAAACCTCAAGACAACAGTTTCTGCTGCCACTATTCTGGCAGGTCTCCACTCAGAGAGTTTACTTCTTCATTTCTCTTCCCCTCAAACATTCACTACAGTTATTTAACACTTTTCTGTTTTCTATTTTATGTTTGCTCTTTCACTTCATGCTGGAAGATTCCCCCATCCCCGGCTGGTGGGTCCCTTATTTCCTCCTCATTTCTACTCCTTCTTGCTCTATCTGCTGCTTACTCTTTTCCTCAGAGGCTCATTTTTCCACTCTTCTTTCTCCCAAATGGTCTACTGTATTCCTCTCTCCACACAGCAAGCAGGATCTCAACAGAAAAGGGATGATTTTATACAAAGACTTAAATTTCGTGTTATTGCTTTACTTTTGAATGTTCAGGGAAGAAAAAAAGCAAACAAGCAAACAGAGGTCAAAGGAAAGATTACAGGAATCTGCACTCAAGGATATGAGCTATCTGTCCAATCTAGACCTCTAGTGAATTGTTAATGTGTTCTACTTGCTGCATAAATATAACCATTTCTTTTATTCAAATAGATAAAAATAACTTTCATACACAAACTTTCCAAAACTTCATACTGGGATTATATACACCTTCAAATGAACAGATTAACCAGCACCACAAATGGGAAAAACATATTAAAACCTTAGAAAAACCAAGAAGGAAAGCACGTCACATCATGTTTACACACACAGGATATACACTGAAAAGCATTCTTTCAATACCCTATTTCCGTCCTCAAATTAAGCCCCCCACCCCCAAAAAAACAAAAAAAAAAAAGTTTCTGAAAAAAGTACCACAAGACACAGAAATTAAATACTAACAACAGTGCATGCTCAAAGGAAATAAATCATGCACCATCCCAATGGCCAACAGTGCCCCTGTGCTCGACTGGAATCTTGAACTTTTCACTATTCACAAATTCTCCAGTAAACAACTGCACAAAACAAGAAGTGTCTCTTCTTGAGACAATTCTGGGTTGGACCCTTAACTTTAATCACCCCTGAACTATACTGCAAGACTCAGAGATAAAAATGTTACCTCATTAGACCCTTTGTCATTCAGGAGTCTCAGCTGAGATTTTGAGTTCAGATCAGTACTCAGCGGAGGAGTCAGTTCCTGTCAGAATAATTTAGACTGTAAAGAACCTCAAGAGATCATTTAATCTAATCCACAACTCAAAGAAACACTGTCCTAGACTTTCATCTGCTCCCATTAACAGCAATGGAGGTATTACACAGGAAAAAAGATGGAGATTACATTCCCATGATCACATTGACTCTCTCATGACTCAGTCTTGAGTTAGTCACACTTTTAGCATCTACCAATGAACAGAATTTCTGTTATCACTGTATACAAGTTGACATCAGCCCAAACTAGAATAAAATATTAATGCAATGGGCATTTTCAGAGGGCAGCATTGTTGCAAATATCCTGATTTGCTTTATTCAACATTTTAAATGAAGATACTGCTATTACAGGCACCGTATGATGCAGCCTTGGTTGCTTAAGGTATTAGTTACTCAAATTTTGCTTACGTCTGCTTTCTTTGCAAGGAATAGAATATTTTTTAAATTCAATTATTTTAATTTCCTTCATGATCTTCTCAGGCAGATTTAACTGGGAAGGACAGCTAAACCATGAATTCAAAGCGAGATAGTATCCAGTCCAAGAAAACAAGTCAATAAAGACTATAGTCTGGGGACTTGTTCCCTGTAAATGGAATGGAGCTAAAATGGAATGGAGTAACTTGTGAATATCCCAAAGCCACAGCAGTAGAAACTGAATGTTTTCTCACACAGCCAATAGACAAGGAGCAGCAGAGTAAAACCTTGCCCTTAACGCTGCCAACATGCCTCAAGCCAGCCTAGATGAGACACCTCCTGAAGGGTCACTGTGCTACTTCAGCCCTGGATTCTCTGCCGGGACTGCCATGAATGGCATTGTATAGTGGCATTTGCTCCAGGAAGACATTTGTTTTCTAGGAACTGGGTAAAAACCACTGATTTCACGCAGGTCAGCAAGCAACCATCAAAATAGTAGTGACTAAAATTCCTTACCAACTTTTGTCTGCTTTGAACCAGTGACACAGAAGTGATGGGGTAGACTCCATCCTCCATTAGCAGTCCCTAAGCTACATATTAGATGGTCCTTGACCTGTTAACCAGTCACCCTATATCCCACTCCCACCCTATGTGAGTGAACAAGCATCTTTGTTTACAGAAATTGCAATCCTTAGGATTTAAAATCTAAAATTCTCACAGTGTGTATCATCACTACAACTGACACTGACTTCAGCTGGTATTGTATATCTAAAATGATTTGTAACTCAGAAGAGTTACTTCATCACTTACAGGGAAAAACACGGTGTCTCTAAAACCCAATGCAAACATAAATGCTGCTTCCCGGGAAATCAGAGGGATGAGGGAGCTGTGTTGAGAAATAGGAATCTGGAGCACACTGTTCAGGAAGACTGGTAATCTCTAGTTACATACAAGCTCACTATTCAAACATAAAACAAAGCAACTTCAAAACTAGGTAAAAAAAATATTCTGTATCTTTTACTACTAACAAAAACTCAAGTATGGAAAAGACTTCATGTGAGGCACTTTACAAAAGATCACGGTAGTTTAATATTTTGTTACATAGGAACCCAACACTGTAATGTGAAAATATACACAATGGTTTTAGGGAAAATAAAAGGAGTTCTGCACATGTCAATGCAGTTTAGAACATTACAGATCAGACAGTTTCTACTAACTACCCTACCAAGAATCATTCACACTAGGCAAGAGAAGAGATACTTTAATATCCACAAATGTTCCATTTTAAATAAACACTGAGAAGAAACTACCCGCTGTGTAAAACTACACAAAAATCCTGGTGGTTCTCAAATGGAAACCACTGGCCACTGCAAGTAAAAATGTGTTCTGAAAATTAATCTGCTTTTGAAACCTGTAGTACATTAAATTTTGTGGTTTGCAGTACTTTAGAAAAAATTCCCCCTGTAGTTCACTAATTACCTCTTTAAATGTTTTTAATAGACTAAAAGCTTTCTCAGACAGAAATACTACAGCGACATTAGATATGATGGATACATGCATACTAATAAAAAGATAGTAAAAACCTCAAGAATACAAATTAGTACTTTTCAGGTGTAAGGCCTCATATCCTTTACACATATTTATCATCTGTGGAACTGTTGTTAGGTACATGAACATCTGTGTAAAACACCTAAGCACAAAGAATCCGTTTCCATCCCATACTATTGCACACAATAGAAGACAACACTCCACACACATTTGCAATATTCTTATTAAATAAAATACTTTTAGCATCACTTGCTATCTATACAATTGAGTGTGAATCCAGAGCCTGTCTCCATTAAAAACAATCCTAACAAATCCCACCTCACATCAATCTAACTACAGCAATATAAATTTCTCTCTCATATGAATTTACTCAGCTGTTATACAGCAGGGGTTTACATCAGCACAGTGTACTGCTATAGTCTAATGGCTCAAGTTGCACCAACATAAATTCATGTTAGAGTTAGCAGTTCCTTTACAATGGCTAATCCTACCATGTACCTAGGTACACTGTGGTAGAGGGATGTTCATTTTCCCCTAGACAGATAAATCTTTTAAGCCTGACATGGCATCTGTACCATTCAGCAGCCCAGCATTAAAGCCAAACCAAGTTTTACAGAAACTTCACAGAAATTTTTACCTCTCTTACCCTGAGTTGTCCTTCCTATTTTCGATAAGGCACAGAGAAAGACCTAAAGATTTCTCACACACAAAACATGACTTCCCTCACCAAAACTTAAAAAGAGTGAAAGTGGTCTGGGCTGATTCACCCCTGCTGCTTGGAAAGCCTGGAAGAATGGCTGCATCTCCTATGCAATCAGAGAGCAAGTGCTGCAACACATGCTGATCAACAGCCTACATCTGTATTTGCCCAAACCTAAACAATGACCTTGAAAATAAGAGAAATATATATATATACACAATCAAATACTGCATTGTGGTAATATTTAATTGCAGACAATGTATTAAACTCCTACAAAATGGCAATTATATTAAATTTCTTACAGTGCAGTGGCCTTTTTCTCCCCTCTACAACATAATAAATCATTTACATGCTACCATTCAGTGAGAACTATGAGTTTTAAGAAAGTTATTTAAATATTTATCTCATAATATTCAAGAGAAAAAATGGAGGAAAAAAGTCTCTTTAGAGTTGATGTATCTTCTCGGCTTAATTAACACAAGCTTTTCCTGTTTTAATTTGCACTTAAGAAGTGGGAACTTTACTCAATTTGCTAATTACTACATTTTCAAGCTGTTTTCTTGAAATAGATGACAGGCTATCACACTAGGAATCCAAATTTCTCTAGTTACCTCGAATTACGTAGTTGTCCAAGGCCTCTTCCATTCTTTTCAGTGCTTCAGCTCTATTAGAGCCATAGGTAATCAGCTAAAGAAAAAAAAATATATTGACATTACCTAGAAATTAGATGTTTGTCTCTAGAATTTGAGTAGCATTTAAAAATTAAATACGTTTGTAGAACTTCTGCAGTCATAAAACCATTTATTGGCCGTTACTGTATCTGTGCTACAGAGGCTCCCTGAAACATCAAGAAAAAGCTAAGATCTTTTAACCCATTCAATGAAAGAAGGCCAATCGCTTTTCCTTCATAAAACTTAAACCATCTAAGCAAGTCCTCAGAAAATCAGACAAGAGGTTCAATATCCAAGCTGACTCTCCAGATTCCAAATGCCCAACACACTCATAAGATATAATTTTTTTGAGAACTGAACTCTGTCATGTCATATTTTAATTTTATCAACATATTCCTGATGAATAAAAACTAATACTAAGATACACTATCAACCATTTCTTTCAATGCTTCTTTTTGGAAGCCAGAATTATCAACATTTTCATCCAGCCAAGACTATGTTAAAAAAGATAGATTGGCAGCATCTAAGTCAGACAATAAAGGCTGATGTTTAAATCAGAATCTTCTTAATAATTAGAAACAGCAAGACAAGTAATTACAGCGTCAAAAGGTAAAAAGAATTTTATTTAGAAGTGACACTAGATTTCCACTACTGCAAATCCTCCTTCACTTCTTTTTTATTCCCTTGAGGCATGTTATGCCTGGCACCTTTAAAATACTGATTTACCAATCCTTTAACATGTTCTCTCTCATTTAAAAGATCTATGTATAAAATCAGTACTTCATACCTTTATAATATTGAGAAATAATAATCAACTCACTTTGGAGATCATGGGATCATAATAAATGCTAATGTCACTTCCTTGTTGTATACCACTGTCAACACGTACCTTCAAAAATAAGTAAAAATAATTATATATTAGTAGAAAAAATAATTTTCAACACAACGATCAAATCTACCCATCAGCCTTAAACCATAGCCCCTACAAAGCTTATCACATACATTTTTCCCTCTGGAAAGACTAGAATAACTATTTGTTTTCAGAGAATCTGGGAGAAGGGAAGGGAAGCTTTTTTCTTCACCAGGAAAAACTCTTGCAAATTATTCTCTCCTTTATGAGAAATTTGACTGCAATCTTGAGTTCATAAATAAATCTCTTTTTTTTTTTAAATAAATCTCTAAACAAAATCTTTTGTTCTCTAGAATGCACAGTAAACACACTAAACTTGATCTAAGAATTTCAGCTGTGTTACACACTCGCTTCAACTCTAAACACATTCAATTCTGACTTAATCTCTGTAATAAAATACAGTTGTAATTATTTTTCAGACTGACACCTGGCATGAGGGATGACCCTTATAATCACACCCTTTCTACATCTATATGTAATCACATCCCTCATGTTCTGCTACAGCCTTTCCAAGGGCTTCAGTAGGAATAGAAGTAGGGAGCATTCAGCAGGAACTTTGGAGATCTGCTTATCAGCTCCATAGGAATACTGAGCCTATGGTTTTCATGTCTGTAACACTTTCCTTCTCTGTCTCACCCTCTCAACTGTTAAACATTTTTTTTTTCTGTTGCTGCTGTTCCCCCGAGGCTTTAATGTTTACACAGCTTTTTCCATGGCTTTGCTTTGTAAGGACACAGCCCCAATTAAAGCTCTGATTCTGCAATATTCATGGAAAAAAATAACACAAGTTCAAAAATTTCTTTTGAAGAGGCTGATTGCTGTTAACCAGCCAACAAGTTAGTTTGTATATTGCTGATTCTTGTTTTCATCTCTCAGTTTGATTTCATCACTGTAACAATGAGGTTAGCCATATAAAACTTTTCAAATGAGCAATTTCTGGGGAATAAATATTTATTAAATTGCTGCTTTTGAGCACTGGAATCTGAATTATTTTTTTAAAACTAATCAAAATAACTCGAGTGATAAATGCATTCTGGGGATCATAAGGATGGAGGGCTCTAATCAAAGCTGTTGAAACAGCAGGGCTCCGATATACTGCATTGTAAAGGGGGTGGGAAAGAGGGTCCTGGAATCTCACTTAAATCTTCACCTGTGGGAAGGAACCTTTGTAACAAACAGCAGCTCATCTGTCTGCAGCAAGGCAGAAAAAGGTCAACACAACGGCTGTTAGGCCTTTAATATTTTAATTTAGGCAATTATCAAGGGACCACATGTAGAACCTCTTGTCTAGAGAATCCACATGAGGGCATGATGATGACTTTATTAACCAAATGACATAAAAAGATACCCTAGCAGGTGTATTCACTTTCTTCAATAAGAAACAGTGACTAGTTTTTAGGAAATTATATTTATTTTAAGAAGAAGTGCACTTATTTATGTGTTTGTATTCATATATATATTTACATATTTATATATTATTTTTTCTATATTTACTCACACGTAAAATCAGTATGGCTTCTGTACCACTTTAATCATATCTTATCTGAATGTACTTTGTCTGTGCTTAACTGGGCTCCCCACTACTCACATCAGGTACATTTGACATTAGCTACTGATGAGAAGGTAGATCAGACAGGCCATGATTACAGAAAAAACATCCAGTGTATTTCTCAGCTTCCTTTCTTCCAACTGCTAAACCATCCTTCCTCACAGAATGACTGCCTATGTATAAAGTCAATGCACATGTTCTCACATTTATATCAGAAAGAATTAATTTACCTACTCAGTTCCATATAAATCCCTTGCCCATAATGTTTTTTTGGTAATACTCAATAAATACATACATAAGACAAGGTATGACATGCATACTCCACACACACTTGAATTATACTGTGACTTTTGTCTCCAAAGTAGCACCTGTAAAGTGATTGCACACAAGCATTCAGGGTGCTTTACATATGCATAGGAGTGCATGTAAGTATTGGCACATGTATGTCATCTTTCGACAAAGAAAAAACACACGAAAGGTGCATAATTCAGACTCACAATAAGCAGGTTAGTCAGACCCTGAAGTTAAGTAAGACTTCTGAGGCTACCAACTATCTGCTCTGCCTGGCTCTATGCTTCTGTCCACATACAACACATATACATGACCACGACAAAATTCACTTTCTCCTAACTACAATATCTAGAAAAGGCTACAGTGAGTATAAACTACTTAAACTACTGCATAACTTCCTTTAAAAAAAAATCTGGAGTCCTCTGTAGAAGTTTAATTTTCATAAAATAAACTCAAGATGACTGAAAAAATGACAGCAGAAAAGAAATACATTTATACTATCTTCAATTCTCCCTATGATGCTTACATTTTCAGAGCCTGGTAACAGTAGGTGATTTTATAAACTATATGGTGCGACAGAACTTAATGAATATCGGATGAAAGAGAAGCCCTAATTCAACAGATACTCACTATAATGTGCTGAACTTGATAAATAATAGCAATATTGATTAGACCTCCAGCATTAACTTCTGTTTCATGTATTTCCTTTCTTTTACTCAGTATTTAAGGTATTTAGGAAAGGCCAGGGTTAAAGATCCTGCTGTAGCCTACAGCTCATTCATATTACAGCCCTAACACTTTACTGCTGTTGTACTATCCTTATGTGTTATTACATTAGGACAACAGCAAAATGAAACAAAAATGCTTAAGGGAGGGGGGGAAAACACAATCTATGTCTCAGTCCTGAAATGACCTCTTAATATATCAATCCCACTTAGGAACACAAACAGATTCTAGTATTTCTCAATTCTTTGCTGTATCTGAGTCTAAGAATTTTCTTTTCCTGGTAAGAGTCATTATAAGAGTCAAGTACCAGACTGCTGCTCATACTGACAGAGAGCGATGCTGGAGCTCTCCAGATAGAGCAGGACGTTGTGTAGGAGCACCAAACACCAAAGCTCACCATCATACTACAGGGGTTGGTTGGTAGTCACCTGTCCTAAGCTTCATTATCAAAGATGAAAACAATTTGGTACTTATGAGCACCATGTTCTGATGAAATTACAAACTACATGACACAAAAATAGCCATCATATTCTTCCCTATGGCTGAGCAAAAGCTCTCACACAGCCATGCTCACCAGTTCCACCAGCATGAGCAGCTGGCACACAGGCATGGTAGGCAATCAGAGCTAACTTGAGACACAGAAGAAATTAACTGCAAATACATTTGGCAATACACGTAAGCTGAACTCGCTGTGACACACTACAAGTCTCTGCTAATTTTTCTCAAGCCAAATTGTTGACAATTCTAAAACCTAAAATGCAGAAAACAAACACCGCGGCACAATGGGTTTGTAATGTTGTGCCTTTTTAGCCATATTAATTTTGTTCTTAGCAGCATGTCATTCTCAGGAGAGAAATTAGTTTCACGGTAGCAGAAATATATGTATTAAGACACCAAATCATGAGTGTCTATATAAAAATAGTTTTTCTCTTTTTTAATATGACAGTGTAAGTAAACAGGAAGAGAAAGCCTAGACACTCCATATGAGCTCCTCAAACCATTGCTCTGAAGCCTCCAGTGTAATTAAAATCTCTTTCTTTGGTACCACGATGGACCACGTGAAGCAATCAGTCATCTCCCACCCTTCATTTTCAATTCACCTCTCCCCCTAAGCACAAATCCCAGCCCACCCTGTCTACCTGACAAGTGACAGCCCAATCTGATTAAATGCTTGCAAGGGAGGGGACTCATGGGCCTCCATGACAGGCCAAAAGTGATCACCATGGAGATACATAATTACAGCTGTCAACGCGTCTACTGTCCTGCTGGCATCAATTTGATTGCTCCCAGCAATAATGATAGACAAAGCTTAGTGTGCACTCTCCTACACCCAATCACTTTATCTATTCCGTGGTCCATTTAGCTGACATGCAACATTCACACAAGCAAATAACAGCAGTAAGCAGAACATTTAAGGCATTTTAATTGTTTTTTCTTTGTATGGATGGCTCACAAGCGCAAATGTTATTACATAAAACTCCTGCTGCAGCATTAATTGAAGAAAGATTTGGTGGGACAAAGACTGTAGGGGGTACAGTTTGTCCATTATCACTTGTACTTTCAACAGGTCTCACGTTTGGAAAATTGCAAATTGCAAAAACTTGCAAGGGCAAAATGTTTGACATCGTGTTAGCTATTACAACATGGTGAAAACTTCTAACAACCACTGGAGTATTCATTATAAATTCTTATTAAATACACTCTTTGTTTCATTAAAAAGAAGTTTAGATACATTCAGTGATACCTTTTTTCCTCATCTCCTCTTTAAGAGCACATAATGCCTTTTAGATCTTCACAATTTTTTTCTGCTTTCAGGCTTTGAACACAGCATGAAGCCTTAAAGACCAGAAAGGGTCAGGTCCCTTTGGAAAGTACACGGGCAAAAACAATTTAAAAAGCGAAATAAATCATATATCCAATAACAACTCCACATTTAAGATTCCTCCTGTAATCTCTCTGTATTTTCCATGCAAGCAATCAGACTGAATAATTGCATTCACAGATGGTACAGTCTCATCATTCCACTGACACAGTGTCATTCATGTATATGTGCACTTAGAACTTAAGACTACCTTGATTTTACAGAAAGGCAGTGTCTTTGCTCTTCACACATGGCAGAAAACACTGTTTGTTAAACACCTCTTCTATACAGTTAGGCTGTATTCTGAAACATTTAATAACCACTGTAAGAAACTCCTTAATAACAAAGCTAAACAAAAAGCACTGGCAGTTTCACACCAGTGTCCCCAGTTCCCTATGCTTAAAGAGCTGACTCAACAGTTTACTGTCCTTCCTAATGACCACAGTACATTCACTAACTGTGAACTAAGCTGTGTTTGATAAACTTAAGCTGAAAGTTACAGAACAAACTATTTCAATATGTACTGGTTTCCTATTATACCCAATTTGAATCTTTTTAACCCAGTTTGGAACTGTTCACTTTTAAGCAGTTTTTCAGGTTGCACTAATCAGTACTGCCATGTCTTGCCCCACCTCTGGCAAAAAGCTGGAGAAAAGGGTTGGTTTACAAAGCTGCTGAGTATTTAGTCTTTGTCTATGAGAGACGCTCAGCACCTACGAAAACCAGAGCACAGTTACTTACACTTGGCACATGCAATGGTTCTTGATACTGAGACAGTTTACCAATGGATGGCAGGCCAAAAGATTTGTAGGGGTCCTGGAAAGAAATTCAACATGAGAAAGCATTAAGCTTTTACAGATGTGGAGCAGATAATGTTTAAAATCTTGAGGTGTAACAGAAACTGCTACTGGAATGACTGTGTTTTCTTCCCCAGAATTACTTATGTTGATGGACATTTCTTCATCCATCTGCCCCTGCAACTCCAAATAAAGAAATGGAGGTATATAAAACCTCTTGCATCGGTTAAAAAAAAAAAGGGAAATAAGTATTCTGCACCCAGTTACAATATACCAAAATAAAATACACAAAGATGACATTTTCATTAGCTACACTTGGAGGAAGGACAGGAAAGTGTTCAGGAAGCTAGGCTTGAAAAGAGAGTGTAAGAAAAAATTTTCTGAGATAAAAAGGCCAGTTAGAAATTCAATTATCTTAGGAAGTCAAACTGATCTTTGTGCTACTGGAAACCTCCTACATTAATGTATATAATTCAACACCAATAAAAACTCCATAGGAAAACAAATAAATATATGGCCTACAGAATAACCTAATTCATGGCGAAGTAGTTGGATTCATTTCTTATAAATGTGAGGGGATTCAAGCTGAACAAAAAAAAAAGCCCAAGCCTCAGTTACTCCAGGGCAAAGCCGACTAAAACTCAGATTAGCTTCCATGATAATCACAGGGCAAATATTTATTCTTTATCAAAATAGTCTGTACAACCTGTAATCAGTAGAGCAATTTGGAGGTTATGTGCATGTCATGAAGGGTAAAAAAAAAAACCAACATAAAATAAGATGGTCTAGGTAACAAAAGTCCCAACAGTTAAGCAACAGAAAAAATGTCTCAAGGTGCTGAATTAGTTATGAAAAGCAGAATTACCTAAAATGGTCCTGAAACTAAATGAAGGAAGATAGGCATTATTTTGCAGCCCCCATCCCTGGCAGTGTTCAAGGCCAGACTGGATGGAGCTCTGAGCAATCTGGTCTAGCGGAAGGTGTCCCTGCCCACGGCAGGGGGGTTGGGACTAGATGATCTTTAAGGTTCCCTCCAACCCAAATCATTCCATGATTCTATGATTTATTAATTTTTTTTTTACTTAAATCTTCATTTTCATGGTTCAAAAGTGATAACAAAAAGACATTACCTCAAAATGTGCTAAAGGTGCTTGAAAATGGGGTTTAAATATTTGTAAGCTTCTTTAGGTGAGATAGAGACTCATACTGAGAGTTATTGTTTTGGACTGTACTTTTAAAGTTTATCCTATATACTGTAGTTTCAGAAGATGTGTAACTTGGTTTTTCAACAACCTCTTCAAAAGTTTTAGTAAGACAACAAAAATTCTGTAAGACAATGAATTTCAACTGTCTTTTTAAGTCAACAAGTTTCAAACACATATTTCAGAAATCTGGAAAAAGTAGTTAACTCTGGCAAATAACTCCAGCATCATTAAATGTGAACCAAGCATGCAGGCTTATTTCTAATGATATTTGCTTACTTCCCTCTTTTACCATCTTTAATTTCAATTTTCAGGAAAAAGCTCTGTTAAAATACACACCATGTTTTTAATTAAGAAATAAGAACGCGACAATTCTACAAAACCTCAATAACCATTCTAAACCATGACTTTCATATGATATTCCTTGATTTCACCTTGGCATCTATCCACACCTGGGTATTATTACGCCACAATTCAACCACCTACCCCCCTCCTGCCCATTACCACTCATTTACCTCAGCATAAACTCGACATTCAACCGCCCAGCCGTTGATGGGAATATCAGCCTGTTTGTGCCTGAGAGGGTAACCCTTAGCAACACGGATCATTTCTTGGACTAAGTCCAGGCCGGTAATGCATTCTGTGACGGGATGTTCAACCTGCAAGGTCAAGAACTGTCAGTCAGTAGGTAACAAAAAACAACCAAAAAAAAAGCACCTCTCTGTAAACAAACACAGATAAACAAGAAATTCGACCAGCCAAAGAACAGAGAAAGAATATGCTTCTATTTTAGTCTTTTTCCACAAAAAAAAATCTACTTAAACTCCAGCAACCGATGTCTTTGCATGGAAAACACAAAAAACTAAAGTAATCAGACTGCAATAACTAGGAGCAGCAAACAACAGGAAAACTAGAGAGGTGACCTGGGAGGATTTGAGGGTTTGCAGGGGTTTTTCATTTGGTTGGGGTTTTTCATTTGGTTGGGGGTTTTTTTCATTTATTTTACAAATTCAACTGCATCTGGTGACAATGAGGTAATTTTTCTTTGTTTGGAAGCTTTTCCCATTCAATTTTATTTTGGAGAGACTCACACTGTATCCATAACTATATTTTAACTGAAAATCTGAAAGTAGCTAATAATCAACCCATTCTGCTACACTTAACATGGCATGTACAGGAGCCGCTACCAATTTTCCACAGAACCGGCGTAGCCTATATCTCACCCATTCGCCTTCTTTCACTAACCTGTCCTGACAAGCAACCATATTAGCGTAATCTTGCATCAGCGCAGTGTAGCAGAAATGAGCAGATGGATCCTTCAATTTTTTTTCCCCCCTCCAGACTTATCTGTTTAGTGCTTAGCATGCACAATAGCTGGGCTGGACCAGCAGAGCGGCTCTGCGCGCTCAGCAAATTGCCGCTAACGGCTCTGGAAGACGCTGCCCTGGGAATCGCCATCGCTCGCGCTCACGCGGGATGTGCGCACAAGCACGCACACGTGGGCGCGCACACGCACGTGCACGCACGCTTCTTCCTTCAGACGGGCAGAGAGACGAGCCCCTTGATTAACTTTAAAAAGCCTTTAACTAGGCATAGGACAGTGAAAAGCACCCAAGGTAGTTCCTCTGGTCGCCACCACATCGATCGAGATAAAGGTAGGCATGCTAAAAGCATGTTCTTCACCCTGAAACAGCTATACCACCTTCCATATAGAAATTATGACCAAACAGCCATTTTTGTTATAAAATATTTGTGCTCCAAGGGGTAAAATACCTCAAGAAAACACACTATGCAACTGTTTATCATGAGATGTCATACTATGTACCTTTTCTGACACAGGAAAAGGTCACTGACCAAACCACTTGTCTTTCTTCCTTCAAGTATATAGTATTAAGGAAAACATTCCGTCATTATAACAACATTGTGGCTTATTAGAACAAGTAGATGCTTTGGTCTTTAAGAAAAAAAGCTTTGTAAAAATAAACAGATGGCATCCATAATTAGCCCTGTGTGTGCTGTGAGTTTGTTTAGAGTTTCAACAACATTTTAAGACGTTTTGACATAATTTTAATGACAAATCATCACTGAAACAAGCACCTATTCTTTGAAGGACAAAAGTGACATTGAAATGAGAATCTGATTATACAGTTTAAGGATGTACCTTTGGGATTCAATCTTGATTCTACCTAACACATGATACTCTCCAGCATGTCAAGCTTAATAACAGTATTTTGAGAATCTATGAAACATCTCAGTGTCTATCCTGCAGTGTTAAATTAAAGCAATTCAATTTCTATTAAGACTTGAAGTTTCTATTAAAACTCCCTAAGTTTTAATAGAAAGTTACTTATCACACATTCATATTTGGACAACAGAACTTATTTTACTACTTTGGAATTTAAGTTTTAAAAGATCACCTTTGAGCTGAGAACATGTTTGGAATTTTAACATTCCAGATAATTAAAATACTTTTTATTTTTCCAAAGACATTTGCATTATTTAGTTATACTGCCATTTTTCTTGGATAGCAATTGGCATTCCAGATTCAATAGCTTCATTGTTGTTTTCAGTTTTATTGTTGATGATCAAAATAAGATGGAATGTCTCCGAAAAGAAAAATATTTTTGTTGTTTGGTTCTTACGACTCACAAACATTTATTTAATCCATTCTTCAATACAGATCTTTGACTTGGTCAATATTTTCTTCTGTTTCTTCAAAATACTCCCTTTGTGTCTCCACACAAAACAGCATTCAGAAAATATGTATAGGAAAAAATGTTGAGGGGTTTTTTTTGGGATGGGGAGAAGTTGTTCTACTTTATTTTAGGACTCTGCTTCAACTGTTACTATTTAGGCATAACATAGACAATTCCAATCATAGCATTAATTTGGGGTACCAATTACATTTTAAATGCATTTTAATATTCATTAAGACTATCAGATGACCAAAACAGAGTAGAAAAGAACCTTGAAATCCTTTCAACAACTGTAACAGCTAACTGACTAAGGTAATTGTATCTGTTACAAAATCGTTCTTAAAAGCTAGACTTCAACCACTTCCCTCTTACTTTTCCACTTCCTACTTCAGGTGTCATTTTTATTCTGCCTGCCTGCTGTATTTTCTTCTATTCATTTTATGCTATATCCCTTCTCCATCAACAGCCTTTACTTGCCAGTATACGGAGACTAAGTCAAGCACTAAATTTTTGACGAGATGAATGCAAGTTTGCTCACAAATGGAGCTGAATCACACTCCATTGATCAACTCCTTTAGCTTTAAGCCATACTCAGTTTTGCAGTCAGCTGATCCAAGATGTTGCCAGTGAATCCTCAGCCATTAAAGAGCCAGTGTTGGTATGGTTATATGACAGTGGCTACATTCACACATTCTTGCTGTCCTCAACACAAAGGGCAAAACCAGACATGTCTGTAGCAAGCAATCTACAGATCATAGCTATATCAAGGCAGCTGTACCTTATTCCCAACAGGACAAGCAGAAAAATTGATCAGCAAAAACTCTCAATTAATTAGCTGCCAAAAGTAACACCTTTACTATCAGCTCCTTTACTTATACCAAGTCTGCTCATAAACAGTTGATAAGAAATCATCATTTCAATGCACTTAAGCACAATATATACCTCCTTTAAAAAGGCTTATTTTCTGTAAAAGGCTACTTATATTCCTACTTTCAAGTCCACAAAGCTATACCTGCTATGACCAGCAACAGCTGTACAGAGTAAAGGGAAAGTGCTTCCCCTTCATACTGGATCTACTGCTCTTAAGACACATCACAGCAACCAGATTTCCCATGAGCATTGCAAGTGTTTTTGCTTCACTAACCCCTTCCCATTTATACAGCAGGAGAAACTAGTGGCAAAGCCTGTCAGAAAATAATAATTACATCCCAGTTTACAGATGGTAAAGCAGGTATAAAAGAGTTGGGGAACCTACCAACACCACAATCCAGTTAACATCCATCACCAGAACAGTATGGATAGGCTCCTAATTCTCCTTCTGTTCCGTGACTGCCAATGGTTTTAAAGCTTTACCATACTGGGGTTCACCCACAGCTACAAAAACAGTCATGCAGTGTTTATGGACAGTTGGAGCTATGAGTTAAATTAGTGATGACTGTTTCCCTTATATTCAGGGGAATAATTTTGGGACACATTTTTCTCAAGACTATCAAGGTAGTCAGATCTAACAGCAAGCACTTCTAGACACTCACAGACTGCTCTTGTCCCTGTGTGTATAAGGCATCAAGTTACTCACACACCAGTTGGAACATTCAAGCACGCCACATCAGCCAAGAAAATCTAAATTTCAGTAGACTTAAAACTACAGCCCATGTCACCCCTACTACTGTAAGTCCCTAGTTGGTGTCATATACCCCTTTACATTTAGATAAATAATCTCAAAACTAACTTTCAACATATACCTCAGTTTCCAGGAAATGTGATTCACCTGGAGTCCCACAGGCTTTGCTGCTGCAGCCAAATCCAGTATCAATTGACCCAAACACACCAACTTACAGATGCTTCTCAACCCCCTGTTTCTCAGTAAGCCTGGTTTCTATTTCGAAGAACTGAACAGCAACAGAGGTGCACACATGTTCTGCTCTTCAGGCATGCAAGCTTCCTGACTACCATGAGCAGGAGCACGCTGGGGTCACATCTTTCTGCAAAATAGTTCACACGTATATGGGGTTTGGGAGTACACAGCAAAAAACAGCTTTTCATAAAGGCTACTGAGAAACAGACAATGGTTGGATTAACGTACAGAATGAATGGAAAGCAGGAATGCTTAACAGGCTAACTATAGACATTGTATATAACAACACTTGCTATTTGTTTTCTGACTCATCAATATACAATTGAAGAACTGAAGGCAACCAGACTACAAAAATTTCTATCAGCTAAGATGTTCAGGTAGACTTCTCTTATTGTTTCCCAAGTAAGATGTAGAAATAAAAACTAATGCACAGACATTCTGTACAAACTAATTTTTTAATCATAGCATATAACTTTGGAAAAGTATTTAATTTACTTCCTCATAGGAAGATATATTCCAATAATCATTGACACAGTTCTCAAGTTTTTTTGCAAGGACTTGTTTCTACATTGTATGAGACAGACACATCTTATGTGGCCTATGAATTCCAAATCTTTTCTGTGTTTTACACAAATAGCACACACTTTAGGTCAACAAGTTAATTAGCTTACAATTTCAACATAACTTTCTCAATTAACATCCTGCACTTCAAAAAAAATTCTTGAAATTCAGGAATTCACAATTTCCTTTCCACTACATACTCCCTGTAAGAAAATAAAGAAACTAGCATCCACAAAAATCAATACTTTCTTTCCTAAAGATGCAATTCCTGCTTTAACTGTATTTAGCTGCAGTATTAAAGGCTTCTCAGAATACTTCATTCAAGATGGCTCTGGTCACACTGCACCTATTCTTTGGTTTGCTTTACATCAAATTCACCAAAGCAAAGAAACTAATGTACCCTTTGAAGAATGACCTTTTGTTTCTCTACTTATTAAGTAGTCTCCTCTTTCTTTACTTTTTTTAATAGTACTTTATGAGAGTTACATGGGAATGTCGTCTCTAAGATATCACTCCATGCCTTGGCAGCACTGTTAATGGCATCTTTCAGATTCAATGACTTACACAAACAATGTTGTTCTCTTCTGTCAACAACAATTAGCAATGCTTTTTTGTAGTTCTTTTGGGAAGCCTGAAAACCAGACAACCAGTAGCTACATAATGGAAGTTGCATTAGGAGGCAAGAATGTGGCAAAAATTTGGTTAACTGTTGTCGGCTGACCCTCTTGTGTGAAAAAGTGTTGTTTGGCAGCAAAATCACCTTTTTTCTTTCGGTTCTAAAAATGGCCATGAACAGCTGGTATAAACTGTGTGCAGAATGGATTCTGGTGGGCTTAGTGGATTGGTAATGGGATAAGAGACCTTTCACCTTTAGGTCAGTAGTTCAAATTCAGCCCAGGTTAGCAGCAATTGAAAGTCTTTACCATCTGACACTGTTCGTTAGACTATTTTAAATGACTGAAGCAAAGTGCTGTCACAGTAAAACAAGATTCCAGTATTAAGAAATATGAAGAGTCTCAGCAAACAGCAGAAACAGTAAGTTGAGACTACTTTGAAATCCCACCATTCTGACTTCATAGAAATCTACTCCTTTAACTCCTGACAGCCTCTTTCCCTTCTCCCATACTCCTGCCCACCTATCACAAGTCATCCTCCAGGCAGCTATGCACAACCAAGACAGCAAAATCACTGCTTGCCATCCCATGGCTCTGCTACAGATACCAAAGTCACCACCTCTCTATGGCTTTAGGTGGCAATCCAGACTCAGCTCACCACTGCTACTTGTATTTTCTTGCTACTGTTATATATAGTGCAGCTGCAATATTTTCCAGCACATCTATCCTCCACTAGGCAAACATGTAGCAGGTGCTGGTTCGTGATATGCAACAGAATACAGATACCATTTAGAGGCTGCTAGAACCAGGAGTTTATAAGCAGTGCAGCTCCGAACCATCAGCAACAGGATTTCTATCTACTTTTAGACATTTTCTAACCACGCTTTTTATATTTTCATGAGTGGAGAAACATGAGAAAGAAAGACATGCTGCATGTAAAAATTCTTCCCATCTTTTACACTAGTCACAGCCAGTTTTGCACAAAGACAGTTCTGGAATATACAATTTTCCAAAGGTCAGTAAAATCTGATGAAAACCCAGAAAGTGATAAACAAAAGTCTTAGCACTGGGTAATGTTTTATAGCTCTATGGAAGGTTATTAACCTTCATTTTATGCCTTAGAATCAAGTTACTTTGAAAGAACTTAAAAACACTTACATAAAATACTCTCACAACATTTAACTGTAAACTAAAAACATAGATATGCCATTTGCTCTAGCAAATCTCTTACCAACACATCAGGTTTTTCTACAAAATTAATTTTTATTCCCTAAGAAGTTGACAAAAATACTCAAACTGTCACATGAAGAGAAAATGCACTGCTACTGGAATGACCATATTTCTCTATCCCAGCCTACACAAATTATCTTTTCAATTACATTAGGCAAATTCAGTCATGTTTTAGCAGGAAGGGAGAACACACTCGTTATTTAAATTGCACAACTCATGAGGGAGGCAAAAGACTGGGAACAGGCTTGCGACACAAATGTACCAATTGTATGGAGGGTAAGTGCTCAATTCACATCAGTCATTGTACATTTCTCAGCTATTCTCTAGCCAACAAGAGATGCTTCTCATTTCAAGGTACTACAAACATCTAAAATATGTGACATTTTCCCTTTGCTGTCACTAACTGATTCACATGTAGGAAGTATAGTTACACCACACACACATGTATTAACAGGTATTTTTTAAGTACATAGACATACATAGACTTCCTTTATATAAGTGTCCAAGAGGAACACCTCTAATCTTCCAGTGAAGAAAAGAAGAAACTTTCTGGTTAAAGCCAGCACTTCTGAAGTACCTTGAGAGATTTTGACATAACTTGGAAGTCAGAAAGGCTATCAGTCTAAAAGGTCAGAAACGTTTTATTTATTGCAAAGCTCTTGATAAGTTGTTTTGAACCATGACTCCCCTTGATTAGGCTGATGACAACTAGGTAACAAAACACACCACACTATGAGCAGCTATAAAGAATCACATATTCAACATCTGGTCTACCTCAATTTTAACAGTGGTAACTGCCTGAAAACCACTGCAAAAGTGCCCTAAATGACACTGTATAGAAGTTCTCCGGTAGCTGCTAGGGCAGACATCTCTACGTTTCTCTTGTGGAAAGTAAGAACAACTAGTTTTGCTATGCAATTATCCAGTCTTCAATCTTACGTCTCATACTCACCAGCTGGCCTCTGAAAGAGGGCAGAACAGCAGATACAACAATAAGAACATTGCCAACAGCAAATATTAAGCCATTCTAGCTGAATCACTTAGAGGCAGTAAAACATCTGTAACAAATTTGTGTAGCATACAGGAGATACAATGGAGCTGATTCACCAATTTTTTTTCTTCCCAATCGCATATAGTATTGCAGCAACACTTAAAAACTAAATAAAAGATAAACTTCCTCCAAGGTGCTATTTACACTTTTTTTGTGTAACTGTACAACAGAAAAGGTATATTCCCAAAGAGTTCCCCAAAAAACAGCAAAGTAACAATACAAATCTGATTACTGAAAAACAATTTACCAAAAAGACTGAAAGGCATCCAAAAGATACACCAGAGGGAGGGAGGGGGGAAATCTACAGGCAGTGCAAAATATTGGACGCAGTTTAGTTAGCAAATACATTCTAAAGTCTGTATCTAAAATAAAAATGCTACAGTGATCTGATCAGCGATCACTGAAACATTAAAACAGACAGAAAATTGCATAATTTAGTAGAAATGTTCTGATGGTGATGACAGGTAGCTGTGTCTAATGCATGCTGACAAATATCTGAAGAGGGTCATTTCTGGATCAGACACCCATCATTTTCAAAGTTCTTCCAGCTGTGGAGTGTTCAGCAAGAACAAGACAAGTGAGTCTGTTAGTCACTGATCACAGTTAGGAGATGCAAAAGGAAAAAAAAAGACTGAAGCAATAAGGGGACATCTGGAGACTATCCTGGTCCTGAAGTTAAAGCTGGACAAGCTTCATTAGTTTCTAGGTTTGGCTCCTAACAGTAGGGAGCAAGTACAAGGCAGTAGTTGCATAACTGTTAGCTGAACAGAAAGTAAAGCTTGAGACTTGAGAGAAGTGAGATCAGTTGGGTAATACTGGGGAAAAAATCATAAAATCATAGAAAATTACTATGCCTCAGACTCAAGCTGAAATGCTAATTAGAGGCAATACACAGTCAGGATAGAGGAAGGAAAGAATATCTAACAAGTAGTCTAATTTAAGGTTAGTAAATTTCTTCAAGAGTTGGAAAGAATGAGTTTGCTGTTATATGGAATTGTCAAACTGCTTAGGCTGTATTTCAAAAGAAGTCTAAAGTCCTTAAAGACAGAATTGTGAAAGCTTTCTTTCTGCATATGTGGAGACCTTAGAAATCTGGGACTACAAAAGCATAGCACTGGGTATTGCAGGGGGAAGGCACTGCAAAACAGCAAATATAGTGTCTTAAAAACAAACCACAGAAAGGAGTCAAAGGATACTCTATCACTAATTCCATTTAGGAACTCATGGTAAACAATACTACAGCAAGGAAATGGTTTTGAAGTTCTGGTGGGTTATGCAGAAAACCATAAATTAATTTTCTTCTATGTAAACAAGAACATGAAGTCACTGAAGAAACGTTGGCTCAAAAACTACAAAATCAGGAAAACAGTAAAGAATATGACCAAGTGAGAGAATTCTTCATAATATTTTAATGAACTATACATTGTCATTAACCACTACCCCCTCTAACGTGAACCTAAGGTAGACCTGATAGTGCCTAGCAAAGGAACGTGAAGTGACTGTCATGGCTAATTCCAAAACCACTGCTGTCCTGCAAGGGAAGAAAAATTTACCAGCAGTCTTCCCCAGGTACAGAAGATTGCAACACCCCTCTAATTCTCTTTAACTTCTTTACACAAAGCACAAACTTACCTAATTCATATATTTACCCAGTTATTACATAAGGTAATGCAAAGATGTCAGATCATGAGGATCTCTTTACACTCTATCAATGTCCACATGTACATGCAGCACACAGGACATAACCCTAGTGAAACATAGCTAAAATAGAATGAGAAGCTTATCAAACTGGTTCCTTGATTCCACATTTCAGTCTTTCTGGTGTTATTTAACAAAGTGAGAAAAGGAGGATAAAGGCAGCAGAATGGACTTGCTTACAAGTTGAATACTCTTCCGATCTTCAGGAATGATATCCAGACTTCAAGTTATATACTTGTTTTCTTAGCTTATGACCAGAAAGCCATCAAACATAAAAGAAGTGGTAGAGGAGGTTTTCCATAAAACACTGTTCTCATCTGTTCACTTGCAGTGTACATCAGAACAGCTTCTACTGACTACATGAGTTGTCACAAAAATCCTACACCGTGTCAGCATGCTTTTTACACAGTTGCATTCGAGTCAAAATTTCAATCATATGCAGATTGCTAGTGTTTTTATTGCTGATATACACATATATTTTCAATCACCCTCCTAGAGAAACTCAGCAAGTGATCATCAAAGTATAAAAAATAAGAAAGAAACTTCAGGGACCAGTAGGGGAAAGCCTCAGAGCACGGTGGCTAGCCACTTACTGTGAACTCACAGTGGCACTTACCAGTGACCTTTTGCAAGGTCTTTAGGTCAAGTGTAACAAAGAGCAAAGGCTCCAAACCTTTACTTGAGTGCTTCTGCAAAGTCTTGCACAGGCAGGCTTATTTCAGTGAGTAGATCTTTTAAGTTCAGTGGGAACTCAAGATACTTATGCTTAAATCTTTGCAGGAGCAGACCCTTGAATATGGGAGAAGGTTAGGGTCTGTTTATTTAAATAACATTTTTCTGAATCCGAAGAGTTGTTTTTCTTACCTGAAGTCTAGTATTCATTTCCAAGAAGTAGAAATTCTTACTGGAGTCCACAAGGAATTCTACTGTTCCAGCAGAGGAATACTTTACTGCTTTGGCAAGAGCTACTGCTTGTTCTCCCATTGCTCTTCGAGTTTCAGGGTCCAGAAAAGTGCTACAACACAGAAACAATTACTTTTTTTAGTTAAAAAATAATAATTACTCAATCATTTAATCTTCTGTTTAAACTATGGTCTAAAGAGGACAGCATCATTATTTAAGTTATGAAAACATGTCAAGACTGTCAAATGTATGCCTTTACATTTATATTACCCCTAAGTAGATACACTGCATGCTTTACAATTATTGCTAATGTACAGCAAATTCAGGATAAATAACCATATTCTCTAAAATATAAAATAACAGAACATAACACTCTTTGAACAGTCAGATCTATAATAATGCAAATTAAATGAAAAAACCACACAAACTGATGCAATCTTAGAAGACATATTTATTCTCCATGTTAATTTCAATACATTCTTTTCCACAAATCTTGGACACACTCAAGTGCACCTAAAAAGCAGCTCAGCTACCACCTTGGGAGCCACTGTGAACACTGCCCAAATGCTAAGGTCTCTCATTCTAGGAGAGCACCCCACCACTTCCACTGGGCCAGTGAATCAAAAGACTCTGGAAGTCTTTCTGGAAGTAACATATTCCTCTTGTTACTCTCCTCTGTACCAAAAATTCAGATTTAGATTAACCTATGCATATTAATTAGATATATATTTCTGTGGTATTCCACCAAAGCCCTGAAACCAGTAGTCCCTCAACCTGATACATTGATTTGCAGTGCAAGAACATGTAGCTGTTCATCTTACATAAGCTTGTACATACGCTTATTATTTATATTTCTGGTTTGTATTACATTAGGCACATAACTCAGCCATCATTTTAAAAGTACTTTTTCAAGGGAGTAAACAATCACTTCTACCTTATCTCGAAGTTACTCTTTAAAACTAACACCAAGTGTTACATACTTCTTGAGATGGGTTCAACAGTGGGCCCAAATTCTGCAAAGGAGCAATCAGGAGCCTTCACCTATCTAAAGTGGTCCCAAAGCCAGTGAAGCTCCATCTGGAGTCCTGGACTGCACTCAGACAGAAGCCACTGCTGGGTCAGGACTTATCTTTCGGCACTTGCTGTGGTGTTTTTCACTGAGACCTGAATCCACAGAAGAGCTAGAGACTTCTGCCACAACAAACTATATTTGACACGACATGAGAAGTGAGCAAATATCTAGGCAAAGTAGGAGACAGTGGAATCCTTTTCTTTACTGGAAAAGTGCTACTTCACACCTCTGTCCTTTCAGTGCCCACAGAGGCAGATTCTGATGGACCATAAGGCAGGTAGGTTTTCAGAATTTAGGAGAAAATTTCTTTGTTGGCAAACAATGGGACCAACAGGAAATAGAAGTCAAGTCTCATTCCAAGAAAGCTGTATCAGATCCTACAGCAGATGAAAGGGAAGGTCAGAAGATGTAAAAACAATGTCATACCTATAAGAATAGGCACTGGTAAATGTAAAATAGTTTCATAATATTTCTTATTTTGATTCAGTAAGAGGATAATACATTACACAAAATCAATAATCTATAATTCAGTGTGGAGTTTCTGCAGGGCTTTGATCATGAAAGGTCAATGAGTGGCTTATGAAGAACAAAACCTTCTCAATATCAGCTTCATACTGTATTTCTAGAATAAGCATTATTACTTCTCATGTAGATGAAAGACAGTTACTCCCCTTCATTACAGTGTCTTCCCTATACTTGTTAAATGTAGGTTTGAGATCTCACTGTTCACCTCCTGCTGTAGCCAGAGAATGGAACACAGGTGTCACATTGCTAAACTTGATCTCTGCCACACAGTTAAGCTTTACACTCTGAAATGACTGGATCATCCCTACCATTGGCTAGGTCAATTAACCAAAGTTTTCATATTCCCCTCTGCTGCTTTGTCTTTCAAATACATTGTTTCTCCCTTTAACAACGCACCTTTTATAACCAAAATAACTCTTCTCGAATGTAATTAGGCATCACTTGAAAACACAGCATTTTAAACCTGACTTCAAATCTTTTTCTCACACATAGACCCGTTTTTCTTTAGACCAAACAGCTCCTATGGCAGCACAAAGGATACAAAATGAAAAAGGAATCACAAAATAAAAGCATCAAAAAGAAAAAATAAATCAGACCTGACACTTCACTCATAAGACCTTCATCAAGTTATTGTAAAGTTAATCAAAGGGAATACAATTGGTTTGTCACATTGTTTCTACAGCCAGAGAGATGAACCACATGGCCAAGATGTTACCTCTCCACTTCTAGTTCATCAGATAAGGTTTCCCAAAATAGCCCTATCACCTTCACTCACAGACAAGGTTGAGATTTTAAAAGATACAGTTACCATCAGTGGAAATTTACTGCTCAGTTTGGACAAAAAACAAATGATCAATAACACTTCCCCTTCCTGAAGATTCCACCACACTGGGGGAGTGAACCTCAATTTTCTAAATGTAAAGGTCAGCTTCCCTGCTCCAAGCATATTGCTTGTTTCAAAAAATTACTTACCTACACAAAACATTATCCTTTGAGATATTTATTATGTACTACCAGACCACAGGCAGAAATATGCTAAAGGATTTGAGAACAGTTCTGCGCCTCCATCTAAATGGTGCCCACCTATGAATCACATGCACAGTCACAAACCGAACAGGCTCACATTTCCCTTAACACAAAATCCTTCAAGGGTTTCTAGACAGGGAGAGGAAATGTAGAGTCTGACATGCATATATGCATAAGAACTCTAAGGAGAACCTGTAGATAGAATCTAATTCAACAATGCACCTTTCTGCTAAGTTCCTGCCTATATACATTCATTCAAATTGTCAGTGCCTCTGAACAGATGACCATTCCTTCACACAAGTGGTGAGGCAAATTTGAAGTGCTTTAAGAAGCTTCTAACAGGTTCAGAAATTGTTAGATAGGACACATGTTCTCACCAAAGTAAAGTTATACAGCACTCCTCTGAGTTAGTCCTCCAGTTATTGAATAGGGTTGTCAGTTAATACTCTTGTGCATTTAATTTTGATTGATCCTAAAGGATCCACGGATTTTTTCTCCACATGAGAAACAACCTCTTATTAATCACTCCAGCGGACAGGAAAATACAACCACACCTTTGCATTTTTTCCTGCCAAAGTACAGTGTCTCATGGCAACTGTCTCCAAAAATGAAGAGAGAAGAGCTTGGACAGGTGAGGAACAAAAACTCAGCTATGGAACAACAGACTATTAAATGTCACTTATGTCACTCATCTCTTTAAATGTCAGCCTCTGTGAAATAAGAAGACAACAGCATATCCAAAAATGTGTGAAAGTAGAAGAAGATAAAATAATGGTACATCACTGGAAGGTTTGTGCATCACTAACTTTGCCAAGCACAAACCAAAACACTAGCGATGACTGGATGTGTCTTATTGTCTGTGCTTACCAAAACAGAGTAGGACAACTCACCATGTTGAAAAGGGTATAAGCAAAGTTTGCTGGTCTCCTATTTGAATCTGAGGAATTGAGCACCATGAACACCAGGGGTGCCTTGGATACTGTAACCTCATAAGCGTCTGAACTAAAGGGGTTTCTCTCCGCAAAAGAGAGAGGCTTTTTTGTTTGTTGTTTGTTTTCAACAAAAGACTAAACTTCCCTAGGAAAACTGGAGATATGAACACAAAATGATCCCAGAAGGATAAGTTCAGCAGCTGCAGACTTAGCTTTAAGGAAATCATAGGTTACTCCCCAAGCCAAAAGGTCCTCAGCCTCTTACATTAGACACTTAGGAAAATGCCATCATAATAGAGTAAATCAAAAAAGGCATGAGAAGAGGCCAATGTCAAAAGCCCTAAATTTTCCAAAAGACAAAAAGAAAAAGAATATTTTAGCCCATAACATCCTTATCTCCCAGGCTTCATGAAAGAAAATAAAAAGGTTTGACCTATCTCAGAGTTCTTAATAGCAGCTACCATTCAAAACAGGAGAAAAGAGGACAGTCTATTTCTTTCATTCAGCCATACCAGAAGAGGTATGTCCAGGAGTACTTAAGTAATAAAACTGAAAGAGCATTCCCAGAAGGGTTAACTTGAGGTTTTAGGGTCTCTATGGTGTCTCACAGAAGTTAGTGCCCTGCTTATCTGCAAGTCTTGTAACCCTTTGAAAATTAATGGATTCTGCAGCCAAGTGCAAGTGGTTATAAGGCAGATATCACTTCCAAAGCTGTCAGGAGAAGTCTAGCAGAGTCTAAAACATTCAACAAAAAAAGGAGGAGAAGTTTTCACGCCAAATTTTGGAATATATTGACTTGCCCACACTCTTGTAGCGTTATAGGAGGGGATGAGAAAACTTACTGGCAACTCCAACAGAGAAGCCCAAGAAAGTTAAAAGGCTGGTACTTCTGATGAAAGAAAACACTCTGATCACAGCTGGCTGGTGAGAGAAAGACATCACACCACTTTAATTGACCACAGGCATAGAGAAGGAGCAGGCAGGAATGACAGGCATCATCTTACATATACTGGTGAGCCAAAAGACACTTCTCTTTTAAGTGCTTAGGTACACATATATGCACATGTGCATTATATCAGGACCTGAAGCATTCCCTTTCCACAATAACAAAGTAAGATCTTTAGGCATAAGCAGCATAAGGCTTCCAAGAAATCCACAAGCACTACTCGGAAGCATTTATTAGTGGATTTGTATCTTTCGATTAAAATTTGGGGTTTTTATTTAAAATACAGGTCAAACAGTGGCAGTCCTGCAATTATGATTCAACGTTAACTAATAAGGCACCTCTAAAGAAACGTCATTTGGATGATGTCCTTTTCCTCACATCCCAAATTGTTGCATCACATAGTTCTGTGCTATAACAAAACACGGGAAACCCATCCCAGCTGGTGAAAATATTACACTGGTAATTCCTACAGGCAGTGATATACCTCTGTCTGCCTTTCTGAAATCAGAACTTCTTGCTGCCCTTTCTATACACGTATTCTCTGAGGACTGCAATGCAACTGAAAACACAGCAAGGCCATATCTTGCATAGCAGCAAGATATTTCAGCTTCACATTAAACCAGTAAGATTAAGATAATTCTGCACTTTTGAGTTACTAGACACCTAGATCTCTAGTTCACTACCATGAACAGTATTAAACATGGTGCAGAGTATTTTGTACTTCATATTCCAATTCAAATGGAAATATACGGTATTATGTGGCCTTTACACAATTATTCTAGTATAGCCAAATACCTGTATGTGGTAAAATTCATACTTATTTCATATTTTACTTGACTGCTATATCCAAAAGTGAATATCAACGAAAAATCGTGTATATATATATATAAACAAAGCCATCTCATACCACATATATTTGATCGGTAAGATCCATATCCATTTTATATAAGATCATGAAAAAAAAACACCAGTTTTCTTCCAGAAAGACACTGTAAAGCAAAATCAAAACACCCTCAAGAACAACATCAAAATTGCATTACAGTCAAATGACTGTAACAAACATTTATTTTCTTTGTGCTTTTTAACAGAATAAAATTTCCTTGCATTTGTACAATAAATAGAACCAGCAGCCTTCCAAAAGTGCTTTCAGTTACCATGAAGCTGCATCAAGAATCCAGTATACACACCTTGGTGCTTCCTCCACAACCTTCTGGTTTCTCCTTTGAATGGAGCATTCTCTTTCATTCAACCACAAAGCATTACCATGTTTATCTGCCAAAACCTGAAACAATAACACACTGCCATTAACTAAGAGATGTAAGCATATTGTCTTTTGACTTAATACTATTATGAAATATACTATTATGAAGCATTTAGGGTTTGGGGTGTTTTCCAACCTAAAAATAAAGCTTGGGAAAAAAGCTCCTGTAGAAAATTATTTATATATTAAATACTAATTGAACATTCCTTCAAATCTGAGTAGGACTATTCTAAAGCCTCTATGTAGAGTCTGTACATAGCAAAAAACCCTTTCACTTCAAAATTTGATTTCAGAATTTTTGGGATCTTCTTACAAAAGGTTGAAATAAGATTAGAACTACATTTTCAAGCATTTTAAATTGCATTATGGAATTACACAAAAGTAAAATCAACAAAATAAACATCTCCAAGTTTGCAAAATTTTTCTCCTGAATTACACAGAAAAGCTTTCAGAAAGAATGTCTAATGGAGCTTTCTAAGTAGGCAAACCACAGTGTGCTGTCTTTAATGAAGACGAAAAAAAAAATCTTCAGAAACTTTGTTATCCTCATTAAGGAGAATTAAATTTGCAACTTCCTCAGTACTTTCAAAGCAAATTAAAGCACTAGTTTCAAGAAATTTTTTTTTAAATCAAGAACTACAGTTCTTAGCTGCAGCTTCAGTTCATGGAGGAGGCAACAAAATCAAGTATCTAGATTCAACTACATAAATTACACACTAGAAAAAAGCCCACAAGTTCAGCATGGCAGAACTCTTAATTGATTCTTCAACTTCAAACTAGAGGTGGAAGTAAGAAAAGGAACTCTGTCCCTTTATAAAATTGATGGTATGATGCAGCCATTTCCAATACCAAATACTGGATTTGAAGATTCAAGGAGACTTCCTCCCATCTTATGATGATAACTCTACAATTATTCTTAGAACAATTTCTTTTAACACAGACCACACCTGCTCCCTTTCTTCCTTATAAATTTTTTCTTCTAACCCATTTTTTTTTTCCATCTATCTTCCTGCTCTGATCTGCGGGAACCCATGCCAATATTCATGCTTCATTCTTTAATAGTGCAGTTCTACACTGAAAAGCAACAAGATAAAACAAGGAGACAATCTTCCTCGAACTGTGTGAACTCAACCATATCTACTCACATTTGTGACAACGAATCTCTATTATTTATTATTCCTTTTAGCACCACAGAGCAAGTATGGCACTAGGCAAAATGAATTCCTGCATTTATGACACCAATGGCTGCTGAGGCGTGAAAAATCTGGGTAGATGTGACTGAAAACGAGGCAGTGAACTCATGAAGACAACGTGCACTGTGCAGCATCAGATCCAGCGTGCTCTGTGCCCTGTAAGATCAGATGTTTTTCCCCCTAAAAAATTCTGTTGTGCTCCCACAAATTTATGGAGCTTTCTAGTGAAAAAAGGGGTCTAGAAGACTGACAACTTTGGGATTTTCTAAACTACAGCATGTCCCAGAACCCTCTTTCCTGTCCAGGAGGAGGTTTAGCAGCAGCAGTAGCACCAGGATGCTCCAGCCAACTGCTAGATTCCCTAGCAAGGGACTCAACACAAAAAAAGGGGGAAAAAACCACACCAAGAACAAACAGGTACTTCCTGCGCAAGTGCTCCCCCATCCAACCCAGATGAGTGGAGCTCTACAGACTCATGGGGCCCTATAAGAAATCATCTGAGAGGTCCAAAGATTTTTGGACTGGTTTTTTGTGATGGTTATTTTAGTACTAAAGCAGTACCTCTGGAGTATAGCACGGTACTCGATGGAAAAATTGCTGTCCTTTAAGTAGAATGATTCCTTGTGAGCACTTCTGTTTCACTGTTAGAAAGCCTACAACTTTCCACAGAATTCTGTCTCACCAAAACAAACAAACAAAAAATCTTGAAACATTACAATTGAAAGTGGTCATTGTGCTTCTCTCCTCTCTCTCTATGTATTTTTCTGAAGAGGATAATACATTTTTTCAATCCAAGCAGTAAACTTTTTTCCCACTTCAAGACATTTCTCATATCCTACTAAATTTCAGCAACCTGGATCTTAAAAGAAATGTTTTTCCATATTAGTTAATGGAAAAAAGAGACAGGCATGAACATCTACTATGAGAAAGTAATTATAAATAGAATAAGCCAACAACATCTAGCATTAGGCTTTTACTTCTATTCTGTGTCCCCTGTTTTCAGTAAAAGAAACTAACCACAAAACAACTGTATTTCAGACGACATTTGCAGCATACTGAAATCATCATCTGTGAGATGACATGAGATGCCAGTATATATCTCACTAAAAATGCATGTCCCAGCTACAGCTTTTGTTTCTAATATCTAAATATTCATAGCAGAAAATACACTGTTTTGCAGGATTAGATGATTATGTACATGGCATACACTAATGTCATCTACATGCCAAAATAATTAAGTATTGTGTAGTGGAATCCCTCCTACATGATTCAGCGAAATTCTGTTTTCAGTTATAGGATTGTTGTGTAGCCAAGTAGTAGACATTCCATGTACTCTTACTTTAAACTTTTTATCAGATACTTCAGGAGAACAAGACTTCAAATCAGTTCAAGCATAAAGTGTATTTGGACTCTATTTTCCTGTTAATTGTTTTAGTCTTTTCTCATGTTTTACAAAGTGATTGTTTTATAGCTAGACACAGGAAACTTCTTATTTAACAATTTTAAGTACCCATGCTTTGGAGAAATATAAGAAAGCTAAAAAAAGTTCTATTTAAAAGTTACTGCTAAATTAATAAATATTTGGCATCTGGTCTCAAATTGTTTGTATATTCAGCAGTTTGAAAATGAACCAAGGTCAACGTCCTAAAGCTGATTAGAACATAAAGTTAAAATGATATGCTATGATATTGTTAAAAAGTACCATCAAAGTGCTCATATAAGGAAAACAACATTCACTGTATACCCATTATAAATAAAACTATAAATTATTAATAGCAAAACCATTTTCTTGAAATTACTCAACAGCTCCTTAATACAATACTACTTAATTTTTTGGGGTAGCCTTTTTTTAAACCCAAAGGAATCTAGACAATGTAAAATCTGCCCTGAACTCATGGAAGTATGGAGGAACCAATCTCATCTGACTTTTATCATTGAAGAATCAGTAGGAACCTGCTGAATCTCCCAAACCTGCAAGCACTGAAAGAAAGATCTTTAAGGCATACTGATATGCACATAAAAAAACCCCAAAACATAGGTAGCCAAAAATTACTAGCCATAGCAAGAGAACACAGAAAGATGCTCTAGCAATCTGACCTCTTTTGAACCCTAAGATCAATGCTGAAACTAAGAGTTCACTATATACTTTTCCATGACCCTTCAATAGAGAATAAGGTGGGGTTTAGATTTCATTTTTCCACCATTTTTCGTTTTGCTGTTTCACTGTTTACAGACTGTTTCTTCATTTCACTCTTC
This sequence comes from Daphoenositta chrysoptera, assembly GCA_013397915.1. NCBI lineage: Eukaryota > Metazoa > Chordata > Aves > Passeriformes > Daphoenositta > Daphoenositta chrysoptera. The sequence goes on from VZRO01000503.1 coordinate 318,315, forward strand.
CTTTTTCACTTCTCCCCTTCTACTCCTCTCTGCTGAGACTCTACTGGGAGCACTACATCCAGCTCTGGAGTCCTCAGTACAGGAAAGACATGGACCTGTTGGAATAGGTCCAGAGTAGAGCCACAAAAATGATCAGAGGGACTGAACACCTCTCCTGTGAGGAAAGGCTAAGAGAATTGGGGTAGCTCAGCATGGAAATAAGAAGGCTCTGGGGACACCTAATTGCAGCTTTTCAGTACTTAGAGGGAGGCTGATAAGAAAGATGGAGACAAACTTTTTAGCAAGGTCTATAATGACTGGAAAAGGGGTAATGGCTTTAAACTACAAAATAATGGATTTAGACTAGATATAAGGGAGAAATATTTCATTATGAGAGTGGTGAAACAAGAGAGGAGGTTGCCCAGAGAGGTGGTGGATGCCCCTTCCTTGGAAACATTCAAATCAGGTGGGACAAGGCTCTGAGCAGCCTGATCTAGTTGAAGATTCTCATTGCAGGGGGTTGGACTAGATGGCCCCCTTCATGAAACCTTCCAACCCAAACCATTCTAGGATTCTATGATATGCAAGTTAGCCCCATAGGAAGCATCAGGCTGGGACACACATCTGGCAGAGTGAAAAATATTAAATATTTCTCTCTTAGAAGTCATTCCACACTATCAAATTTACTGTTGTTGTTTCACTTAGTTACTGAGCTACTTCAGGCTCTCACTACCAAAAAAAAAAAAAACCAATCCAACAACCACATGTCACAATGCAGAAAAGGTTTAGATTTTGGACAAGAAGAAATTAAATTTCTGTGTAAAAAGTGAAATTTCTGTTGAGAAAATGAATATGCTCTATATAGGTATCTTGTCACGAAATACCTCAAGGCTATTGACAAACACTATTCAGTTACCTACATAAGATCAAATGTCACAAATTTTGAAATCATAATTTTGTGAATGAGTGCCTAAATGCAATAACTTTTGTTCTGCAGACCTGACTTAACTCTAAATCAAATAAATTACAGAAATGGTAATAATGCAGAGGTTAAAGAGAATACACCTGATTTTGAACCACAAACTGCCCAAAACGGGACACAAACCCTCCTGAGTTCCCAAGCAGAATTAGATAATTCAGAACAGAATTCCAAAATACTGGAAAAAAAACACCTAGACCTTGCAAGAAATTTTTAAGCATGGCAGTTCTCGAACTCCTACATCCTCTACTGCACTCAAGCACTCCAACAGGATCCAGAGTTCAAATCTCCAGCCTTCAGGACAGATGCCTATAACAACTTTTTTCTCCCCCAGCAAACTGAGCACAGTTCACAGTCTTCCTGCTAAAGAAAGGCTAGAGAATAAAAACAGGAAGGCTGTATTATACATGATAGCCATGTAGTTTGAGCAATGAACCAAGACACCGGAAAACACAAGACTCTAGGCGTTTTTTAGTGGAGTGTTTGAAACATTTTGAACTTTGATATATTTATGAGTTCAAACCTCATTAAATAAATACATAATAATTAATAGTAGCAATAATAATAACAGTACAAACCTGGATTTCTATGTGACGAGGGTTATCAATGAACTTTTCTATCAGTAAGCGATCATCGCCAAAACTTGAAGCAGCTTCTTGAGATGAAAACCTAAAACCTTCCCTTGAATAATGAAAACAAAGAATAATCTGTATTTAAAAAGTTAAGTCCTGAAGCATACAAGAAAGAACACTTACTCATTTCAGTAAACAGCCAATCTTCACTAATCAGCACACACATCCAAAAACCAAGTTATACCATTTGCATTTGATTCTGTAATGAGTATCCCTTTTTCATGCTTTTCTTACAAAGACAAAAAAAAAAAAAAAACCCAAACCAAACTCAAAGCAAACCATTCTCAAAGCACAAAAAAATTTCTGTGTGTTTAAAAATCCTGAACATTTACAACAATTATTTATTCATTTTCTTTGCTGGCTTTCTCTTCTGCAAAAGTAATAGAATTTTAAGACCCAGTAATTACAAAGTACTTGTTATACAGAAGTAAAGGTGAAGCTCACCATTACTTACAGCACACAGCCCTCAATACTCACAAACAGCAGAGGTTGGTTAGTTGTGCATTAAAGAACTGCAAATGTAATACTATAGAAAATTCCACTGCTGAACACAACCTAAAATGTGCAATACTTGACTTCTCAGAATACACCAGCTGTACTAGTAGATTTTCCCTGCCTTAAAGTATAAGTGAGCGTTATATGGAGCATTCTGTATGCTTCCCTCTGTTTCTTCTTTTACATATGAAGTTAAACAAAATAAAAATACTTTGTTTATTAACTTTTTTTCCCTCTAAATAGCAGAAAGAATACTCCTTGGCTCAAAACCTCTAACAAACAACTCCATGAACAGCTTTCTCAGGGTGAGATAGAGCATAATGCAGGGACCCAAAGGCTTCACTGAAATTTTCTACAGGCTCTGTAAGTGGTGTATTAGTCCCATTCTTGTTGATACATATGAAAAGCTTGGTCAAATTTCCACATGACTGACCACTGAAACACAGCATCCCTGACATTTGTGCCCAGAATAAGAACTGCAGCACAACTGAGCTGAAGTTTTCATGCTTTCCACCTCTTAGATGTAGTTAACCCAGACCACAGACTCGCAAGATAGGTAAATTTACTGTAGAGAAAAATGTATATTTACAAGTGTACCTTCACCTTCTTTCAACACTGTGGGATAATACATGTTGTAGTTTTGAGACACTATACTTAATGTACAACTTCCTTAAATTCATACTTAACTTCAATATATTTTATTACCTAGTTAAGAGAACAAAGGGACATCAAAATTAGTGATTCTGTGCACTACCTGATCTGTCAAAAAACCCAAAGTGCTGTAACAAACAGCCATACACAGTGTTTCTAATTGAAACAGATTTACAGCTATTTTAACTCCTTTATCAAAGGCTCTGTTTTGTTTTGTAAACGTTTTTGTGTCACACAGTTTCATGAACTATTATTCACAATTGCCTTTTCCTTTCATCGAAGGATGTGTGCTAATTAGAAATCCAAACTGCAATACTTGTTAAAAAAAGACAGGTGCCTAATCATCTCATCCATGTATCTGTAAATCTCTTTAAATCAGGAATTATTATCTCAGATATTCTGACCCTGTTTTATCTCACAAATCTCTGCAGTTGCAATTGTCCAATGATAAAAATTACTTCCAACTGGATGTGAGGAAAAAAATTGCTGGAAAGAATGAAAAAGCAGAGTAGGCTTTTTAGGGAGGCTGTGTAATCTCAATGCAAGACCCAATCAGGCAAAGTTCTAAGCACTTTAAGTTCACCTTTAAACTGAGTGTTGATGCTATTCAGAGGATGAAGCTGGACAAGATGCTGTCTCTAGATCCCTTCAAACATGCACAATTATAAAGAGGAAAAACAGGAACTCTCTAAGGCTGCCCTCTTTCCCTACAGTACATTTACTCACTCTGAAGTTTAAAGCATTACTGATACTGCCACAAGCCTTCCTACAGTTGTCTGAAGTGAAACAGCCATGCCAACTTTCTGCCTCCAGCTCTGACATCAGCAGTGCTGCTTTAATTAAAACAATTTTCTTTCGAGGCAGTCAGACACTAACAAAAGACTGTACTCATTAGGTAGAATTTCAGTTTTCAGTATCAGGAAATAGTAAAACAAAATTTTTTTCTTGTCAAGGCCAGCATTAAAAGGGCCATCTAGTTAAAAAGTAGATGTTTGATGACCATTAGTATAGTAGAAGCCCTCTAAAGCCCTAACAAGTAGCCAACAGATATTCAGACGTTGTTGATTTTACACGCAAAACCAATATCCATTGCTCCAAGCTTAACTCCAAATTTAAAAAAAAACCCAACTAAAATGATCTAGTCACAGCATTTACGTATGTTTACATATGTAGATGGCATGTGAATATGTGGGTTTTTTTAAAAATAGGGTTTTAGGAAACACTGTTCTTCACTCATCCAATAGATTCCTTCCCCTCACCTGAACAGCACATACCTGTGCAGGACAGACCAAAGATGTCAAGCCCATATACTCCCATTTTTGCACCGTAGTTTGAAAGGCCAAATGCAATACTTTAGGAAGATAATGCACTCAATGCACAGGCTTGTAATAGGTAATGCTGTTGAGTTTTTAAAGCATTGTCCTCTTATACTGCACACTTCCCATTTCCTTTGCTTTAGGAGGTGGAGGATTCAGAACGATTTGCTACTTCTCATTCCACATTAACTTCTTCCAGTCCCACTGCTCATTCCTTCAGAGCCATTGGAAGATTACAGCATCGGGGAAAAAAACCATTTCAGTCAATGTTTCTAAAGAAAGGTGGGAAACTGCAGAAAATTACTATTTCAGACTACAAAAACACATTTACTAGTAGTTCTCCCACATGTCCTGCTGCAGCATCCCAGTGAAGAGCAATAACTGTGGAATAGCAGAAGTAAACACAGCATGGTATCACAAGACCACAGAAGAGAAATTATAAGGGGTTCTTGGAATCTGAAAACAGATGTTTGATTTACGTTCATGAAATTTGCATTAGCATCAAGAAAGAATTTCAGAAATAGGACAATTTACATTTTCGTATTATTATAGGTTAGAAGACAAAATCTTACATCTCTCTAAATATCTCTTGCTGGAAGCTGCCTTGGTAAAAACTTTCAAAACAGATACCCACTAAGCATGCAAGACTTCAGTATCTAGGAAAAGTTACAGAAGGTGAGACAATAGGGGGGAATTACTAACACAAAGCTCCAAATTTTCAAAGGTAACTCTTAAAAAATAATTTAGTACAAATTTCCAGCTTGGAGGTTATCATGTCTGCAGCTGAAGCTACAAGGTAAAGAAACTGATTTCTATCTGCACATCTACAGAGTTTGAAACATGGGCCAATAGCCTCTGTATGATGACCTTCGATACTGAACCTACAAGTCAGTAAGTGCCTTTACATGCAAAGATCCATCACAATCTCTGCCAGAAAATTTCAATCTGTTCTTTGGAAGTGATAGAGTCTTGAATTTAATTCCTTTTCAGGGCTGCCAGCCCACTATTTGAAGCCTAAAGATTTAGTTACATGTACAATTGTTACAAGCAGACTGAAAGCAAGAAGCCTTCAATTTCTCCACAAAGAAGGAATGACACAGATGAGGTGTAGATATTCAGACACATACACCAGTCATGTTTTGCTGTACTTCATCATGAACTTCACGTTGCCTATACCTGGAAAGCATTTTCAGATAGGCTATGTATGTTTCAAGCAAGGAGAAGATTCTTCACCCAGAGGGTGGCTGGGCACTGAACAGGCTCCCCAGGGAAGTGGTCACAGCAGCAGCCTGACAGAGCTCAAGAAGTATTAGGACAATGCTCTCAGATACATGGTGTGACTCTTGGGGATGGTCCTGTGCAAGGCTAGGAGTTGGACTCTATGATCTTTGTGGATCCCTGCCAAATCACGAATGATTCTATATAAAGACTGTTGTTTTCAAATAGTATTTTAAATTAATCCCATGAGACAAAGCCAAAACAAGTTTACAGATCAAAATATTACCAACCATTTTTCACTCTCACCTTGCATTCATGAACCCTAAAATGCAAAAAGCCATTCAGATATGGATTTTTCCAGACTCGGCCCATAGCTGATAATTTGTTTATTTTTAGTATTACATGGATCTGAATGCAGTAGTATACGCAGTACCTAATTTCTGCAGTATTAAAACTATCAGATACACTGTTTTGTCAGTGGCAATTGAGTCACCTTCAAAACAGTCAGGTCAGGTGTTCTCTAGACACATAAAAAGGAACAATTTTAGATCCATAACACAACTAATGGACATGTACAAAAAATTTTTACAACCTCATAGATATTCTTAAAGACAGACTGGAAGAGAAACCCAAATGCTCTATTTCACTTGCAAAAAAAATCTGTTTGTCCTCAAGTTCTCTTGAAATTCACTTTCATCTTCCTGCAACAAGTATTTTGTCAACTTAATTTTGCCTATTCACAAATGTTAAAATAATCATTTCTCCTCGATTTAGGTTCCATAAATGGTGTTGATCTGTGACTGTCAGGGTGTTCTTCCTCTTAGTGCCTTTTAGATACTACTTTAACATTACACTGTAAAGACAAGACTTCCATAGCTAACCGAGAGGATTATTATAAGGACTCCACTCCAAATAATGAGGATCTGAGTGATACTTCAGAATTGAATTGGACTCGATGATCCTTGTCCATCCCATCCAATTCAGGATATTCTATCATTCAAAAGCTTTCCATAAACAAGGCAAGCAACTCAAATTATCATTAAATAGGACTGAGTCAAAGTAATATCACTAAATTAATTTATTGATAGGCAAATGTACATAAAAGAATATCCCTAGCTAGCTTCTTCTGGTACTAATCAGCTCTACCAGGTGACTTTCTAAACCATAACCACAGCCTTTCCCCAAATTAAGTTGGCAATCACGATTTTAGATCCACTTTTACTTTAAAACAGTTACTTTAATCAAGCTCCTTTGCTCCTTTCTGAACTACACAGGAAACGAATGCCTTCCTTTCAAGTCCAACAGATGCAACTGCTGCCTGAACAAGATCAAGGCAGTGATTTTGGATTCTAAAGGAGTAGCAACAAAGTATCCTTTTAAGAAAGCAAGTTATTCTAGATCTTCATTCAAATGCACAAACATTATTTTCCTATTTGGATTTGAATACAAATGGACTAGAGAGAACAAGGTACAAATAACCCCACCATGTTTTCTCTAAATCTAAAATTTAACTGCTAGACATTCATTGTTCTTTCATCCAGTTTTTAGGTTTTGACACACAAAAATTTAATAGGGGACAAATGACAAAGAAGTCTTGCAGGTGACTAAATTAAACTAATGAAAATTTCTGTTGTACTTCGAGTTGACTCCAGCACATGTGCTGCTCACTCTGTGCAGAAAGGAAAACAGTCAGGCTATTTTGGATCACATAGGCTTTTCATTACAAGTCTTTGAAAAATCAGAAAATATATTTTTCTGTAAGCTCACCAGCACACAGAGTTGAAATCAGGCGCCTTGCTGCCAAAATAGCAGCAGAGAATGGGTTGTAAAATTCCGAGTCAACAACAAAGCATCATGAAATGTTCAGGATTCAGACAACCAATCAGAGATGAAAACTTCTGTGTTGAAACACGTGTAGTTTCAAAACAGACAAAAGTACAATAGTTTGCTGACACAAATACTTTAAACACAGAAGTATGCAATTTATTAGAGCACATTCTGGTAACACCGTATGTGTTTCCACGTATGAATTATCAGTCTCATCAACTTTAACAGAACTAATGACATGCATTAATGTTTGTGAATCAGGGCCAATAAATATTGTACCCAAGACAGAGAATTAATAAATCAGCATTCTGAAAGGCATACAGCAAAATGTTATTTACACTCTAAATTTACAGTCTAACATTAGACCAACAGCAGTTGTAAGTGTTGGTTTTTTACTGAAATTAATGGATGATGTTTTATAAGGTTTATGCAAGAATTAATTAGAAATAGGCACACGCAAACTTCCAAAGTATATCGCTCACTCTACTAAAAGGATAAAACCAAATAATATCCAATTTCTCTGTCTAACATTTCATATCTGCTCAACTGTCAGCTCACAATGGCTTAATGGGACTTCAGTAACTGCAGCATTCATCAAGGCAAGCTTTTGGACAGCATCTCACCTGGTCTCTTCATCATCCCAAGCGATTCTCATGCCTTTCCCACCACCACCTGCTGAGGCCTTGATCATGACAGGGTAGCCTAACAGCGGGGAACAATTAGACAGAAGTTCAAACTTTGTTCAGTTGGTCAGAGGAACATGACAACTGACCACATGTCCAATAAAGCCAGTAGACAATAACTTCATTTATTAAAACACTTTGTTTGCAGAGAGAACAGAGGAGAAATTTTTCTTTTGAAAACTTAGCTGTCAGTGCAGTAATTTCTACAGGCAAGAAAGGCTGTCTTCTCCAATTCATTTATACCAAAAAAACACTGAATGAATTATTCCCAAATAATGAAGTGATTTATGAATAAGGCATTTGACCTTTTTAGGCTCACATTTCTTTAGGAACATTTTTTTTCCTTTGTTGCTGCTTAAAATTTTTTGTTTTAATTATTAGCAAAAATGAGGAGATCTTCATAAATTAAGTCTAAAGATTGAGTAAACAAATATGTATCTTATCAACACTTCTAATGCAGTACATTTTAAATAACAGAGCAACTCAAGAGCTGTGCTGCTTAGACATTATGCAATAGTCTCAGAAAACAGATTACTTTTTTTTTACAATAAAAGATGTCTTCTCCCCAACTACTGACAAGTAGTTAGAAAAAACAAGCAGTATAAATCTGACAGCATTGTACGTAACTGGCAATATCTTACTCATAGAACAAGATACTGTAATATGGATATGAGGCAGGACCTTCCTTTTCTGAAAGCTAGAAAATACAGTAACAAAGTACCCAGTTTAAATGCAGATTTAGTAATGATCGTTTCTCTTTTAATACAACCTTTTCATTCAAAGCAACTTCCTGAAACAATTTCTTCATACCAGAGAACTTCACCTTTCTCTACACAAACATGCAGAAAACTAAAGCTCAAGGATCTGTTTAAAATGTTTTTGGCATTTCTAAGAGATAGCAGAAAATTCTTCAAGCCTTTGGTCTCCAGTATGTTTAATGAAAATCACAATGTTAAGGCAAATATCAGACCAGCTGATATCATCTGGCAAGAAGAGTCTATCAGTCCTTGAGAACTGAAGAAGCATTCTATAAAAAGCTTTGATTTGGGGACAGAAAGAGATAATTGAATATGGTTCCTAGAAGTGGTCCAGTCTACTGTCATATGTGTTACTAATATTTACAGTTTCTTTCTGGAATGTAGATCTATTCTTGCTCTGTCAAGTGACAGCAATACCATATGCCCACCTCATCCTCACAGTCATCTAACTGAAAGGAGGTTCAGGAGAAGATAATTAAAACCAGTAAGATCTGGAAAGCCTTTTTTTTTCTTAAAAAGTCTGAAATGGATACTGAAAAAAGGCATGAGACAAGCATAAGAAACAGTGGTGTCGATTGGAAGGCAGGAAAGCAGAAACAGTACAAGAGAACATTAAATTAACAAAGAAACAGAAAAAAAAAAATCAATAGTTTCCAACTTAACACATTATTAGACTGAGAAACCCCAGGCTGTAAAACATTCATGTGGCTGAAAGCTGTAGAGAGGTAATAGTTAAGCATATGTAGAGCACAAACCAAGCTCCTATAGGCATGGATTACCAAAAGGCTATAAATCTTCATGCCTTGGAGTCTAAAGTAGTCTCTTGTTACAACATATAAGGTTAAGACCAAAGACATGCAAATACTCTTTCTAGAGTCTCTCTTAGAATTTCTTATGAAATATCTGATACTGCCCATAGAAGGATACAGGATAAATCACAGAGTACCAATGAGTTTGATCCAGGCCTCTACAATCCCAGAGATTAAAGGGTAAAGGCAAAATAACTCTAGATTACATGCAGCAACAGTGAGGTTCAGCCAATTTTCATGAAATGGAATATATGCAATATTTACACAAGTGTATCTTATTGATGCCGTAGCTGCATTTCCAGATCCCTGGCAGCTGCCAGGCTCCTACACAAGTTACTGGATATCTTGAAATAAAGGGAAAAGCACATCTTGTATGACTTTCATGCAAGAAAAGTTATTTAACTGGGTAACACTAGCGAATCTCTGGTAATACTCTCACCATCTGGAGACCCTGTCCAACCCAAAACGCTGCAGGATTGAAATTTTGAAACAAGCATTGTTTTAAGCCTTATTATGGCAAACGCGCTAAGGCAACTTCCATCACCTAATCTATCCTATTCAGTGTTACATGTACTTGAAAAAATCATCAGTTATGCTACCAATTTCAGTCTCTTGAACCGTTTGCTGATTTTAATTCTGTAAGCAGAGACTAGTCCTAATTTACTGTTCTTTTGTTTCAAAAGCAAAACAGGCATGTTGAAAGTGAGCCTTGGTAAGTCTTTATATGCTCCAAAATGTAATTCATATATCACAACTCACATGGTTAAATTATCAGAGAGTATACAGGGGTTACCAGTATCATTCACCAAGTGTAGGACTACTTTGCTTCCACTCCCTCTCACCTTTTCTGTACAGTGTCACATGTCACACACTTGTAGGCAAGGAGTTAAAGACTCCCAAAGAGCCACTATATAAATAAAAATAAAGTAAGTTTTAAAAATATTAAGTAAGGCCTGTTTTAAAAAAATACATACAGCTTTTCTGGTTTAGAAGGAAAAACTGCAACAGACCTCTACATGCCAGCATGTAAATTAGCCAGTCCCCTGAAAATAAGGGTACTGGAGCTTTTGCTCAAATATGAGGTTACACGCTGCTTGCTCTTGGGGGCACTGAACTAAGCTTAAGAGCAGCTCTTTAGCCAATACCTAACACAGAAAGAAAAGCTTTGTGAAATTTAAGTTTTGCATGCATATTGGGTATAGGATACTGGGATCAGAATGCATTACTTAACACACTCCACTTTTGTACTATTCAGCAGCAATCAAAATTGCTTAAGTATGTTCACATAGATTGGTTGGTTTAGTTGTGGGAAGGGAGAGGCATGCAAACTATTTCTAACACCATTTATAAGTATCCACAACAACAGCAATGAAAAGACTCACAAAGCAGACACATTTTTGAGAAGGTGTTAGGTTTTCAATCCTTCCCTCAAATTAGATGCCAATTTATGTGAAATTAAAATTGCATGTGCAATTAAAACCTACTCTTGTTTTACATTCTTGTGACACCTCTTAAGGATGGGTCTAAAGATCTTAGGAGGCAAGGAGGTAAAAAGCTGTCAGACTTGAAGATCACTGCACCTATTTTTGCTGCTGAATAGGTACTCTTAAGTTAGGACTGCTTTGTTTCCAGGACAGTTACAATTCTGAGAATCTGAATAATAAAAGGAGTAAACAGACTTCTGATGTCCCACAGCTGTTAGCTCTCTCAGCCTTCACCACCGTGGTTTTAAGATGTCATTTAACCATTTTTATAAAGTTGCAGGTAGTAGACCACAGAACGCATTGTGCAATACCAGTTTGAGCAATATTGCACGTGGTGATACCAGATTCATTTCAATGCCCATTATTAAAAGCTAGCACTAACTAAACCCATGTCAAATGAAACACGGCAAAAAAACCCATCTTTTTCACCTCTTCCGTTTTGTACAGACTTTCATTTAGTTTTAACTGTCTGCACTTCATAGCTGTTAAATCCTTTCAACTAGAGGAATCAAACTTTCTGGAGTTTCATCGATGCTTAAGAATCAAGAAGCCAACAGTTCTTAATGTACAACTCTACATACGGACCTAAAAGCAGCATGGGAAAAGGACCAATGTAATTAAGAACTACAGAAAGGATCACAAGAGCAGAACAGCCCACACCAACAAATGGAGAAGAGAGACTGTAGAAAGAAGCCAATACAGCAATTTGTGCCTGAACTTCCTCCAATTTCCGATTTAGCCTAATATCTGTGTCACATTCTCTCCTGACAACTCAGGAAAATCTCTCAAATCAGAGGCAAAAAGAAGGTTTCATTACACACCTAGAAAGTGTGTATCCATAGATAACAGTCACTGAAACAGGTAAAGGCTGTTTTCTCAACCCTGAGGTGCCATGCTCCACTACTATGGGTTCTTTGGCCAGAACACAGCAGGGAGAAGCAGGAAAGAAACACAGGCAGCAAGAGAGCATCACACAGAGTGTTAGTGTTTTAAGCGCTGACCCATGGTTATTTTTTTAATAATTACTTAAGCTTCCTTAGAAGACTGAAACTCTGGATTAGTGAAATCAAGAACAATCTGAAAGTATTCCATTGCATATCAAGTGCTTTATACACAAGGACAAATACATTATATATATACAAAAGACTATAATTTCATTCAATCTTAGATCCTTTGAAATTACAATCACTACATTTTACTCTGGTACAATTAAGACAGAAGCTTAACCAAACTGATCAACTTGTCGAAACACGGGTGGGGAAAAAGCTGGAAGGGACATTTTTCTTTCACTACATGGTATCATAGTACAAACCCTTCTTGTATCAAAACAGTTTAAGAATTTTCCATCTAAATAAAGCACCACCCAGCTGTCTGTAATTGACTTTATTATCACAGTTTTAAGACTGCCTTGATATAATGACCTCCAAAGTGCTACTGATCTCAAAGACAGGAACCAGTCAACAGAACACCAGAAGAACTCAGAGGAAAATTAAAAAAGAATGTATTTTAAAGGGTGTCTAGAAAGCCACTGCATGCCTTCTGACTTACATTCATCAAAACTGTTTAAAAAAATACTGGCAGGAAATCTTTAAAACACAAGAGCAAGAAAGACTATTGAAGAGAGACTGAATTGAAAGTCACAATACTATGTCTTTATCCAGGACTAAACCCGTTTTTATTTACCGTTCTCTTCTGAATGTTCCAGTTTGCTTAATAATCTTTCTTTTGGTAATGCTCCCATGATAGTGATCAGTTATCACTGGATTTCACAACAAGGACACAAAGTCTGATCCACAGAAGTGCTGACTTCAATTGTGTCAGCCTAAAAGTCAGACACGCCTAGGAGGGGTTTCAGGGCAGTTAACCAGCGCAGGGTAAAAACCCCAACTTAAACTCAAAGCGGAAAGATCTCACACTGCCTAGAAGTTATCTGTAGCAGTGCAAGTCCCACTTACTATCTGGCACATAAAGGCACAGCAATAGCTTTTGACACAGGTGAAAAACTGTTTATCTACTTGTGATAAACCTAAATAGCTTCTAATGGTTACAGTCTCAAAGGGAAAATTAAAGAAAAATCCCAAGAAAAATCATACATCTTACTGCATTAGATTCTTCTTCTAGAAAGTATTTAAAAACATGTGTGATTCCAAGCATATGGTTTAGTATTTTCACTAATATCAAGCTTTAGTAAATAAAAGCCAAAACTCATTAAACACATATTACACTTAACCTTCATCAAAATGAGTCCCAGACTCATTTGCTGGTTGCTCTTTTCACTATCCTATAAGACATTTAGAAACTGAATAGTGACTTTATTCCAGTAAGCATAGAAGGCTGGTGCTCTGGATCATAGTCAAGCTAGCTGCAGTCCACACAGTGATGAAGAATGAAGATCATAACATTACTGGAGTCAGTCTCCACATAAAGGGAAATGGACCGTGCCTAACTTCTGCCTATCATGTCCAACTGCAGATATACTTTCAGATAACTCCTTTAGTGAAGTACTCATTACTCCATATTCCATTCATTCCACAAATCATGGCTGCACTTGTTCTGTAAAGTCCAGTTTGAAAAGCTCAAATGTGATGATTTAAGAGAGAGGGCGTTAATGCCTAGATTCTTCCAGCCCTATGGGCAACAGGGAACTTAAAAACTATTAAAACATTATTTGTTCTATAGGGATTACTTATTACACATTCAATTTAGTCAACCATGTCTGCTGAGAGGCACACAAATCCCACCATAGCTAATTTAAGAACTTACCAATTTCCCTTGCAATTCTGACAGCTTCATCTGCATCCTGTAAAAGCAGGAAATGAGACCCAACGTTAATCCCATCAGCCATTGCACTGTGTCCTGAGGGCAGTCATATATTGCACTACTGTCTCCTCCGATTCATTTAATGTTTGATTTTACAACCTTCTGACCCTTTTCAGCCAGAGGAATGTAAAATTAATACCATAAGTGGAATGTAAATTCTACCTCATCATTAGTGCACTGAGAAACTCAAAGCAACGAGGAATCAGCTGACAGGAAACACAACCAGGATCGCAAAATGATTTTCTGCAGTTGTAGGAATTTAATGCTAGAATTTAGAAGTTTACAATCAATAATGGACCATAAATCAGATCGTTAAAGTTTGTCCACTACCAGCTTGTTTCTGTCGTCACAGGTATTCCTTGTGTTTTCCTGATTGCTGTCAGTAGGGGGAGTTGATTCTCTATTGTTTGGGAGTAATTCAAGTTCAGGAAAAGAAATCTTGCAGAACTTCTTTAAAGACAAGCAGGTTTTGTTTACTCAAGAAGGAACACAAGCACTTCAGTTTTGAAAGTTCTGCATTCTGAAGACAAAATAAACCTTAAATGCATCATTTTAAACTATATCTGAAAGGAGAAGATTCCCATAATTGTTTTCATTTAACAGAGTTGCACATTACTGGCATACAACAACTTCAAAAATCCTTTTGTTGATGCCACCTATTGCTGCAGCTGTCTCATACTACTGTAGCCTGGTACAGAAAAAAGCCCTGGGAAATTCAGAGAATAAAAAACCAAAATACTTGAATTGCTTACTTTTCAATAACCAAATTGCTTCTCCTGCAGTAGTTAATTCTGGTTATTGCTACTGATAACAGTATATTTCCAATATACAAAATTAGAAAGAAAAAGGGTTAAATTACAGTGGTACGGGTTAAGCTTGAAAATTCCATCCAAATTTGCTAATATTTATACTATCCCATGACATACATTAAAAAATTTGTATAGAAGGCATTAATGTCTGGAAACCACCAGCTGCTAACTGTGTCTGAAACTATGGGGGCTGACTTATGAACATTAAACTGAAACCTGATATTTTTAAAGCTTTCAAGGCAATCCATTTTAAAAGCACCCAGGTCAGAACTTTTAAAAAAAATACATAAGAAATGTTCATACCTGGTTCATTTATGTCCGATAATAAAACAAAATCCTCTTTAAAAGTCTTCAGTACCTAGTAACAGCCCCATGAAGAATAAGGGGGCTGGCAGGGGAAGTTGTCAGAAAATTTAATTTCCTTTCATTAGCTAGTCTGCTCCACAAATCGGTGCTTGTTAAGTTCAAAGCAGTCCTGAAAGCAACATCAGTTTTAAGTCTTTTTACTCCAGTCACATCTGTTAATGAGATTTTTCCAAATAACAATTGTTTTTAACTCAAGAGATAAATCTAGCAAAAAAAGCCCCTGCCCCTCACACTCACCCCCCCAAAAAAAACCTCAAGAGTTTACTGTTTTATTACACCTTGCTGCTTTCCATGACCCTGCACCCTCCAAATTTTAGCTTAAAGGGATAAAATGCATGAAAAGGGTCATTTAAGAATGTTAGTGGTTTCCACACATTGAGTTTGAAGGTTCTTTGTTCCTGCCTGTGACAGTTATGCGAGAATACTTCCCCTTAATAGCCTCTCTGTCAGGAAGTGTTAAACCTGCCAAATGCAGACAATTAGAGCCTCTTGAACAAAATGCAGGAAGAGTGATGACTGATGAAGAGCCACGATTATAGTCGAGAAGGAAACTTTTACATTTCTTTTCTCTTGCAAATTCACCCATATATTTGCAAAATAGAATTAAGGGGGGGAAGCAAACAGGGTAATCTTTTTTCACTTAGTTACCTGCAAACAAGTGGCTAACTGATACACTGCAGTCCACAGGAAGACAAGCTGCAAATCATTATAGGGGAACTTTTCACTGCCACTGTATTTTTATACATGCATACAACAACCTTAAGTAACAAGCAGATTGGTATCAGCAGCACTAATTGTCTTAGTTCTGGCTTGAAAACACTTTAGTCATCTGTCCAGCACAGTTATTAATTTACACTGTTTCAACATCTGTTTCTTTTACAGTTCTAACATATTAGAACCCAAACTCTAAGATACAAGAAAAAAAAAATCAATGCATACTCAAAATTTTCGCTTTCAAAGAGCGTTTCTGAACCAGAAAACAAAAATTAGCTGTTTTAAAGAGGAAAACTAATTTAAAAAAAATAAAAGAAGTTGACATACTGAAATCTGTGGTAAGTCTTTTGATCTTTTTCCATAAGAAAGTATGTTGAATGTATGTTTAAAATATCATGAATTTCACTTGCTGATTACATAAATACAGAAGCAGCTTGAGCAAACAGAAAAAGTTAGGACCGTTATTTTAGCTTTTTCATACATAAAACTTATGACAGATATACAATATTTGCACAAGAGGAGCAAAAAACTGAATGCTATGATACTGCCTAACACACATGTCCATATGTGTAAAATATACAAAGCCACACTGGTACTAAAAGCATTTTAAATTATTTTTTAAAAGCAAAAGTCCCCAATGATTTACTGCCATTCCCTCCAAAAGCACTTTGGCTACACTACCATTTTCCCAAAATAACCTGGAGACTGTAAAGAAATATATAATTTTAGCACCACCTTTTATTGTACAAATAAAAATGTTCAAGTAATGGTACAAGTTAATAAAAATCCTAAGAGTTATAAAATCATGTCATAGTGTTTTCACAAATAGGTGATTCCATTAAGTTAAAGAGACATAAAATACTCCTTTAGCATAAGAATTCCTAACCTCCTGATCTCACGTACATGCCTCTCAACCAGGTACCAGCAGGTGGAGACAAACAAAACTGTCTTGATGTAGGGGGATGCCAGGATAAAGCTGTTTAAGAGACCCCTAGAACTGTGAAACATTGTATTAATTATGAAGAACTGCATAATAGTTTTCATGAGTGAGTGTGTTAGCCTTGGAGAACTTCCAGTTCATAGCCAGTCTCTTCACAACCTCTCCAGCAAAGCAGTGATTATTCAATCCTAATGCCAATATCCCAATGCAAGAATTCAGCTAAAACAGATATCCAAAACTTATCTACAGTAAATTCACAGCCTTGCTGAAAGCCTTTAATGTGTTTACTGACATCAGTGAAACTAAGCAGACACAGACATTATTATTCTGGGTCTACATCCAGCTGTGTTCTACCAGCCATAAAACCAAACTGGCTGTCTGTGGTGAAACAATACAAAAATCATTCTTCCCTTGCCACTCCTTTGCCAGTTTTTCACCACAGCATGTCCTTATTCTCATTACTCGGCCTCCACTTTGTTCTTGTCTCTTACTCTCCTTTGGTTGTTTACAGTCAATACATCATCTCAGCCCTAACTTTAGTATAGCCATTGCTCACATGGATTAATGCTAATTCTTTTGATTAAAACCATTTACCACTACCTCTCCCAATCGGGTTTTATAAAACTAATTGTAGTTACACATTTTGAAATTAATTACCTTCGAATGCTTTTGTTGGCTCTCTAGCTGACAGCACAAGACTCCGATTCCTTACATGTGCAGACTGGATAACCCTTGCCCCAGCCAACTGAGAAACTGAACCAGGGATGAGAAGAAAATTACTCAATGCCAAACTGCCCTCTCCACCCTCATTCCACATTTTTCCACAGTTTCGTATTTGCTAGAGCATTTGCCAGGACAAGAACAGTTAGTTGTGTCTGTTATGCCAGGTATCCTCCTCTTCAGTCCTTCCAGCTTTAAGTATACTGTCAAAGGGCTTCCTTCTTTTAAATTTCTAATTTAATTTCTACTCACTGGGAATTTTTCTGCATGCAACTTGTCTAAGATGTTATTACAAAACTTTAGCAACTACAGTGTCTCCAATGTGTAAGTGCTAAGCAACATAAACAAGAGACGAAAGATCCTTTATTCATGAAGGACTTAAGTATCTGCAGCATTTGTTAACAAGGATAAAGACAGCTCTTCTAGTTAGAAAGATTTTCAGTGCAGTCCCGAGTTGAATAATGAAGCACTAGAAGTTGTTACTCTGTGTTTGCTTTAACTATTCATCCACAAAGAATACATGCAACGGACCTGTGTCTTAATTTCTGGCATTGTCAGAGGCATGAATGCAGTTTTCTTCCAGCTTTACTAGACTCCACTTTAAAGCTGAATCCACCTCTAATCACCTTAAGCATGAGGCAGACACTTAGCTCCTTCCTAAGACCTTTAAAATTTTTATTTCTCAAGAAAAAGAGCCCTCAAAGATTTTTGAAAGCTTCATAACTGTGACTAAAATAGGTCTCCCACGGAATGGCAGAAATCCTAAACAGTCTCCAGTTCCTTGTGTGTTGCTATTCTGAATAGAGCTGGTATCATACAGCTTTGCCCTTCCTATCTTAGTCTGAATTTGCAAAATAGCATATCAAGCTCTAACCTAATATCAGGCATCCTGTATGACCTAATTATCTGGGTATTCATTTGAGCAAAAGACATTGTCACAGGAAGGAAATCAGAGAACAAACACAGGCACGTATTTAGATCCATAGCAGGTATGACACTATCAACTACCAGAAGCTTTATTTCCTATAATTGGTAATCAAAGCACTGGTTAGCCTAAAATCTGCAACTCTGCTTTTTGATGGAGACTACAATGCTAGCAATGTCTGTGGGCTTTCCCTTTTCTTATTTGGTAGGCAAACTGCAGGTTTGGGTTTGGGGTTTTTTTAGTTAGGTACTCTTTTTCATCAACACTTTTCAGATAATCAGAACTGGTGCAGGGCTGAGGTATGTGAAACTGATATAATATGGGCACTTTGGCATTAAGCAACAGTTCCTTTCAATAGCAGAGGACTGGAGTTTTCAACTCAGTCCTAAGTTACAGTTCATTTGGTTTTAAGGGTAGTGTTGCATATAGCCAATCGCCAAACACTTCACTACACTTCAGTTTCCTTTTTGTGTCAGGAACGACAGACAATTGTTAAAAACAGCGCAGTTGAAGGTCTACTAAGCAAGTGCATACAAGAAAGCAGCTCAGCTGTACTGGTTATGGTTCTATCTGTTCATTAACCATTATCCTATTTTGTCAGGTTTGTTTCTTTTTATTAGCAGAATAACAGAGCCTTACGTAAGTTTTAACTTGATACAATGACAAAACCAGCATTTTGAGTATTTAATTCTGCATTAGAGAATGTTTTGTGGTGTTCAAATTATTAATTTAAAGTTATCTCCTATCCAGATGCTTTTCTGGAAGTTAGTTCCAGGATTTCTAGAACAATATACAGGATTTCAGAACAGAGAATGTTAATGCACAACAGCTTGGCTGCTGTTAAATCTTACAAGTGCTAAAGGACCACATACACAAGGGACTGCTAAAACATGCAACAAAAATCTGAAATTGGCCAATTTGCCACTCCCAGATTTCAGCATGGCCATGAATGCCAGCCCAACACCCACACAGAGCCCTCCAGAAAAGAAAGAAGTCTTTGCACTTTTACCTGTTGCAGCATTATCCCGCTACCAGTCATTACATATATCATGCACTTCCATCACAAGTACTGAAAAACTCCTTTGGGCATTTTGACCTCAGCTATTTTGTGATTTTATCATTCTCTCTCACTAGTCAAGTTCTCCACGCAGCCTCACTGCACCAGGTAATTTTGTGGAGGTTTAGCCCATTTGTACTCTTTTTACCTTTTGCTTTTAGTCGGGTGTTGGGGGGTATTTTGTCTCTTAGAGTTTAAAATCCAGCTTAGCTATGACATGCTTTTTCACGCAACTTAAACTTTTACTCAAACTTCATTTGAAAAAAATATGATTTGACATCTCAAGCACAAAAAACTTCAACCCAGAAGGTCAACATTTTATAATGCATCAAGTTTTAGTTGTATACAACGAAGGTTTTCAAATAGAAAATCTTATTTAACTACATTAACATAGACAATATATTAAGACACACAGGAAGGCTTGTAAGAGCCCAACACAATCACTATAGCAGAAAATAAACACAAATGAACATATAGTTCATTTAATCTTACAAACTACAAAGAAAAAACAAAAATTTTTTTACAAAACTTGGAAGACATTCCTTCTAAAACCACATGAAGAGCATTAGCTGTAGATTCTGACAAAGAGCCACCAACTTCCCCCCATTCCATCCTCACCCTGAATTTTGCAACACATGGAAATGTGCATCAGAACAGACCATAAAACAGAAACTTCACACAGTTTAACTAACTTCACTTAACTCAGAGCTGTCAAGATCTTGGCCAACAAGAAGACCTGAGAAATGTAAAGATGTGCAAGTAAGTCGAATCCACACCTGACATTTAACACATCTACCTGCCTTCATGTTAAATTTAAAGCAAAGTATTTTTAGAGACTCCCTTGAAGAACTCCTAATACATCATTTATTATCAAGGACTTTCTCCTCTTCTCCAAAGCTCTCTTGTAAGTAAAAATCTGTACTCCATTTTTAATTACATTTTACTGAAAAAGAAGATGAAATGATAATTAGATTCTGCATCAGACCTTCAATAAATGTACTTTGATTTAAACACTGTTCCTACAGTGGGCAGACAGTAATTAAATGATTTCTCACCTTGACTACTCCATCAAAGCCAGGGATTGTGTTGACCTTTGCATTCTTGGCTAACAATTTGCTTTCAATCTTGTCTCCCATAGCTTGAATAGCATGTGTGTCAGGTCCAATGAAGGTGACACCTTCTGATGCCTGCAAAGACAATGAAGATAAAACTTTAGGAGACAAAAATGAAAATCAGCTTTTCTATATACAGGTATTACTATTACCTTTTTTCCCTTTTTGAGCTGACTAATGCAACAAGACTTATAAGACAGTGATCTCTTTACGTAACAACAGAGCAATATATAAATATTTCAGACAGTTCAATAAAAATGGGTATGACCTTGTGAAACTATGTATACACACAGATTCAAAGCCCTATAATTAGCATTTGTATAAATCAAAAGCTAGGCCAGAGAAAAATAGCTGCAAGTGGAAGCACTCCAGCCTGAAAGTTAGAAATATCCCTTCAGAAAACAGAGGCTTGTTAATTCACCATTGAAATAACTAAAAGTGATTTACAAAGATGCACTTGCCAAATGATAACACAGTTTAAAATTCTATTTACTATGCATTCCTGAAACCAAACCTCAATGAAACATCACAATGAAAATGCAGTCTTTTACTCAACATATTTAAGACCTTGAAAATAAAGCAATAAGTGAAATAACATTTCCCAATTCTTTCAGGCAATTCTTTTCCAATAATAATGTGGAAAGAAGTTAATATAAAATATTTTAATACTTCAATATTAATATGTAGGTAAAACACTGAACTGCATGTTTCTTCCTCCTGTTTCTCTATGCCTACAATAGACTTCAGTGAGGTGATTCAGATAGAGGCATTTTTTCAAACCTCTTTAGGTCAGTACCACAGGAAGTTAAAGGCAATTCTATCAGAACTGTCCCCTGAAAGTTACTGATGCAATAGTGAGCACACATGTTTCAGGTAACTTTATGTCTTTGTACTGGAGGGGGAAAGAAGATGAAAAAGGGGTAAGAGTAAAAAAAAAAAATTTTAAAAAATCAAGTCTTGCATAGTTTTTTTTCCAAGTTACATTTATTTTCTTCTCCCCAATTCTAAGACACTTGTAAAATGCCTAAAAACTAGCCAATGCTAGCCAATGGGCAGCTTATGTAGTACCAATACTAACAAAATGGCAAATAGAAATTTCTTATATCACAATTTATGTCTTAATATTTTGTCTTTCTGACACATACCTCTGCTGCACAATCATTTAGTTACAGTCACTGACAATAAAAAGTCATTTGTTGAAGCTTTGTGTTTTTATGTGGTGGTAGTACACTATACAATCCCAAAACATAGGAAAAATACATTTAAGTTGGAAAATATCCTCCTACTCATGATCTTTTAGGAGCCGAGAGATCTCAACATCCTTGGGAGTCACCGTTTGCACTGTCAACAGCCTTCTGGCAGGACCAGTGTAACAGCAGAAGTTCTGTGTAGATGATTTCCTACCACCCTAGCTAAGAGGGTGCTAGAGATTATCCAGAAAAGATCACGTAAGCATTATACACGAGGAAGTTCAGTGCAAAGACACCCAAACCAAGTGCAGAGCATAAATTCTGCTACATCAAAGGATTGTTAGCTTTGACTCACAATTAACCACCTGGGGGTTTCTCTCTGCCCACGTCTTCTCTACTGCATTGGGCTTCTTAGCTCAGCAACTCAGGAATTAACAACTTGATCAACAGCTGTCTTAGAAAGTTGGGAAGACCGCAATAGAAAGAAGGAAGAGATAGGAGGACCAAAACAAAGGTGCAGATCTGTAATTATTTAGCATTCAGATCCTTTGTCACTTTAAGAAATTCACTTTTTAAAGGAGAAGGGAAACAAAGCAAGGAGTTGATGCATGAAACCAGTGACACAAACTTTGGAGCTGACTGTTTCAGAAACAACCTGAAAACTGGTAATTCTTCCTCTCTTAACAAGAGACACAAATAGGTACCTGCATATACCTGGAGGTTGGGCAGATTCTCTTCTGTCATCAGACTGTATTCCAATCTCAAAAAGCCTTGTGGGAAAGGTTCACGTACATATTTGACAACTGGAGATTACACTGTCCCTCTTGTGTCACTCCTAACCTGGAAATACCTTGTTTCCACTGTTTCTGCCACAACACTGGCTTTTGCACCCTGACCAATACCACTTCAAATTTCACATGTATTGCTTCCTGTCCTCACTTTCTTCTCGCAGTTTACCATCAAAAGCATGGGATCTCCAGAGGTCAAGATAGTGGGTCCAAAACTTTTGCTACCCTAACAGACCATCCAAGACTTGTAGATTGCAGGCTACTTCCATACTCCTATAGTATTTCTCTTTTCTCCTCTTTGTTCAGACAGAAAATTAAAAAAATCTTCATTCAAACTGGAGGTCACAGGAGAGGGTAGAAATTAGATTCATGGCATCAGCTAACATGCACCTTTCCAGCCAAATGCACACAGGGGACATCATGCTTGACCTACTGTCTTATCTCACTGATTTGTGGCATGGACTTCCAAAGTGCCCAGTTCATTCCCTGCTCCTGTCCAGATAGCTGGATAAGAAGAGAACAGTACCATTCAGGAGAGATTCATGAACCACCTGAGAAGGAACACTGCAGGCCATTTCAAAAAATTAATCTCTGCATCGAATATATTTGTTACATGAATCCTGTAGAGCTGTAATATTTCATGTAGATACAGCCAATTCTACTTACTAAAAATTAAGTACCAGATGATGTGCAGCAGATTCACATTACTTTAATGCAAATATCACCTGGTGCAACCTGCATCTTTGTCTTTTTAATGTATACTTTTCATAACTCAGAACTTACAAACTGCGCTGGTCTACACATGCACCTTTTGGCTTTAATTGCTTCGAACCTTTGTACCTTAAACAGATCAGCTCTTTCATGGTGAACTATACAGCAGCACAGTACCACCAGCTATTCCCTCATAACATCATTCAACTGGGACAGTCACCACAGCCAGTTATCTTCCACCAACAAAATCTGAAACAAAATAGTTCAACTCAGTGTGATACCACAGGACACCTAAAACCACGCGATTCTGCATTTTGCAACATCCATAAATCAAAAATAAGTTAACAAACCTAGGAGGTTCTGCTGGCACCCAGGCAGTATGTTAAACCATCTCTTACACAGGAAAGGTGTGCATTCTCTGACATGACTTGTGACTAACTTCAGTTCAGCACACAAAAAAAAGACTGAGTTAGCTTCAGGCACTACTAAACAAAGTCTTGCAAGTCTTGCTACAGTAATTTAATACCCCATCACTCAAAGATGCTTGCTCAAGCTCTCTGCCAAAGCTTCTCAGCTCATCACCAGGAAAGTGTCCCAGCTTCTTCATTGCCAACACTTACACAATGTACTAAATGATCTGTTCAAAAGTCTACTGCCCAATACTGAAAATGCCAAAAACAGACCATAAGAAAGAATGTGGTGGCAACATCTTCAGCTCCCACGAAGATTTACCAGCACTCAGCCATTAGCATCCTTAGTTTATCGAACACACAGAAGTGGTGAAATTCTAACAGAAAATCTTGCAATGTCTGATAACAGTTTGTTCACACCCATTCTTGTTAGTGTGGCAGCAAGTACCAAATGCTCTGCTGTACATACATAAGCTTACACACTGTGTATCAAACAAGTTCTTCCAAAACTTCTGTTACTCTTCCACACTTCAGCAGCATATTTCAGCCTTGAAGACTAATTATCTGGCTGCAGAAAATACATCAAGTTTCACCATAAACATACACCAGCATTTTCTTTAGAAATATACCTGTGATATCTGTGTATCGCTGCTCTACTTTGCATAATCAAAGGTACAGGCAACCAATAAGGAATATTTTATAAAGGAAAAATTTCATAATATATTTGTGTCAAAAAAAGTTAATTTTTAGTTGCCTTAAGTAGTAGATATTGAAGAGTTTTCCCCAACAGCCCAATATTTTTGAAAAAGGTAACAACAGGTCTAATAGTCATGCCATAAGAATTGTGAGTAGTTTACTCTCTCTTCCTTTTGGTTTGATGGTTGGTTTCTTTTAAGCCAGACAAAAGCCTTAGTCTACCCTCAGGGAATGCAGGACCCAAATACAGCAAAAACGAAACAGTGTAAAGTACAACAAGCAAAGGCAAGATTTGGAACATCCATTTGGGAAGTTCATGACTGAGTTTGTGACCTTCACAGTCACAGTCTGCCAAGCATCTGACTGCTCTGGGAACAGAGTGGGCCAAAGTGTAAGTCACCATACTCTCAACATCTGGAAAGGATCTGCCCATCTCACAAACTCTTGTGGACCTGAAATAATTGAAAAGACTGAATCTAGAAGAGGAGTTTCCTTTGCACCTCCTCCTGGAAATTATGAATGCAGATATTCACAATTCCTGTATTATACAGTCAGTGGTGGATTCAGCCTCAGTGACAGCCTAAGCAGACCTAAAGATAGAAAGCACTAAGGAGGGAAAACTACATAAAAAAACTTTTACACACATATACTTGGCAATGTATACTTTTCTGTGGGCTTATGAATCTGTGGCAAAGCAGCCAACTCACTGCCAGACCTCCTGGAGCTGCAGGAAATGATTGAACAGTTCCCACTCAGCTTTAGACAAAACAAGCGACACTAAAACTTATTCTCTGTCTTTTACTATGTTAGTTATGGACAACTAAACACAGTTTTTTGTGTCCTCATGTGAGCCAAGATATTTGAATCTGCATGTAACATCAGCTTAAGAGGAGCAGCTTCAACCAACAAGGAGATATGCCATGTACAAAAACACTGCTATCAAGAATCTTGTGTTCTCTCCTTCAGGATTATTTGGTATGGGGATTTTTCCACTCATAGCACGCTCATGTGGCAAAACATACTCCAAGTGCCCAGCTGCTTCCAGGTGCAAGAGTCCCTATAGTTATCTTACCACACAGAAGCAGTGGCAATAATGCAGGCTTTGTGCTTGTTCATTTGCTAGTACCTGAAATGACTAGTTTTAAGAAAATATTTCCCCTTTCTGAGGAAGAAATGGCTGAGAGGATAGAGAGATCTCAGAAACATTTGTAGCTGCTCTACTTTATTGAAAATAAGCTTTTCTATGTAAACACAGAGCTGGCTTTAAACAAACTCATGAAATTTACAGGAGAACCCAAATAATTTGTTGCATGCTGCCACTGAATCACAGGTTCTTAAATTCAGACTTATATATGACATCTTCAAGACTACCCAAACTCAGGGTGATACTTATGGAAGACAGTAACAGCTCTTAAGTGACTGAGACAACCAAGTTCCTTTTCCCTCATTCTCTCTCCTTCCTCTCCTGCACATGCCTGCCCACAGATCTATCTATCCCCCTTCTCTCAAGGCAGGCTTAAACACTCCTCAGCTGACTTAGCTGACCAACATGGCAGACAATGCCTATTTTTTTTGTAAGAAGTGTTTTCCATCATTTTTATGAGATAAAATGAGCTAAACAGAGAAGCTTAATGGGCACTGAAGAAAGGACCACAAGCTGCTGGTGCATGTAACTGGGAACAAGAACCTTCTTTGGGAGGATGGTACATCCTCAAACTCTGAGGTGCTCTGGAGGGGGGCTGCATGCTGCCATATTGACCTGCTCTTCCTGTCAAGTCTGCATTACTGTTTTAAGGTTTATTTTAAAAATCAAACACGATGCTTCTCTGAGGAGCACTGTTTGAATCATAGAATGGATGAAGCTTGAAGCACCAAAGCCACTGCTTAAAGCAACTCTGACGTGTGGTGTTAAGTATTCCAACAACTATGGGGCAGAAGAGAAAGAGAAACAACTGTGGTAGTGAGGTAACAGCAAGATCAGCAAGTGTGGGCAGGACAAGTTACCACACTTAGTGAAGAATTTATTGGTGAATACGATTCTGAAGAAAGGTCCAGACATAAGAACTCCAGTAGAAACTTCATCATAGGTTTGGTTTTCAACTAAGTTTTGTCTTAAACCTCAAGTTTTCTTCACCGGAGAAACTACAAAAGGTTTCTATGAAATACTTACATGCAGCTGATTAATTCTTTCACCACTGTACTGCCCTCTTGACACACAACCATTTAAGGAGGCAGACCCAAGGGAGAAGGGAATAGGTACAAGTAGTCTGGTAATCACAGCGTTAAGAAAAATTGGGATCATCCACAAATACAATCTCCCATGTACAGCTCATAGATCACCAGAAGGACACAAACCTGTACACGCAGCTGCCTGCAGCCACATACAAAGCAGAGCAGATAAGCAGCACACCTCAAGGATGACTGGAATAGACAGCTGGGCTAAAAAGCCTCTAAGTCACATGCAGGGCTAAATGCAGGGCTGAAAAGCTGAGCTGGCAGCAAAAGGAAGGTCCAACAGAGGTATAAACAACCTAGAAAAAAACCAAGCAGAACAGAAAAATCCAGATGAAACATCCAAAGACAGACAAGATTCAGGAGTACTACCAGGGAAAAAGGGGAAAAAAAAAACACACAATAAACAACACCACCAACACAGGCACACTGACATATGTTGAAGAAGTAGGTACATAAAACACTTCAGAATACAGGAACTGCCCATTCAACATTGGGAAGGAATCCCTCAAGGAAATCTACTATAAGAATATATAATAAGAAGCATCCACTCAATAACCTAGGAAATACTGAACTGGCAAAATGCTCTACAGTAGAATGTGGTGGACATGAAAAAACACCCTCAAGCTTTCTGCTAGATGCACAGAAACGACCTTTCAGCTCAAACACTTGGGCCCCGTTGCTGCTATCCTGAAGGCTCAGAATTAAGAATATATGCAGGAGTAGCCAGTTCTTTGTCCAGGCATCAACCTGCAAATTTAGTACAAATAAACAGAAATTTCATTCCCTGCAGATTAATTCTAAGATGGAAAAGTAAAAGTAAAAAGCCTAGGTATTGTCATGCATCACCAAGAGTGTAGTAACTCTCCAGCAATTCAGTGAAAAAAAGTTCCTCCAATCTTATTTACAAAGAAATAAGCAGAACTTCTGAAGACAAAGGATCTTGACAATGCACACACATTTGCAAAAACACACATGAGAAAAAAAACAACACTTACAAGTAGCATCCTTCATTAGAATGGGTATTTTTACAAAATGAACCATGTTGAAGTAAATTAAAGCCTTCTGTACAGAGTTATGGCAGAGTGAAAACAGTATGTGATGTAAGCAAAAGGACAGATATGCAAGACAGGGAAGGGCTGTAGCATCCTACTGTTCCCTGACTGCATCTGCCTTTGGCTACTGCAGTTATTTCTGCAGAGGTTTGGCTTTTGTTTTGTTTGAGGGCTTTGGAAGGAGATGGATTACTACAATCACCTTGAGCTGCAGAAGCACAAGGCAGGTAGACTGTGAGAGCAAGTAGCCTCAAAAGCAAAATGTAAATTGGCAGTTGGGAAAGTAATAGTGCCTGATGCAACTTGCAAAGGAAGGTGGTAATGAAGAACTGTGCTGCCCAGCCTGTCAGACCTCATGGCTTCTTCCAAATTCTACTTCAAAATCTGAACTGCTACTTGGCTACAAAACACACTGAAATGTAGAGGTCAGAACTTAGCACATAAGCTATGTCACTACCTGTGAGACTACACTGTGCCACCTTAAATATCTGTCCTCACTGTCATAAACAGGAGTACGTACTGTTAGAGAAAGTAATACATT
The DNA here is from genome assembly GCA_013397915.1 of Daphoenositta chrysoptera. NCBI lineage: Eukaryota > Metazoa > Chordata > Aves > Passeriformes > Daphoenositta > Daphoenositta chrysoptera. Next base: position 346,232 of record VZRO01000503.1, read on the forward strand.
GGGAGTGTTTCCTTTGTAAAGAAAAAGCTAGCAGAATAAAAAGGCTTTACCTAAAATTGAACACAGCTGCAAGAAATTTGTCTCAGTTCTTAAAACTGAATTTAAAGAACACTGAAGCATTTTCAAACCTTTTCAAATAATTTTCTACCTTAAGAAGATAATTGCTGGGCAGCAATACCCCCCCAAAAAAATGAAAACTAGAATACACTCATTTACGTGAAAATAAGCCAATAGATGCCAGTTTCCATGTTTAACCTTTACCATGGGGAGTGAGATGTGTTAATATACTACCTTTAAACCATCATTCTAAGAAATATTAACTGGTTTATTTAACTCTGGTATGAGTCTTCTAATACCTGTCTCCAAAGTATAGTTTAAACTATGCAGAGGCATGAAAATCCATTAATCAGTTACCAGTAGGGCCAGACAAACTTCTGCAGGACCAAATGAAAACAGGTCTTATCCAGGCCCCAAACATGCCTTCTTTAAAGCAGGCTAGGAATAGAATGCAGGAATAGCATATAGCTATATATAACATACAGCAAGATAGGCATAATTATGCTTTTTTAAATGTATTATATGTATATTCAAATACTGGGGGTTAAAAGAGAACTCAATTTGTTAGACTACTCTAAAGCTCAGCTTAAACAAAAGGCACAGTTGCCAAGCAAGTAGAAACAATCTAAGGCAACTGAACTCCACTGTCCAAAAAAAGTGCACACCACAGAAAAGGTACACAACCTTCTGCATAAACACCAGGGAGTGGCCAGAATTAATCCAGATGGTCAGCACCACCTTAAGCACTAATGCTGCATGGAAAATAGTTTTTCAAATAAACTTTAAAGTCATCTCCTCTTTAATTCCACAGAAGAGGTAAATTTACAAAGTCAAAACTAAGAACCAGACTGATCTTTAGACAACAACCTTAACAAGATACAAGCTGTGAACTATTATTATCATAGACTATATGTAAAAAGGATACATGTGCTTGCATTGATTTAATTCTGCATTTTGAACATACAAACCCTCCTTTACCAAAAATTTCATAGTGTATGTAGTTCATTATGTAACTTCTAAGTGGAAGGCATGGTTCCCAGTCATATCTTTGCACATGAAAGGAGCAGAGTCCGCTTCTTCCAAGGGCTCAAAGCACAAGACACTGAGAAGAATAAGTACCACCTCTCTGGCTCTATACTTAGAAGTTTTCACTTTGGATCCAATCAGCAACCTGAAGTTTCACTTGATAATTTCACTTTAAAACAATTTAAAGCCTTAGGTGGTCTATATATTACATGTTTGTTCAGAACCTAAATGCAATATTGAATTAACTGAGTTCAGAAGCATTTCTCAAGTATAAACTATAAAATCTGAACATACAGGATTTGCATGACATGCTGCTGTAAATTATTAATTACTTCACTATAGATGAAACACTACACAGACACCACCCGAGGCACAGGCATAGGAACTTAGCCCCGGTGTGCTAGAAAAAGTTTGAGTATTCTCCTATATCAGTAGTAACGAATGCCCAGAAAATTTAGGGAGAAACAAACGGAAACTTAAGAATTTTCCCTGGATGGTTTCCATATTGCTTTTTTTCACTTCATGGCATTGAAACCACCCTTGATTTTTACATGATAAAAGAAATCTGTGGAACTAATCCTAGAAACCTCTTTCTGTTTCCTTGCTTAACACCTCCAGGCGACAGAAAAGACAAAATGCTTCATTTGCATCCTTAAACATTAGAAACTGCGAATGAGCCTTTTCAGCTGCAAATGTTATTGCATCTACATTTCCAGAAAAGAAAGAAGGTTAAACAGCCTACTCAGGTTTATGTTAACTCATCTCTTTTTAGCACCGTGAGCAGCACAAAGAGCAGAAAATGCAGAAGCTTAACAGCAGAACCTCTTTCTTCATTAAGTTCAATTAGATCCTGGCAATGGATATAGCTGCTGATTACACGAATATAAAGAGAAGAAATCAGGTATGCACAAAGGAAATGGCAAACACTAACAAGTGCAATCTTAGTCTTCTCGATCATCCAGCCTCAGGAAGACCATTTCATTTTTCATGCAACACAAAATAGTTCTACCAGTTGCATGACCACACAAGATTTTGCCTGACGTAAAAGCAGCATTTATTTAATCATTAATTCAAACTTAGTTTATAAGGTAATACGCCAGAGTTGCACAAAACTAGCCTGAATATGTTAGTAAGGTAAGAAAGAGTCCTTGCTTATCGATAAGTACTCTATCTTATCAATGAAAGAATACTTTCGAGCCACAAACAGCCATACCTATTAACTACTTCATTTCAAAACACAATCAAGTACTATTTACTCTTGGACAGTATTAGCTCTCTTTATTTTTTTTTAATTAGGGTTCAAGTTCCATATTTTTAAACTGTCTGGAGGGGGGAAAGCAATTCCAAGTGAATTACTGCACTGAATTCAGCAGAGAAAGTTAGCAGCACTTTATTTTCTAGGCCATTTGGTTTTCTGGAAGAAGTCTTCAGCTTGGTAGAAAACACCCATTGAGATGTTTAATACAAAATATACTTTAGTCCAAATGAAAACCAGGCAGTCATGGAGAAAAGCAGGACAATGATGAGAGGGAAAAATAGGGGAGCATCATTCTAGCCAAAACAACACCTCACATTTACAAAGGACCCAGGTTTATGACATATACAAAATTCTGTATCGAACTGGAAGTTCAGTAGGGAAGACAAATAGAATAACAAATAGTTCAAAAACTCCAGTGTATGGACACAAGACATGCAATTAATACAGGCATACTATTTCTCCTGTACTAAAGCTGCATGTGAAGCTTTGCAAATTAATAGAGAACACAAACATAGCTTGATCAGTAAGTGCACTTTGCAATACTGTAGCTTGTGTTTTTCGAAGGGAGGCCAAATTAATAACCAAAACATGAGAATATATTTAGAAGTGAATAAGTAATGAAAAATTAGCACTGTGATACCAAGATGGTACATTGAGCCTGCAGTCACAGGGTATTAATTGTATGCCTATGTGTTGAAAAAAATCTGTCTGGTATTTTTCCAAACGTTCTACAATGCTTTCAAAGTTAGGTGACTATGATTATATTTATACTGCACATTCAGAAACCAAATGAAAACTTATGAGGACTGTCCAAGCTCATATGACCCTGAATTTACTGATGATTTAAGCATAAAGAACCCTGGTGTTGACAGCCAGGAAGATAAGTGACCCTAGAATTCTCTTCCTAATAATCATCTTCTCTAATAACTACATTGAAAAAGTATCATTTCTCAGACATTGTAACAGACAAAGACATTGAAAAAGCAACATTCTTGATAAAAACAAGACTGTTAAATGCCCACTGCCCTGGCCAAATTCTAACATGGGCAACGCCATTCTACTGACCTACAGTGCCCTTTTCTCAACCAGCCAGTGGACTTGTAAATCCTCTCCACCGTCCTCACAAAAAGGTTACTAATTTACTTCCTGTCAAATAACTGCAATTGCTGATATTTAGACAAGTGTTACTGTGTCAATAGAAATAATCATCAAACATTTAATAGAGATTATTTTAAAGACCTTCCGAGAGTTTATAAAGACTCCCCAAACTACACCAGAAGATGAAGAGCAAATCATCAAGTTCACTTCAGAAAAGTGGAAGCATCCACATCTTGTTAGATGGAGTTATTTTGCCACAAGAAGAGAGCGATTAAATAGAATTAAGTTTAATTTCTGACACTCAAAAAACAACATTAAAGGATAAACAGGCATATTTATGAAAAAATAAATATCACTTTGTCAGTTACATTAATCACAATTATTTAAGAACCAAAGAAGCAGTAAATATCAGCAACAAAACGTGCATGTGCACACATTTGTTGATTTTGTTTGTTCATTACCACCACACCAAATCAGGTTTAATTCACTGAACAAACAGACTGTCTTCCACCAAAGCCACAATATATTGACCCTGCAATTACTAAAAAACACAAAACATCTGACAAGTAAGGGAAGGATAGGAGTGGGACAATAGCAGCTCAAGCATAAAGCTATTATAAAACCCAAGGACAGGATGCTGTCCCCATAGGTCACAGCAATTGTCACAGAGTAGTGACCCAAAAAGTCAGCACCCCCAACCCAGGGCCCAATTCCTCCCGACTCTCACACCCTCAGCAGCAGCTGTGCAGCCATCAGTTTGGGAACCATATGAGCTAAAAATAGCTGAAGGGGCAGGGGGTGCTTAGAGGATTTTGAGAGACAGTCCCCAGAAGGGTAACAGCAGTAGAGACAACTGCCAACAAACACACTGTCACCAGACATATAACAGGGTACATGGGGGAAAGCATGCAGGATAGGTAGAGGGAAGCTGACTGAACACTACATTTGTGACCAGAGATGCCTGCAGCAGTCACTAGCAGGCAAAAACTGGGAGTTACAGAGGTACTGTCACAGCAATGGTGATGAGACAAGCAACATGTGAGATACCTGCAATCTAGAAAGGCAAGGAATACTGGAAGATGTTGTTCAAACACAGGAATGGGGAGCTGGGAGATGCTATCTCAATCCTTAGAGATATTCCAAACTCAACTGGATATGAACCTAAGCAACCCATTCCAGTTGATGCCACTTCAAGAAAGGGACTAATCTGTGGAGTTCCTTTCTAAACTCATTTACTCCACAGAGCCAGGTGAAGAATATCAGGAAGATTATAATCTCTGGTCAGGGATAGCAACCAAAAGTAGAAAGAGACTGGTACAATCCTTGTCACAAAATAGACAAGACCCTCATAATTAGTCTGAGGTAAAGGGCTATGTATCTTCCTACTGAATCTCACAACATCCATTTCTTTAAGAGAAAGCAGAGCCTTGTCATACTGATCTTTCTTCTCTAAAAACTGGTGGTACTGGTGTCTCTAGCCATTTATTTCTACATCTGTACTAAAGTATGCTGTTCCTTTAGCTTTGCAGACAAGTGATCACCATTAGATCAACGAAATAATTGTTTAATTGTTTATAATTTAAATATTTAAATAATTGTTTAAAAAAATTGTTAAAAAAACCCCAAAGGTACCCATCTCTGAAAGGCAAGCTTATCCAATAGTCTTAGGTCAACACAGAATACGGCACAGTGCTAGGAAGATACAACTGAGGGGGAAGCAGGGACAAGAGGGAACTTCCTACACCAGTACTGGCATGGAAGCACTAGTGTACATAAGGGACAATGTCAGGCAACACAGTCATGGCAAAGATACCATTCCACAGAATTCCACTAAGCACACTCTGTCTCATCTCCTTCACTGCTTCTTTGCAAAAAGATGCATGTAGTAGTATTACTAATTGAAGATGCTCTTATTTAAATCTTACACACAGTTCCTTGGAGAAAACTGAGGACTAATTACCCTGTAATGAAAGATAACTAGATCTTACAGCTGCCCACCAAGAGAGGCCTGATACACTATATTTAAGTAAATTAAAAATTCATTCTTCTTTTTTTTCCCTCTGGAAATCATTCTAAGAAAATATTCATTATTTTTCCCCTATATGTTTTAACAGTCAACGTACATAGCTCTCCCACCAGTTTCTATTTTTGCTCTACTTATAAGTAGTTTACATTAGATATTACAGGCAGAGATGTACGTGATTATGTTGTCCTCTTAAACGTGGATGTTCAAATAAAATTAAGAAAAAAGGTTCAGGTGCTTTTGTAGCCAAACTAAAAGACAATAAAATTAGGAATAATATTTTTCTTTTAAATAATAGGACTTGTATACTCATATACAAATTTGGAGTTTTCCACCAAGGCCTATGAATGAAACATGCAGATTTGGCTGTTTAATTTTATTTTTACACTGAAGGGAAAGAATTACATGTGATAATAAACACCACTCAATATTACAAAAGTTTCAAATTATTTTTAATGTACGTGTAAGTTATACTTCTTGGCAAGCATAAGGAAATAACAATGGAATTTGGCACATTTAAACTTCTGGAACAAAATGTGATGGACAGACAGTATTACATCATTCAAAATGCTACAGATTTGGGACAACAACATCTCACTATCTCAGTGTCATAAATAAAACAAGTCAATAAATTGTATCAATACGTAGCACCAGAGAATTTACAGGCACTTAAAATGAAGTAATCCACGAGATCCCCTTGTGGTCCTGCTCCAATGAACCACAACTATTCTGAGCTCAGGCTAATGTATTATGACAAAAGTATCTACCATGTATTCCCGAATACCACCAACTCTGGATCTGAAACAAATTTTATCTGGTGGATATGGGTGAAACAGCTTTTTGGAACAGACACAATTGAGTTCCTCCTTCCCCCTCCCAACAGATGGGCCTGAGAGTTGGACAGTCTGGCTTCATTCATGCTATAAAGTAATTAGACAAACAAATCTGGATCCTGTAAATAAGCATGTGCTTGAAATTAAGCATGCTTAAACAGTTGCAGGCCCTAAATTTCAAAATTTTAGCCTGTAGAGGGAATCAGCCTATTAAGTTGTGGCAATCTTTCTGAAAAGTTGATATTAATTTCTTTTTAAATGCAGGAGGGGAGTAAAACTAGGGTAAGCAGAGACTAGAAAACTGTCAGAATTTTTGTATGTTTCATTTTAATGCAAACTGATGTCTCAGAAGTGCATAAGATAGTAAATAAAACCACAGTACTCTGAAAAGATTTTCTACTTTAGTAGTTCAGCTAAGTTATATAAAACTGGTGAAATGCAACAAGTTCCAGAAGTCCAACCGCCAATTTACTTGCTGAGCTAGGATTACCTCAAAATTATTAGTAAACTGGATTTTCACTTGCAAATTGAATGCTGAAAAGTATGTGCAAATACATTCTCCTCAAAGCTACAGAAAAATCCTTAAAGGTGGAATATACTCTGAGACATTAGCAGTAAAAAAGCATCCATAAGTATATACAACAGGCTACGTTTTACCTCCTGCACCAAAGAAGAGAGGCAAAGAGACAAGGAGTGACCACAACTGCATCACAGCACGGATGTACCCAGAGAATGAGCACAGCATGGCAGAGCAACTCTAATCCCAACATGCTCTAACTCTTGAAAGTCCCATTCTAGTCTCAAAGTCTCTTCATCGTCCTCGTGGTCACCTGCTAACAATACACCAGACAGCAGCAAGAGGCTTGCTCTGATGGGCTCAGCCCAGGAGGAGATTTAATTGTCAACAGTGAGAAGTGCTCTACCATGGTAACAGTCAGAATGCAGTGCCATTCTGCCACAAAAAAAGTGGAGTCCTGATCTCCAGGCTTTTCATTCTTCACACCTCATCCACTACATTTTGATAACTTCTCTTGCCAGATTACTTCTAAGTTTGCTCTAGATGACAACATAAATAGTAGTGCCAGCAAAAGGGAGATGGCAGGAACATGTGACCAGGGCCAACACCTCCCTACAACAGCAGGAAAACTTTATAGAGATTATGAAACTGTATCTTTGCACAAATGTGCTCAAAATGGTATTATAGCTCCAATTCCTTGCTTTGTAGGAGCAACTCAAGTACCACTGGCAGCAGGAGTTGGACTTGGACCATTCAATCTGGAGGCTTGGGAGGAAGAAAGGCTAGAACAGAAAGGAATTTACCATCCTAGCCCTGTATCATCCTCCTAAAAAGTAACTGGTCCCATCATTGAAACTTCTAGAAAAACTAACACTGCCTGTTAATCACTTGTCAAAAGAACTATCTTTCCCAATTCCAAAACAAGTATGCCTTTAATCAGATGAAAGATTGGAAAGACCTGCTCCAAATTATAAATTTTGACAAGCTGCAGAACTATTGCTGAAAAACAGTTCTGCATCAGCAAAACTCCTTCCCCAAGCCTCATCCTTCAGGCTCTACCTGGTCACACAATCTCAAGTGGATACAAAGTAACCATGATACTATGAACGTAAAGGATTAGCTTGGCAAAGTTTTAAAATAAGTAACAATCACCACTTTCAATGAGAAATCATTCATTAAATATGGTGTCACAATGATCTCCCTAGATTTATTATAATAAACCATTTCATTAACCGCTTGGAAAAGTTAAATTTTATTCCTTCTCTATGTCCAAGTTTCAGTCTGTGTATGTTTTTCAACAAAAACACAACCTGAAGAGTGCATTTATTAGTCCCTATGTGTAAAATTGATGCTCATCACCTCTCCAACAAATTGGAAATTCAAAAATAAAAAACCAAAGCTAAATGAGAATGGACAAGGGAGCTAGCCATGTTAAAAAAAAAAAAAAAGCTAATCTGACAGAAGATATTCACATACAGAAAAGCACTTAGGAACTAGAGCTGGTGCCTGGGACTGACTTCTTTCAGAAGAACAAACAAACAAAGATCCTGGCTTCCAAGATTTTCAATACAGGAAAGAAATGTGAAAATAAGGAACTCATTAACTCATGTCTGGAATAAATAATGTTTTCCACTCTTAATGTAAATACATTCCAGAAGAATTCAAAAATATTATGTATAGGAAAGGAAAGTTCCAAAAATATAGAAACCAAGACCAATACTGTCACTTTTCCAGGCAACTATGCCCTCTAATTTTAAGGACTACCATACAGATACCAGGTCCCTAATCCTGTAGGGTTTTATGAATTAATATAAAGAGCCTTCTTGAAGAAAAAACAAAAGTTACATTAAATAGTCTCTTAAGCTTATATTGCATCATAAGCATTGTATTGCATTATATTGCATCATAAGGTTAGAAAATTCTTGGCCTTTGCTGGTCACATATTAAACGAGTTTTACATTGAAAAGTTGCTGTTAATGGAGAGCACAAGACTCCTCCCGCTACAGAAGCTTGAGAGGTAACTGAAAAGAGGAGAGACAAATGCCCATATCTTTAAATACTGCTTTACCCAGCCACAAGGACTGCTTGCATTTCTCCATTTTTTAAAGAATAGTGGGGATTGAGACCTTTTTGTGGTTGCAGGCATTAAGGTTTTCCATTTAGAACCCCAGGCTTTTCTTCCCCATTTATTTTTTTAGCTTACTCCTTTTTATTTTTCTTCAGATGCTAACAGAAGGGGAAAAAAGCATAAACCAGCTTTTCACTACACATGTGCACATGACATCAAGCACAACGGGGATGTGGTGAGCATAATTAGGTTCTCTGGATTTTGCTCTAATACAGATGAAGTCAACAACAGACATTAGTAAGGTAACATTAAGGTTACATTCTGTAAGGTAATTATATTTGTTATAATTTGCAATATTCATCGTTACACTTAAAAAATGGAGAGTCATTAAAATGTTAAACAGTCAAAAATATGATTGAAAGTTGTTTCTATCTTTGAAGAAAATTTTTTCAGCTCCAGGACTACATTTTCCACTGTTATTTATTCTTCAACCTTAGATCAGAAAACACATAGAGCAACCTTTGCACAAAATGCAAATCTCTTCATTGCAGATATATGAACAGTTCATATAAGAGTTCTTGCTACTCACAGAATTAAAACTACATTCACTCTATAATCTCAAGGGTTTTTTTCAATGTATTACTTCTCAACTAGTTGATGTAAGCATACATATTTTTAAAGGTATTTTACACTTCTTCTATCTAATAATGATTCTCTCACCAGTCCATTTACCACATCTATTCATAAACAGGCCAAATACGTTGTTGAAAGGACAGCTTCTCTTTTACTCACTCCTATGGAGCTCCAATTCCACACCAAATTTGAACTCCATTATTTTTATCTCTGAAGAAAAATTAATTTGACAATGCTCAATATATTAAACATTCTTCTCTTGTTCCATATATATATACACCACCTATTCATATTATGATATGCTTTTGTAATCCAAAAAGGAGTATACATACATCACCTCACATATTGTGTTTTAGCCAGTTTAATTTTTAGAAAGGCATGGAGAATTAAGACCCTTACCTATTGTACATAAACACTACTATCCAGCAAACGTCAGCTGCCTTAGTAATGGAAAGTTATAGTATATAAACAATTCAGACTGGGTTTTTTTTAAATCACCATGACAAATTTGAGCCGTTTCAAAACTCCCTGGAGGATCACACTGGATCCTTGTTTTAAGGAAGTATCTCCATTATCAGCTATTACAATGCAGATAATGTAGCTGAACGCTAAAGTCCTTTAAAGCACAATTCAAAAAGACATACCAACTTCCTGACGCCTAATAGCATTTCCTTCTTGCCCACTAAAGCATATCAGTTGTTTTGTACTCTTAAAAAAAAAAAAAAAAACAAAACAAAAATTTACACTCAAAAGCAAACCTCCAAGTTGTAAGGTGAGAGCTTTGTGACAATTTTAAGACTGAGGTTCAAGTTTTTGTACTTTGCAAAAGTACAGCTTCCTGACCAATCTCTGTTTTGGCTTAATTAGCATAAGCTACTACATTATAGTGATACCTGCAGCTTTCACTGCAATCCTCAAAATACAGTCCAATGTGAATGAGAAACTTCAGGCTTATAATTTTGTTACAAGACAGTAACAAAGGCCAAACTCCAGATATCTTGTATATGGAAGTACAAAATCAAACCATGAATCTTATACTCAAATAAGAGTAAGCAACCAGAAGTTAAATTTAAACTCTTAACAATAACATTAATTATTTTACATGACTCATTTTATCACTGACATTCAACTATCACACGAACATGGGCTACCAAGTTTTATTTATCCATGCTGAAACCTAATCATTACCTAGGGTTTTCATTAGGCACGTTCCATCTCCATTTCAACTCCTTTAACTTATGCCTGGAGTAGCTTTTCAGTCCAAATATTTTAGGAAGATTTGCCATTCCTAGAATGGAATCCAACCATCAGATTTTATTTCACTCTACCAGACCAAGATACAAACATGCTACACTAAACTCCTTAAAAGGGAATAACATTTTCTTATTCCTAAAGGCTCTGATTTCTTTCATTATTTTTTAAAGGCAGTTGCAATGGTTGCACTTTTATAGTACTGTCTATCAAGACTGATGTGATATTACATGACATTGATAATACATGGCAATGTAAGTATTTCATTCTCAGAGTCACTCATTCAGGAAACCATTCCTGCACTGAATGATAATGCAGGCTTTCTAAGAATTAGCTGGACTGGAATCTTAATACATAGACAAGAACTTTTGGGAGATTGGGTTGGTAGGGTTTTTCCATCCCCTATTCTTTTGCTGCTCTTTGACTAGTTTTAAACTTTGGTCACAAATTTCCTAGTCTCCTGTACTGTGGAACTTCAAATATGAAAACAGATTTGTGTATTTCCCCTAAATCACACAGTAGTCAGAAACTGGAAAAAAAATCTACCAAAAAACAGATTCAAGAGGGAGAGGGAAAGATAACACTGGGGTTTAACTGCAAGAAGAATGCCTGATTTTGAAGTCCTCATGAGTGATACTTTTTCCACAGAAACGTGGCAGAACGCTAAATGATTCAAAGTTATATAGACTACAGTTCATGATGAACATACTCCAGATACTTTATCACTACTTCTTCAATTTTAGTCTGTAATGGAAAATTCAAACTGTAAATTCAAAGGAAAATAGTTCTGTAGTTTTCTGCACTTGAAGCTAAAACAATAGCCTGAATTATATTCAGAACATAACAACGCAAACACGCATTAATACACTCATCCACAGATACAATATGTGTACTCAACTCTTTAAGCCATCCTTTATGGGTATTTTGGTGCAGTGAGGCATGCAGTGTGTCAGATTTGTTTCTGTTATTTTTTAAACAAAGCAAGTGTTTTAACATTACCTATATTATATTAGAAGAACAGACACTGAAATTAACATATTTAAGTTACGTCAGAGAGAAAAGCACTTGCAAAAGCAACAGGCAAATTACCAGAAATAATCAAAGCAAAAACATTCTAAGAAACCAAATACAAATTTCTATAAGAGAATCTTTGGCTTCTTGCTGTAAGAGTTGTTTGAACCTCCTATCCCTTTAATTGTGGAGGCTACTTAAGAAATTCTGTGTCAGTCAGGACCAATACTGAAATACAACTATAGTAGCCCACTTTCAAAATTCTTGAAAATCCATTTAAAAATACCAGCAGGGGGTAAATTAAATCCGTATGCATTCGGAAACTAATAATTTGAAAAATGTACAGGGGCAATGAACCCTGAAGTTATCAAGCACTGAAATGACTGGAAAAGTGTTTTGTATAGTTGGAAGTAACTAAATACAAAAAACCCAAAACCTGTTGTAAAGCAAAAGAAGATACAATTATAATGTACTACGTAACCTAACATATCTGAAACAAAATCTTGTCGCTAAACCATTAATTTCTTATCATACAGACATTTTGGTATAAGGTATAGTAGAGAGAGAGAGAGAGAGATCGAGACAGCCTATACAAGAGCAGAACTGAGCGCCCTTCATTCACTCTTTAGAAACTCTTGCTTGAATATACATTTGTCAAATTCTAAATCTCACTGGATTCAAGTCTTGCACTCCAAAGATTTCTTGCACAAGAATTTCTCTCAGCATCTGCAAAAGGCTAGAACTCTCAGTAAGAACTGTTCAGAAAGAACAGCAGTAATACTGTTTAAACTGTTATTCACAATAAGGTGAAAAGGACTTTCATACAGAAGCTGGGAGGCTTCAGTTAACAACTAGGAAAGCAGAATGGAAGCCATACTGTACCATGCTAAGCATGACATATCATAAATAAAACTATTAGTATTCTCATCAAAAAGTTACCAATATCTCAGTTCATAAAGTCAAGGAAAAACCTCAATTTGGACCACCTTCTAGGGAGAGTCTAGCAGTAAGGTACTATGAAAACTCTTTACAATCAGAGCACTCTCCACCCACTAGACACCCAGACTATCCAAAATTGCTCCTTCGAGTTGGAAATAACTGCAAATAAGGCCCCTTATTTTTTGAGCTTCCTGTGCCTTCTAGATGAAAAGCCATGACATTCTTGAACACACAAAGATGAACAAACATGCAAGGAAGTAGCAAGACAGAAACCTCTCCTGTTCAGCTCACGGGCAGCAAGATATTTTGGGAATAAATACATTAACACGTATAAGTTCACAAATACTATAGAAATGGACGAAGTTTCACAGATTAATTAAATATACACATGCCAGTGCAAAGTTTGAATACTGTCTGAAGCCAAACACTGTAGAAGGAATACGAAGAAATACTCAGCCTCCAAGCAAGGTGAGAGTACCATGTAAATAAGCAAGCAACTATATAATGCAAAACTTTCAAAGCCTACACACACACACAAGACCCAAATGAAAGCAGTCTTCATTCAGGCATTTTTTACCTTTTTAGTAACCTGTTTTTAAATAGCCTGATATTATTTTAGTATGCTGGCTTTGAATTTAATACCATAAGATTAAGCACAGCTTGCCAGCAAGAAGCCTTGCCCAAAAGTCTGGGCAGGGAACTTACTCTTTCTAAATTCCAGCCTGAGCAAATTAAACTGAACTTCTCTTGGTGGGATGGGCAGAAGCACCACTCTGCAGCAGACCTGCTGCCTGACTTTGAAAAGCATATTTACACATGGGATTCTTGAGCAGCCCTTTTGTGCTAAGAGGCATGTTCTCCACATACAGACATAATGCACTTCCAGCTTTTGTACATGCAATAGCTCACATAGTATTTGGGTAGCCCACTACAGTCATTTACCAAAAGAAGTCACAGCTTTATAATATGGCTGCTATGGGAATTACTTATCTACATTAGTAAAATAGAACCCATGAACAAAAGTAACAGTCTTACAAAACTCAAGTGTTTCAGTTCAGTACCACCTTAAAATAACATGTTTTTTCTGCGAGCAGAAAAAAAATACACATTGAAAATAAGGGATTGCCATATCCCATACATATATTATTCTCTGGCTTCCTAAACTCATTCCTAACTTATGTATACTTATTGTCTTCCCAAAGACTAAAATTTTTTAATCACATTTTGGAATACAACAATTAATGGCCGAAGTATCACATATGTCACAACACCAGCTACTTAAATTGAGCAACTTGAAAATTATCCTTTGAACACTGCAGTATGGGCTGCATGGGTGATGGATTCCCTAGATGCCTTCTACCAAAAATCTCCTAGAAGACTAATATGGTTATGGGCTACAATTTGGCTGATCAGAATCTGCCTCTCACTCCATAGAAAGCCAATTCTAAATTTAAACTAAGAACAAACAACTTCCTCCCCAAAAAAAAAAAAAAGCAAAACGACCAACCTGCAGGAACATCTTACATTTTGAGATCAGATCCTGTTCCAAAGAGCAGAGAATCAATCACCCACTCAGAACTACCTTCAGTGTGGTAACAGCTTTGCCCCAGCATTCAGTTACAATCTATTCCTACCAGAGCACATAGAGGAATGTACAAGATGCTCACTCAAGATGAGGATCAATTCTCCAAAAAGTCGTAAGATCCACAAAGCAAATAGTTCACCTGCCTTTAACAACTGCACAACCCTGCACACAAATATATACAGTAGACAATGCCTTAGGGTAAAACTTCATGTTCCTTAAATGACATGGGAGGGCAGTGGCACCCCCAACAGCCCCAGGATGTGCTTTGTTAGCCATCAGGAAGCACATTCACCCAGGCTGTAGGTCAGAGCTAGAGGACCCCTTCAGTAGCGACCAAGCCCCCAGCCCAGAACCCTGCCCTACCATAAACCTCCAAGACAAAATCTTCATTGAAAGTACTCTTAGCCCCCTCTCCATTCAGAGCCACAGTCAGTTCTAAGACATAAATCTGCAAATACTTTATGACTTCAGTTGGAACTGAAAAAGAAACTAAAACCATTCTAAATACAAAGGAAAAAATGTTCTCCCCACTTTTGTGCAAGCTCTACTCAGGCAACCTCAACTGTTTGCTAGTCTAAACAACTTCACCACACAAGTATCTCCAGATTTCTGAAAAAGTAATGAACATACAAGTGTCCTAACCACGAGGCAAAATATCTCACACAAGCTGGTTGTTTTTCATGAGAAAAGCATAATTTTCCTCGGGTTTTTTATAACAAGCCATGAAAAAAATTGTGGCTCACAACCAAAAACGTCTTTCCAGTAACGTCCATAGATACTTTACTACTTGTTAACTCAAACTAGTATTTGTTGTCTAATCATGATCTCAGTCATTGAATTACCACTGCAGATAGCTCCATGCTAACACAGGAGAGGTAGAGGACTCAGCCTTCCCAGACAACCCAAATAGCTATTTGGCAAATTAACAATAGGAATTCCAAACTTGACCAAGGCAGCCATGAAAATATTTTCAGCGTGTGAAAAATATTCAAATGGCTGTACTTTCTGCAAACATTCTCATTTAAATATGTGCACCTAATGTTCAGATAGGCTAATAAAAGGGTTCACAAATTCTTACACAATAAACTGGCAGGTTTTATTCACAAGAACATTCTGGAATATCTTTTGCTGGTTTTCCCCCCATTCTCAATGTTTAATGCATTCCCCATCCCCAAACTGTATAGTAAGTAACTTGAATATAAACAGTATTCACAATACCTTAGAGTGAAAGTGGGAAAGAGTAAGCACCAATACTCTTTTGCAAGAGCTCTGAAGAACATGTCAGTATGATCCTAACTGGCATCTGGAATAAAAATGCTCCATTGCCCATGTACATATGTAAATTCAGCAATATCTATCCTTTCGGACAGAAAATATATGCAGGCCTCTCTACAAAGGAAAGTATAATTTCACAGTATAAGTTTCCACGTAGTGCTCTGAAAATAGAGTAGCTTGGAAAATATCACTCCATCAAGAATACATTTAGCTAATCATATGGTTTTATTACCAAACTAAGCTGTTGTTACACAAAAGCATCAATTTTCCCCCAAAAGAAACCTTTATTTTGCATCTGAATTGCCAACCACCATGTTACTGCATCCTAACACACATATATTTGCCATTACTGCAGTGAACCACACACATCTTCAAGCCAGTCAGTAGGAGATGAGGCAGAGGAAAGAAAAAAAGTACAAGAGTGAATATTCACTGAGACCCCTATCATCATGATCTGAGAGCAGGAAACTGCACAGCCGGTAAGATCATTTGTTTCTAGGACTCACTGCACAAGTATTACTCTTCTGTACCTCTAAATAAGCAACCTAGTTGGGATGTCCATCTAACATACCACATTCTTGTATTAAGAGAAGGCCTGCTAAGGGAAATTTTGAGGAAAATAATTGTAAAGGTAATTACAAAGGAAGAGGGGTTTGAGGGTAAATCTACCTGAAGTAACCTTTCTAGACATCTTTGCATTTTTCTGCTGCTTCATGCATTACTAATCAGTGACCCACTAGAAACTTCAGCACCAATTGAAAAGCCTGGCAGGGTATTTGGCTTTCAATTCTTCTACTCAGTTTATTCCCAACACGAGTATATTCACCAGGCTTAAAAACAACTCTTGAACAAGAGCAGCCACTCAGCAATGAAATGTAAATTACTGACATGTGCTAAAACCTGCACTTGCCACTGCTAATGAGCACATTAAAGAAAAAAAGCTCACTAGATATAACTGCAACCTTTTCACTTAACCCTGTGTGTACTGAAAGCCGTGACTGAGTATCAATTAAAGAACCCATCTCTAAAGGGTGAGACACTGTTCAGCAGGTGTATGCTTCCTACACAGTTCTGATACAAAAACCAGGATGATGGACAAATGTGTGCACACCGATAACAGCCTTATTTTTAATCTTCCGTTAAACTTTTCAAGACAGCAGTAAAAAAAATATCATAAACATGACAACATACATAAATTTCCAGGTTTACAACATTAACAGTGTCAGATCTTAGGTGATCAAATAGAACAGCATTAGCTACCAATAAGCCCCAAGGCTAGGAAGTCAACTTGTAGCAACTACTCTCTTCCTATTATGCTCACAGGGAGGTGAAGACCCTGAAAATAATCTTCTCCAAACAGCAATGGCCTGCAGAGTCGCAGAAAACAACACCTTTGCCTCCACAGCATCTAAGAGTGATGCACTCCATAGTGCAATAAAAGCCCTACCAACCATACAATCACTCCAAGTTTCAAAGCTTTTAATAATTCACACTATCAATGTTGCAAGAAGCTGCTGTAAACTCATATGCTGGAGAAGGGGGAGACAATTTTTGGTGAAAAACCACACCCATACAAAGGGGATCTTCATATTTCGTGGATAAAAAATTATTTAAAGATTATTTGGTTAATCAAGTTCTTCAAATGCTTTACTAAATAACATTTTTGATAAGGACACATCATAAAAAGATGGCACTCAAAAATTACTTTCAAAAGCTAAATTAGGTACCTGAATCAGCCTAAATTAAGTACCTAAATCCCTCTCAATAAGGTTTGTATCAAATAATAATTCAGCTATAAATAAGTTAAAACTTTATCAGCTTCCGTTTCTTACTTTTTTTCTCATAAAAATATACCTCAATCCCAAGCTACCATCATTGAGTCTGCCTTCATTCTGAGTAAAGCAGAAACGTGTTAACTTGTTTCTGCTAGCATCAGCTGTACTAGTCTAAAGAGTTTAATAGGGGCGTTAGGAGCAGGGGATATATGATTTGTTTAAACAAAGATAATTTTAACAGGACAGGTTTACAAAGTGAGTAGGTGTCACTGTCATTCCAGAACATCCAAGGAGGGCAATAACCCCTCACAGAGACAGGCAGCAACAAGCCACTGGGAGCAGTAATCTCTTGGTCACAGTCAGAACAGCAGTCTGACCACAGGCTTAGTAACCTGATCCTCAGGAGCTGAACACAAGTCGGCCGTCAGGGAGCAAGAAGCACTTGGTAGGTTCTACACAAAACACATCACCTAACTGTAGGAAATAAATTTTTATACTTGTATTATTTCAAAACTTCATTGCTGAAAACATTGCAACTGCTAAGTATGCTAATGACACTCCCTATAACTCTAGCAGGAATTGTTCAGTAGATGCAGTACTTTAAGCTGCCAATGTTATTGATCACTTTCATTCAGTCTGAAATAGAAATGAATGAAATACACTGTGAAAATAAACAAAGCTTATTTGTAAGCAAACCTTCAAATAGAATTACAGTGAAAAGGCAGATACATTCATAAGAATGAGCAGGATGTATTTTAAAGGTATTTCAAAGAATTCCAGGGAATTCTTTATAAGATTTGCAAAACGAACAAAATGAATCACTAAACACAAAAGGTAGCTGCAAGCAATCTAATTAATTCTTACTCTTATCTGGGTGTCATGACTCCTGTTGCACTCAGTAAAAGCTTTCATTGACAAAATCTGACAAACCAGGTAAATTACTATTAAGTAGTGCTTATGTTGATATGTTCACAGATTTTTTGTTTGAGCAACTCTCCTACGAGGAAAGGCTGAAAAAGCTGAGACTGTTCAAGCTGAAGGCTAAGGGGGGTCTCACCAATGGATGTAACTGCCTGGAGGGAGAATGCCAACAGGACAGAGCCAGGCTCTGCTTAGTGGTGTCCTGTGACAGGATCAGAGGCAAGAAGCACAAGCTGAAATACTGTAAGTTCCCTCTCTATCTAGAAACATTTTTTTGACTGTGAGGGTGAGCAAACACTGGCACAGGTTGCCCAGAGAGGTTGTGGAGTCTCCATGCTTGGAGAGTCAAAAGCCCACCAGACATAGTTCTGCCAGCCAGCTCTGAATATCCCTGCTTGAGCAGAGGGGTTGAACCAGCTGATCCCTAGAGGTACCTTCCAATCTCAACCTTTCTATGAAATAAAGACTGTATTTGATAGCTAAAGTAAGAAACCAGGTCCAACTGAATTATGCATTCTACAACCATACAATAAAAATGTGCAACAAGCTGGAAGATATTATAACAATCTAGAAGATAGTAACTGAATGGCTAAGAAGTTAAAGTGTCATTAAACAGGCTAAAGACTGAAAAATCTTATTTAACCCTGACATACCTGAATATAGTGTCTCAATTCACTTTCAGTAACCAACTGTATCTGGCATATTAACAGTGATTCTCCCAACATGCAGAGGTAACTGGAGCAGTTCTCACACCAGAGAACAATCACCCCAGAGAGGCCACATGACAGTCTCCTGCCCAGGAAGCAATACTGAAACAAGGCAATCCTATGGTATATTAAACAAACAAGTAGGTTACGTCTTGTTGCTGTAGAAACTATTCAAAATATTTGAAAACTTTACAGTACAGCATCAACGTTACATACTGTACAGATATTAAACACCTATACAGAAGTTCTAATAAAAATGAATACAACAATATAGAAGGAACCAAACAGATATATAAAATCGATTCTTACATTCATAAAACTAAGTTCTAATAATTCAACACCACGTTAAGCCCTAATTTAAAGAAAATATTTCCTGAAATAAGATTACGATCAAAATATGTACCATGAAAAACAAAGCCCCACCAAAAACATTTCGCCCAGTCCAGGACAATAGGTCATCTCTAGAAACATGTTAACAAAACTTTTCAGCTAGCATCCTTTTCCACAGCTAATGTAGAAGTCACTCAAATTTCAGAATCCACTAAAATCCAAATCAGAAAGAGCCAACTATAAGGTGTGAATTAGGAATGAAGGCTCAGCAGGGTGTCATAATTTTTAAGTCACTAAATCAAAAGAAGACACAAATATCACTTGTCACAACAATCACAGAAGATTGAGGTAGGAAGCAGACCACTGTATGTCTTCTAGTGCAACTTCCTTGCTCAAGAAGGGACCCTAGAGCACATTACTTAGGATTACTTCCAGACAGTCTTTGAATATCTCCAGGGATGGAGACACCACTTCTCTGGGCAACCTACACCAGTGCTCAGTCACTTTAACAGTAAAGATCATCTTCCTCATGTTCACACAGAACTTCCTATCCATCACTTTCTGCCCATTTCCTCTAGTCCTATTTCTTGCACCACCAAGAGCCTGGCTCCATCCTCTTGGCACCCTCCCTTCAGATACTTATAGACATTGATGAGGTCCAGTCTCAGTCATCTCCTCCCAAGGCTGAACAGATCCAGCTCCCAGAAAGATGCTCCAGTCCCTTGATCATCTTTGTTGCTCTTCACTGGACCCCCTCCAGGAGCTCCATGTCTCTCTTGTACTGAGGAGCCCAGAACTGGACACAGCACTCCAGATGTGGCTTCACCAGGGCTGAGCAGAGGGGCAGGATAACCTCCCCTGACCTGCTGGCAATGCTTTTCCCAATGCACCCGAGGATACCATTGGCCTTCCTGGCCACAGGGGTGCTGCTGGCTCATGGCCAGCTTGCTGTCCACCAGGACCTCCAGGTCCTTCTCAGAGCTGCTTTTCAGCAGGTCAACCCAAGCTAAAAAGGCTCAAGAATTAAATAGAAAAACTTCCTCAAAACTTCCCTCAGAAGTAATCACCTCCTAGCCTTGGGATGAAAGAAACACAGCATGTTTATATCCCTCCTCATGTAACACACCACTGTCAATAACAAAAGCCCTTGTGTATGAAAATACAGCATGTTGCAAGAAGACATCTTGGCTAGTAAAGTGTGTATTCAGTAGATTGATTTTGGTCCTGTTGAAATTAGTTTTCAGCTACAGCAGAGAATAGAACAGTCATATTGTGATAGGGAAAATCTACCACACACATTATTGCTTCAATAGATTTCAACTGTAAGAGCGCGCAAAAAAAACCCCATTACTAAGTTGCATTCATCTTTAAAGTAAGAATTAATTTTCTTGATACGCATATTTTATGAAGAATACATATAAATTCTTAAGTATTCTATCTGTAATGTAGATCTACTGAACACAGATCATCAATCACTATAAAATACATCATTTCTTAAAATGCAGGCAGAAAACAGAAGTGATTATTAAGGAAATATTGCTGAATTCTAAGCTGAAGCTTCATCTGTCTTGCCACAAAAGTAAATTAGAATCCACAGAGCAACAGATGTTCTTATTTCAAAGACATATCTCTTAATTATTCATGTTAAATCCAACTCCACTATTACTAATGGGAAATTTAAAACTGATTTTAGAAACAGAGAAGTATATCACATTTGCAAGGTTATCTCACAAGCTTACATCAGTTATACAGAATAGGACAAATTAACAAATCACTGTAGATCAGAATGGACAGTTTACCACAACCAGACAAGCTTATCTGCATGACTGCAAATCAATAGTATGGAGGCAGAAAGTGAAAGGAAATAATATTACCTATGTAAGTAGAGAATTACATGGGATTTCATTTGCAAGTCTTCTATTATTGCAATGAGGAAAAACACAAGTACACACAGTTAAAATAATTGCAATTGTGGAAACAGAGCAGTACATTTTCATTCTCACAACCAGACACAGCAACAGTGAAAACAAGAGGACAGAACAAAGTATTTCTGAAGAAACAGGAAGGATTCCTGTAGGCCTGGAAGTACTATTGCAGTGACAGTGCACATCAAGAAATAATGGATTTTTTACATATCAGGAGTCAATAAATCCATTCATCTGCAGAACCACAAAACCTCATAAGCATGCCAAAATACCGCTGCTAAAAGGCATCTCATGAGAAACACTAAATGACTTACGATAGCCCATATAGGCAAAAATATCTCCAATATCTTCTTTAATCACATGCACAGCATTAAATCATTCCTCCAGGAGCCATGAAAGCTCACAGTTCATCCACCAAGAATCTCACATTGCCAGGCACTACTATTCAAATCAAGTGGTTTTGTGCTTGTATTTTTCCTAAGGACAGTTGCACACATTAAAGCTTTCAAACTAAGCCACTTGAAGAAAAGACATAGCTTTAAAAAATACAAGTTAAAAATAAAGGCTTACTCTAAGTGAAACACAAATACAAACAGGTCAAGACTGCCACGTCATAGGAAGTTGCCTAATCACAAAGGAAATCAAGAGAAAAAACACACCAAGATTACAAAGTTAAGGCAAAAGAATAAAAAGAGAGGAGAGTACTTTTGTCAAATTACATTAATCTTTGAAAAAACACTACTCTGCATCTTTAAATACATGCATATACATTATATACATGTATACCCACAAGACCTGAAGATCTGCATCCTGAGACTTTTTAAGTTTAGGTATAACCCTGTCCTTGAAAGAAATGCTCTAGCTATATACAGCAGTTCTCAAGACAGTGATTTGAAATTTGCAACAGAGAAATTGGCATCAATTTGTTCTGTAGCATAGAAATCTTGAACAGGACACTGGTGACATAACATAAGCCATCAAAGGCTTTTAGCAAAGGTATTAGAAGTTTTCTAAAGTAAAGGATTAATACAGCCTTCCTACTTCCACACTAGTAAGCGCTAAGCAGACAGTTCAGATGACTCAGTTGCATTTTTCTAGCTCATATGGACTAGTACTGTCTGAAAAACACTGCCCATGACTTAATATACACACTATTTGTCTCTCCCATGGATTTCACCCAACCTGATACAGCAGATTTAGATTTTTTTTCTATGAAAAAAAGTTTACTCAGAATGAAATACAAGAATATAAGTAACACTCAGAAGCATTCTGCCCCAGAACAAAATAAGCATCAAAATTATAGGCTCACAGGCAGAGCTCTTCTGGGCAGCAAAGTGGTGACCTGTTCACTTAGGCCAGTACATTGCCTAATCTTTATTACCCTGTACAGACAAAACCCCCAGTCCCCAACAGACAAAGCACCTTAAGCCACCACAGGCAGTGGTAGTAGACACACTGCTGGCTTTGGTAGGTAATGAAACTTTGCCCTGCAAGGCATAGTGTACAAAACACACATTAAAAGCTGTCTTCCCCACTCCCTGAAGTATACAATCTCTGCCATACGCAGCTTCTCGATACCAGCTTCCACACTGCCTTTTTTTGACCACCTTTTCACAATTTGGGAAGCACAACTGCAAATCAGTCTCAAGAGTTGTCAGGTTAAAAGCTAATGCATGTGGGAACAGCATGAGAATCATACCAAATGTTTCTCAAAAATGTAACATCCACTGAATCATGATAAAGGAACTTCACAATTTGCTTACAAATAACAAAGCCATGCACAACAGTGGTAAAGAAACACTCCTGCCAGTACGAGTTTACATTTTAAATGGTGAGAATCCCATAATTAGCTGTGCATACATCCATAGATCCAGCTGCACAAAGCTCTTCACAGATCAGACAAGTCCCCTTACAGAAGGTGACACAAGTTGTTCTTTGGTTTACCTTTTCCTTCTCAAACTTAGCAGCCATTTACAAACACACGATCAACCATTTCCATATACATTGTTTGCCCATTTATTTCAGACAATACATTGTTGGTTCTGATTTTTAATTCCACCAAGAATGTTAATCTAGCTTCAAAGGTAAAGAGAAATAGAACTGGCTGCTTTGTTCTTCCCCAAGTCACGTCAAACAGTAGTTGCTGAAAAGGCACAAAAGATGTATACAAGCAGGTTCCACTAGGAACTCCAAAAAGGTTCATATCTTATTCCAAAATTGAATGCTTTTGTCTCACCATGTTTATGGCTTCTATTGCAAGGAGTGGATTTTGGCAGGAGGTAGTGGCTGGCTATTTTTGCATCAAGAAACAGAACATCAGAATATTGTCGAAGCTGCATTCAGAAAAGAATATGCCAGATAAAGGTTGCATTTGTAACTTTAACTGCTATCATGTTGAGATGATTTTATGCACATATTAAATCATTTTCTTGGAAAAAATACACCGCAATCCACAACCTTTTATGAAAGCATGAACTCTATCACATACATACAAGACACCAAAATACTCTGAAGATTTATGATCTTGCAAACTGGTATTTCTTTATACTAGGCTTGCAAAGAATTAATTTAGCTGATTTTTTTGCTTGTTTTGTTTTTAACAGTAGCATTCCAAGGGACTTTCATGGCAGTCAGTAAAATGGAAGTTCACTTGTGTTTCACTTGTTTCTTAATTTAAAAAAAAACTGATCCCATTATGACCAACTGTAATATAGAGTCATCATGCATCAAGGTCCAAGTTTATAATCATTACCAGGAAGCTAGAGCATACATAACCTCAACTGCAGGAGTAAGACTCCTACTTGCTGCTAACATCAGCTAGACAAGCAGCAGCACTGACTCTGGAATAATGACTGTTCAACCCAATCACACTCTCACTTTCTTCTCACTCTTTTCTCCCCCGTTTCCTCCCTCACCCAAATTAAAAAAAAAAAAAAAGGAAACAGAGTCACTGGGACCATGGGCCAATCCTCCCAAACTATTCAGCATTTTAGGAGACCTGACTCAGCGCTCCCATCCCCCCACCAAAACAGCTGCTCTGGAGGTTTGCAAGCAAGGAAAGAAAAACAGCAATTTCAGAAAAGTATATCTTTCAATTACTGGTCAACCAAAAGGCTCATCTTAGTCTCAGGCCTTTCTTCTTCCCAAATTCCGAAGGCATGCTTCAGATAACAGAGGTGACAGAGCTTCTCAGAAAAGGTCTGCACTAATTTTTAAAAATTGGAAACATTAAGCAAGCTAACCTAAATACAAAGGTCACTAGCAAACTCTTCTAAAGCAGGGAAGGAACAAACTGATCTTGCAATTCTGCACAGCATCTGGCAAAGGATACTACCCATTTTTTTAAAACGCAGCAATAGATTTTAACTTTACCTTAACATCTGTGACAATACTGAGTATTATGGAATTATTCCTTGAAGGAGAGAAATTACTTAGTTTATGCATGCAAATATATTTTCATGTAAAAGTACCAACTTATTTGCTGATTCTAAGGAAATACATTCACTTGCATAAACCCGTATTTTGTTATTCTACATAATAATGTTATTAGCATTATCATAAGCTCATCAAAAGATCCCATATTCAAATACCAATCTTTAAGAAATTGACCTTAATATTTATAAAATCTTTGACAGACTCACTCAATATAAATGCCATGGATCTCTTTTCTGTCAGCCAACAACAGCAACCAGAATAGATACACAAAGACAGGACTGAATGCACCAATTTGTTTATTGAATCACAGGGAACAACATGCCAGATATTCACCCACTGATTGATTTTGGAAATTTTGTTTTGGAAACAAAGGATCATTTATTTGTGTCTCCCTTGCCCAATTTAAGAGAGAACAAAATTAAGTTTCTAAAGGAGAAAAAATAAAGACCAGCAATTTTCAATACCCTAAGTATCTATCAAATTCTTCAAAAGTACTGTCTATAGCTGTATACTAATTCCATGAATCATTCAGACAATAATGAACAAAAAGACATGCTTTTGTTCAAATCACACACAGTGGGATTACATGTGAACTGACCCTCCATGCGTTAATTGAAGACAAAGCTTTGCTTTGAGCTCATTACTGCTCCTTCAGATAGACTGCCAAGTTTAGAAAGTTTAGTGTCCTGCTCAGTTTCCCAATTTAATAAGTTTGGTTTAAAAGTACAGATGCATACCAGGAAATAAGCCCAAGTTTCCTAAGTTCCATCAGTATTTTCAGTGCAAAAGAACAAAATAGCACATATACAAAGAACGGGATAGGGAGAAAAAACAGAACAAAAACATCTTCAGTAACTTCATAACAGTTTAACAATATAACAGTTACATTCTTCAATAAAGAAAAGAAACAGTAGGCAAGTTTTCCTCCTAACTGTATTAATCAGAGAATCTTGAAAAAATATAAGCAGGCCTAATGATAAAAAGATAGATCATTTCACCAGTTCTCACTAGGGGTTTGATCTTCTAGAGCCACTGACATCAAGGGAAGCACAATTATGTCTTAATTGAGACTTTAAATAGTGCATTTCAGAAAGCAAAATCACATTACCTTGTTTTATTATATTTTTAGAGAACTGAACACACCAGGTTTCTGAAACATAATTAAAGTTATTTTGAGACTGCAGCACCAACCAAAAACTCAAACATGGTTTTAGTCACCACATTATTTCAGGAAATGGTTCAGAAACTGTTCTAGGATCTGAGCAAAAAGATGAGAAAATAGGATGGTGGAGAGGATCTACAGGAATGTTTGTACTTCCTCCATTTCTGCTTAATCCTGCGAAAAAAAGTGTTCCAGACTGTCACATTACCAATATTGTAACTAACATTACCAAGTAACAACCACACAACTACAGAATGTGCCCAGTTCAGAGTAATAACTACCAAATTTCCAAGTTCAGTAGCAAAACAAAGCAAAATAGCATAAGTGAGCACTTCCTTTTCATTTATTTCTTTTTGTTACTAAAAATACAGGAACTCCCAACTAAAGCCAGTTCTCCTGCTGGTCTAATCCACTGAAGAACAGAGTTTGGTATAAATGAAGCCAGGAATCTTCCCTGTAAAAAGAACCTCTGGTACATGAAGCAGTGTACCAGTTATACACAAGAACAGTGATAAAAGAAAGCTGCTAAACTGCATGAAAATAACACGTAAGAGATTATCCCAGATTTGGTAAATCCTGGCAAACACCAAGCATTTAGAATTCCTTTCAACTTTAACATCACCAGAACCCAGCAGGGTGTATTCAGCATCCCACAGAACCTGTATTTGTTTTTGTATAGGGGCTTAAAAAAAATAAAAAAAATCCACAGCAACTGTGAAGTATGAAAGTTTTACATTTCATTCTCAAATAGTATCCATAATGAGCAGGTGGTATTCTCTAACACCAAATAATCAAATAATCAAATCAAATAGTAAGGGTCTGTATTACAACTAGAACTCCAGCCTAAAGGAACACAGTCAAGGAAGATATGTGGAAGACATGTTCCACAAATGCTAAGGACAAAAGAACA
Organism: Daphoenositta chrysoptera; assembly: GCA_013397915.1. Lineage (NCBI taxonomy): Eukaryota > Metazoa > Chordata > Aves > Passeriformes > Daphoenositta > Daphoenositta chrysoptera. The sequence goes on from VZRO01000503.1 coordinate 372,971, forward strand.
ATCATTTCAGAATCACATTTTTCATTCAAGTTTTTTACCCTGAATCAAAAATGTGCAAATTATTCTCAAAAGCAGAAACAAATTTATCTTGCTGCCTGTAAAACCAGGTATTTCTTCAGCTACATGGTTCGTTTACTCCATAACAAATTTGGCTGTAATGGCTTTTTACTTTGAACTTCAATGTAGTATGTGTTTGTCCTTATGATGAGCGAAACCAGTAGACAACACATGATCTGCAGGGACTACACAGACAGCATGCACTAAGGACTTTGTTCAAACATTGTGAATATAACTTCCTCCTAGCACTGCTCACACTTTTAAGCAGTTGCATGAAACCTTTTGGAAAAAAATAAAATCAGACTATATATCAATTCATGATATACAAAAACCCTGCTGAAGTAAAGAGGTTTTGAACAATAATTTTTATAAATTCAGACAAAGTGAAAACAGCACCCTCTTGACTCTTTGGTCCTTTCAGAGAATGCAGCTCCAAGATACAATACCACCAACAGAGAAGACAATTTTTAAACAGCTTTCTATTCCCATCCCGAAGTAGAGTTCAGCACCTTCTCAGGGCTGCTGATACAGCTGTTCACCAGCTGTGCTACGAATCACCAAAATGATCACTTAAAACCAGATACTTTTAACCTAGATCATTTCATTGACCCAGTTTTGCAGAGCAGCCTCATAAACAGTCCAGGCATGATTGAAAATACCTAAGGATTTTACATCCTGGGTAAAGTTCTTACAAACAGGCTTCTCCTAAAAGAAAACTCAGGCTGCAATTACATCCTGAAAATGCAAGAACTCCACATGTACAGAAAGCATACTGAAATCTCCTATGTTAAGGTATCTTTTAGATCTGCCTTGAGTTGGTAGCTTGATTCCTCAGATACCTTGAAACAAGTATGTGCCACCTAGTGCATCAGTCACAGCCAAGCAAATAAAAATAACTTACCAAACGCCTAGCAAATTCTTTATTTTCTGAAAGAAATCCATATCCTGGGTGTACCTTGGAAGAAAAAAAAAGATTCAAGCTGACTGAGTACTGAAACCAGACACCAAAATTGCTAGCATGTTTTCAGACACTGGGGATAGTGAAGTACATCACTAAGCATTTAAATAGGCTGAATACCTTAAACTCTCTTAACACACTGAATTTTCTGCCCTAAGTCAAGCTGTTGGGTGCTACCATTTCTGAAACAAACTTTCCTTACTTAACTAGGGAGAACGACGTTGTTTGCAGAGCAAATGGAGCTGTTTGCAGAGCAAATGGACATTCCCTTCGGTGATTTGCCTTTTGCTCTTTTTAGCTCCATTGCAGATTTCCCCATATAGGCTCAACCACACTCTCCTCAGTAACCACTGTAAAGTACTCCTCATCCCAAAGTATTTCCAGCACTAACCATAATAATGGTGCACAGGTCCACAGTCATAAGCCTCCTACCTCTAGTGACCCCTGGCTGGAGACCACAGTATACTCTCTTCATTAGTCTAAGTCAAGCATCCTGTGTGCCTCATTTGCTACTCACACCCCAATATACATTCAGCCTCATTACTTGAGAGGAACATGAAAAAGAGCTTTCATTTTACTTTTTGCATGTCATGTAAGATTCTGGATCTAATATAATCTGATAGACAAAATATAAGAGATTTTATTCACCTCTTTTAAAGAGCCAAGAATGGGGTTTCATAATCAGAAACTCAAAGGGAATAAAATACTGGTTTTCTTCATAGGAAAGTTTTTGGCCCCTGAAGGCACTGTACCAAAACATCACGTTTGAAAGAAATTACAGTGCTGATCCAACTGTTAAAGGGTAGTTAGTGTTGCTGATACATACACATCAAATTTTATTTTAATAAATGCTCTGTGTACAGTAGCTCTGAATAATACATTTATTTCAGTGACAGAACAAAGAACATTAGGAATGTGAACATGCCTACATATTAGTTTTTCCTACTGATTCTTGTTAAGCTTTGAATCTCCGGCCAACTTGAAGGGAGAAAGGCAGACTTGCCCACATTTACACAAAAAAGCTAATGTGCATTTTGTTAACATTCTGAAACAAAAAGAATTATGGGATGCACCATTTACCTTCCTGCAAGTAACATTTATATAACATAGAAAGTGATTCAAACAAAGTTTAAGCAAAAGCCTTTCTGGACACACTTTGTAAAACATTCAAAAAAGCCATTATGGCATATAAAGGGTTAGCGCTCCAAACTAATTGGGATTTTTTTTTCCCCCAGCAAATTTGGAAATGAACTGAAGCTGCTCCCTGGTGTGAAAGCTGAATCCAGCAGCCACCTGCAGGATCAGCGACCAGTGCTGCCAGATGCTACAAAGCCTTTGATTTCCAGTAGCGATTTCAGACACATTTAACTCATGTGACATGAACTAACTGGAATAGCATATTCAATCACTTCCCCACCCCCCAAACCTTTAAAAAAAAAAATACAAACTCTGGCATTTCTGCTTTCTATATATGAAACAGCTGCAGCAGATAGACACATTCAGACTCACAGCTTGGGCCCTGGTTTTCCTAATGACTTCCATGATGGCATCCATGTTGAGGTAGCTTTTGCTGGTGGGAGCTGGGCCAACACAGACAGACTCATCCGCCATTTTCACGTGAACCTGAAGAGGCAAAATTCTGCATTAACAGATGCTCCCAGGAAAAATAATTACCATCACCCAGTTACATGCACACAAATCCGATTGTGTCAAAGAGCATTTACATACCATAACCACTCTAAAATACACACTGAAATTACCAACATTGGCATACAAGTACTTGCACAATAAATTTCATTTCATTTAACTCTGAGCTTAAGTCACTGTCAAGATGTTTTATTATTCTAATACATTATTTTGAATTTGATTAAATAAAATCATAACAAATACAATTTCAGCTTCCTATACTCATCATCTATATGTAAATTCAGACTAAAAACTACTTTGTTACTTGTAACCAGGGTAGTCTAATATCTTAATACTTAATAACAAACATTCATGACCAGTTCTAAGCAGGCTCCCCAGGAAGTTGGGGATAATTAGAGTGAATTGAATGAAGGGATGCAATGAGTGTCCCTGCACAGCATCAGGTCAGCACCATGCACAAATTAAAGCCTATGACTAAAGAGTTCAATATCACTACACGTGAACCAGAAAATCTTGAGAATTATTTAAGCAGGCTCATGTTTGATTTCTAATCCATTGTATCCTCATTTATATGCATTTGCCAAATATTTTTTAGCTAAACAAAAAAGGGACAAATATCTCCAACATTTTACCAGGAATAATAAAAATGCTAGGTTTGAAGTTAGGAGTGTTCTTACATCTCAGATGAATGCTTATCTTTAAGTTTAAAAAGTTTAATTAGATTGGTCTTTAACATGTTTTCAGAGTTCAGAATACTTTTCTTTGAAGTGAGATACACATATAACCATGAAACCAAACAACCGGTTTTTCCTCATTCTGCTTTTTGTAAGCTCCCTTTCAGTATGTATTTAAGAAAGCATGCCATTGCTTAAACTAAGATTGTTTGCTGTCAGTAAGACTTGTTTAGAATGACAATTTGACATCTCCAATGCTTACCAATTTTTTTAATTATTTGATATCATCTTCAGCATTTGAAACTGAGAATATATTGCCTAAAAATATTGTTCTTTTAGAAAATTAGTATTACCATCTGAGAAATATAAGACCCTAAGATGAGTTCAGTTGGTCAGAGAATGGTGCAAATAACATCAAGGTTTTGGGTTTGATCCCTGTATGGGTCATTCACTTAAGAGCTGGACCTCCCTTCCAACTCAGAATATTCTGCGATTCTGAATAATATGTGTGGTTTATTAACAGGAGATTTCATTCTTTGTAAAAAGGAATTTTATTTGCAAGTAGTATGAAAGTTGTCAAGTCTGTCAAACTAGTTAGAAGTTATGTAGTCTGGATATACTATGAGCTCATTCAGAAGAAACAAGGCCAGAAAAAACCAAAATACATCTAAAAACACTGACAAGCAGCAGTCAGAAAATATTTTGAGCAATACAATGAGAAATAAGTAGCAGGTAAATATAACAAATATGTATCACAAGGAAGTCACTTACTAAGAAAGTCACTTATAAAGCATTTTAATTTTTTCTTCAGTTTTATTGACTTTCTCTGAACTTAGCAAAAGTTAATCCTACCAACAAGAAGCATATTATCTTGCCACCTAATTCCATGTTTCTTTCTGGAGACATATCTTAAATAGCTTCTGAATTTGCTGTATTCTGAAGTATATGAGTGTTCACATAACCTCCTGGAATGGCCACACATTGCATGTTTCAACTATTACTTCTATAAAGTCACAACTGTTTTATCACTACAGCATTGGTCTCACAATATAAACAGAGCAAAACCAAAAAAAATCCTAAGCACTAGCACAGACAATTGTGCAGGAGGTTTTAGTGCTTTCTAGTACATAGACCTCAGCAACTAACTAATCCATTTTGATCAAATGCTATCAAGATTAGCCTGTGTCATCCTTTATGGAGCACTAAGTTGAAGAAACATGATCAGTTTATATGTTTAAAGTTGTTCTGAATCCCAGTGTGGTTTACATTTCTAAACAAAGTCATTCAAGCTTAAGCTTAATTAAGCATGTATGTTTTACAAAACCAAAAGCTTCCTTATACAAAAGAACTAAATATCGTTAGCTATTTCTAGGTATCAATATGAAAACCCCACACCCACCCACTTCTTGCATTAAGACACCAAGACAGTCCCACTAGTACCAAAAACAGCCATAGAAGATATTGCAAACCAATTGATTTTATACATATAAACAGTCTTGTACACTTTACCCCAACATTCCCCTGCTCCTTTCTGAAATGTTTAATTGCTATTCAAGTCTTCAGAGTTTCAACTCTTCCTTTCCCACATTGCCCTGTAACCTGGTAAATCCATTTCTCCTTGTTCACCTTACTACAAGTTGTTGGTTCCTTCAGTGCCCATTCAGCCCCGAATACACCCTAATATACCTCACACAGGTATAACACAACAGCAAATCAGTAACCATACCACATTCATGTTACCTGATACACCTCCTCAGAGCACCAGGCAAAACTCTCAAAAAAATAAGTCTCCATTCCACCTCCACTAGTTCAAAACCTCTAGATTTTCAGGTTCCAGTGACAGCTTTTCCATCTAGGAGGCTTCTCATATCTACTTTTATTATGAGTAAACCAGCACACACATAAACTGGAAATCTGCTACTTCATAATTCATAATGACAATTCCCCTTAGCATTTAGATTTCTTTTACAATACACTGTAGTTCATGAAGAATACCCCAAATATTGTAACACAAATACATCAGATTTTTAGTATAGTACAAATGTAATTACTAGCAAACATTTTAACAAAAGCCAACATTTGAGTCTACACAACAACTGAAACTTTCAGCTTACTACCAAGTGCCACCTACTTGACACAGTAATTCACCAGACCTTTACTTCTGCAGAAGCCAACTTAGAATGCAGTATTTCTAGACAGTCAAAAACATCCAGCAACTCCCCTTCCTCAAGCACTACAAATTTCAAATACGTTGATTTTCAAATTCAAGGATTGCTTAAGGTCTCGACCTAAATGACACAATCCTAGGTACTCAAATCATGTCCCTAACAGCTAAAACCTCAGAGGTTTTCTCCCTTTTCTGTTTTAGTTCACAAAAAGCTTGTTATGTTAGCAAATACAAATGAGTAGAAATCATGGAAAGACATCTTGTATGTAAAAGCAGTTTAACTTCTGTGAAAGTTTTATACTTTAAGTAGTCTATTTCATAAAGGCTAATTATATTTCAAAAACAACAAAAAGAGAGAGTCACCAAAACCTACTGAATCTTCATTTTATAGAACTTCAACCTAATTCAAAAACTAGAGACTAAATACAGTCACCTTTGGAAATCCAAACCTGAACCAAACACAAACAGCCAACCAGCTGATCACAGACCTATCTATGAGAAATAAGCTACTAATAATAAAACTCTGGATTTAACAGGAAGTCCTAGCAGAACAACACAGAATGAATACTATTAAATGGTGTAACTATTTTTCGTATTAAGATACAAAGTCAACTGAAAATAATTTAAAGTACAATAATTATTTTATTATACAAGTCTCCCTGACCACATACAGATACAAGAACTAGCTCAAGTCCAACAAGCTTATTCATTCAGAAGCAAACTGCACAGAAGTGGCCACTGGTTACAGAGTTAGTTCAGGTCCAGGAGCCCCCTTCACAGCAAGGCACCTAAATCAGCAAATCCTGCCAGATCTTTACACAGGAACAGCTTCATGTTTCTTCACCACCTTTCCAGCAAATAGGCGATTAAAGCAAGGAGTCCATCAGGGATGACTTGCCAGTCATTTTGGGCCTGGACTGGTTCCAAGCACCACTCCAGGCTGCAGCAGCTCTCAGGGTGCAGAGTGCAGCAAGAGGTGGTAACAGAAGCAGCAGCTGGATTTAGAGATCCTTCTACATTATGTTTCAGTATCTCAGGAGGATTTATAAACCAGGTTTGGTGCCAGGGCTTGGCATCATACTCCAGAAGACAAGTATGTCCACAACTCCAAGTTTTGGATATGAACATCACAAAAACAGTCAGTATCTGCCTTACAGATAACCCAATTTAGAAGGGCTGCACTGAATCAGAGCTAGGACGTACCCAAATTACCTAGGCCGTTAGCTCTCCTTTATCCTGGAGAGTAGCACATGTGTTCATTTGACAGCAGCATCCTCTCTTGCATAGCCATACTCTGAATTTACTAAATTATCTTTGTAATTAAACCTGTATCTCAAATAATCATCATTTCAAGAAATCAAAATTAATAACTTGCTACTTAAAAGATACATAGGTCTCCTAGAGGTGTTCTGTTTAACACAGCAGTATCAAGGTAACCTTCTCTAGGAGCCACTCAGCTGCTGCAGATCACTAGTTAAAATCTATATTATAAACAAATTACACTTAAATATGCATGTCTCTCAACATTTAAACATAGAAAAGTCCTCAGTATGGATATAGAACATATTAAAAATTACTTTAAGGCAAAGAACTAAACCACTTCATTTCAGTGCATATACAATCTACAAAACAATCAAAGACACCAAGAAAATTTACAGATCCCTAGCATTAGAATTATTCAGCTGCTCAAGTTTGTTATCTTCTTACGGATCTGGTTCATGAAAAAAAGTGCTTTTCTCCCTAGTTTGTTTCACAATCATTCTAATTTACTAACTCCAAAAAGTAAAGGCTGACTTTGTCAACAAAGAAAGATATCTACGTGCATTTCCTAATAGAGTGTTTAATATCACCTGCATAGTTTCCACAGATGATTTTATATACTTCAACAGTTTCTGAGGCTTATCATGTGACAGATGTAATTTACTTCAGTGTAAATGCCTAATTAACACATACACACACACACACACACACTCACTCCCCTTTTCCTCCATCTCCAAGGAGGTAAATGTCTGGGATTCCCCAGTGTCCCAGTTTTTCAGATTAGGTCAGCCTACACATCCCCAGGTCTCAACACAAGTTGATATTCATGCAGCAGAGACAGTTATACTGAGTTGTAGGCTGCATTTTCCCCCTAATTCTTCTGTGCTGTTTGAGAATTTATATTATAGGGAAACTGTTATAGCTGCATATGCAGTGCTAATCAAACCTAAGAAGCAATTAAAACAACCTCAGTGAAGAGAACACTTTTGTTTGGTACACTAGATAAGACTGAGCATTGTTTAGACAAAGAAATCTAATCAAACAAGTCATTCTCCTTTATAGCTCAAATCAATATTACACATTGGAACAACATCCGTTGGTGTAAGTGGATTCACTTAATTGGCCCAAACTGCATAATACCGCTCAGCAAGACAAATCACAATTAGCTCAACCCATAAAATAGGGCTAATGAGTAAATCCTTTGTAAGGTAGCTAAAAAAAAAACCAACCACCTCAAATCTTGCCAGCACCATTGCCAAAAGAGACAGACAAAACAGAACAAAAAGCCTGTGGCATTGAACAGTCTTGTGGTTAAAAAAAAAAAAAAAATCAAACGGATGCTAAAAAGGTTCAAATTTACTGCTTTGCCAAAAACACATCTTTCATCTGACCTAAGTGTCTTTAGCAGGTTGACATTAAAATACACACACCAGTAATACAGTACGTATGAGCACATAGTGTGCAGTATTCATATGGCCTTTAAAGTGCTGTCTGCAAAGAACTACTGCCACACGATTACAGCATTTAACCCTAAAACAAAATAGTGAAAACATGTCTAAAGCACACAAAAAACCAAAACTGTGGAATAGCATAACTATCCTATATTTCCCGTATTTAGTTTTATTCAGCATTTCAAAAACCTAAATAAAAATTTAGGCAAATAAACAGGTCAACCTGCAGAGTCAACATAAATAGATCTGCAAGCCTATTTTAAACTATTTTAATTTGATGGCCCAGAAATAGTTATGCAAGGACTACTACAGCAATTCTTCAGTAGCCTCCAAATGTGTTTTGGTGATGGGCATTTACTCACATTCCCCTCCAAGTCTACAATGACCCCCAAAACAGCCCATCCATTAGCATCTGCAGGATTAGATCCCTGGTTCACTGACACCAGCTGAGAAAAAATAAGTTTTAAAAAGTAACACTTTTTCCTTTACTTCCCAGTCTTGCCCTTCAAGTTTGCCAACTGGTCAAAAAATGAAGACAGTAAATAACCCCACTAACTAGGGGCTTCAAAAATCCACAGTTTTCAACTGAGATTAAAATGAATGGAACCAGGTTGAACTGAACAATCTCTAAAAGGTGAGCAACACGAACCATGCAACAAAGACTGCATTTCTAACCAAGACTAAGAGAAAACACATTTCAACACATACCAAGATTTTCATCTGTTTGCATTCTCACTTATATATATTAATTTATTTTTGTAACCTTAAAAAAGGAAAAAGTAAATCTCAAGTCTCTCTTCCATGGATGAAGCTCTGGAATTTTGTTTGCTGCTAAAGAGATGCACAATTTTACTTGCATCATGAAGAGGAAAGGACTCCCCATTGTAACTAGACGTCTGATCACTCCTACTGTGAAAACCAGACCATCTCCAACTGTGCCCTGCTTGCAGGACAAGCAAGAAAATGCCTCTCGAGTCCTGAAGACATTACAGATAAGACTCTAAGAAGAGTTCCAGAATGGCCTTGGCTCTTGAAAGCCTTTTCCTATGCTTAATCTTTGACAGACAGCTTCAGTGAAGCACCTTCTAAGAACAATGGTGGGAAAGAAGGCTTCTCCATCAGAATTTTATTGCAAGTGTTTACTGTGTTGAACCCTCAAAACAGTAAAAACCAGGAACTAGTACACAAGTTTGCTATTGAAAATTTAGCAGAATGAAATAGCTAGTTTGTATCACAACTTCCAACATGTTTTACTCAACACCCATCAGGAACAATCAGTCTTTCTTTCGCAGAATAACTGAGAAAGCAGGTCAATAGTCACCTTGTTCACTAATCTACCTTTGGATGAACTGAAGGATTAACAGAGGTAGAGCAATCAGGAGGGGAAAACCAGAATGTTCCATTCTTTAACTCCAAGCCATTGCATCAGTAGTTAAACACACTTGACAGTAGTTAAACACACACTTGAGGGAAAAGCATTCCCCTTGCCTCCTTACACTTGTGTCTCCCGTGGTGGGAGAACTACCAATTCCTTTGCTGAACTGAAGATTAGAGGCAGCCCAGCCACTCAGCACAACCTTTGCTGATGTCTGGGGTGCTGTGAATAAAGTCTGCAAGCTTGCAGTTGCTCTCATGTGTCTGCAGACTATTTTTACTTTGGAATACATTATCTAGAGCAAGTGTCCAGGACAAACAGGACAATTTTAGTTCAGAGCATACACTAACAATTTGGGAAGACAATTAATAAATGTATTTACCAAAGAAAGCGTCTCCATCTGTTGCAGGAATTGAGCAATTCATCATATTTATTTAGAGCACTCCACTGCGCTCTGTGAGGATGCTCGAGTTACATCTTTGCAGTGGATGTGATTCTGCACTTTAAGTGTTTTAGAAAAAGAATTAAGTTTTTTGTGATGTTAACAAAACGGTGATGCCCTACAGTGTTTTTAGTAGCCTCCCTGCATTTCAAACACATCTGCACCCACATGCCAGCCTTTCCCTAATGGAATCGCAGCTTCTAAGCACATTAGCAAAGCAATAGGACAGATCTTTCTCATGCTGTTTCTTTTTCCTGCCTCTCCCAAAAACAAGCTCTACCAAGGAATGCATTTGATGCATGCTTCTTTGTTTTGCTTTCTAAAGGGGTTAAGACATGTAGGAGATGGGAAAGCTGGTAGGCAGGTCTAGGAAACAGTATCACATGGTAGGAAGGGCAGTCAACTACAGAACTTCATAGAGTAGATATTTAGTTCTTAATTAAGGTAGATATCCCAAAAGACACTTGGGAATCAGAAAAAGTAGGTTAAACTCAGCCACAGTACAAAGCAACACACAGTATGCAGTGGTACCATGCTCCCATCCAGCGTTTTCAGCTCTAATTCGGATAGAGTTCCCCCGTCAGATGGATGAACACAGTACACAGCCATTCAGATGTCTACAAACAGACAGACTGCAGAAGTTAGTTCCAGCATCCAAAGATCAGGGATTCCTAAAACCAGTTCCAGTGTTGAGAGAACAGCTCACAACAACAGCAAGGTGCATTCACAGCTACCTGGCATTTCAGCTACACAACAGTATTTAAAAGAAAGGTGAAAAGGGGAAAATAGATGTCAAAAAATGCAACATATTCTGGATCAGTATTTGGAAGGTAGATTTTTTTAAAAATCACAAATGCAAGATGCAGACCTACAGGGAATTATGTTCTTCCCAAAGTGGACTAACTTCAAGCCCAAAATGAACCATATATTGAGACTTACATTAAGTTTCACAATAAGCCTCACTTTAGGCATATACAAAATGCCACTCAAAGGATGATCTCACCCCTAAAGTCTCCTCTACGCTCAGCTCTAGCAATTACAGTGCTGCTGAGACAGATCAATGAACTGCACAGACACAGTGGAAAAGTAATCTAAGGGGAGGAAAAATTAACCTTCTGTCAGATCAGCAAGTTAAACCATCTCCCAGCCACATGACCATCAGATCCCATACAGTGAATGAATGAGAGGGGCAGGAGAGCCCAAACACTCCTTTCACAAGTAGTTTAGAGAAATTTAGACATAATATGAAAATTGGACATAAACCAATGTCCAACAATCCAAAGAAAATACCAGAAAAAACAGTTTGTGAGTGAATGCAGAATATCTTAAAGATGACAAAATTACAGAGCAGGTTTTTAAAACACAGATTCCCATCATGTCTATGCAATACATATATGCTCAATAGAAAATATAAACGCACATGTATGTATGTTTATATGTACATACACACAGCCCTTAACCACTTCTAGGTACCCAGTGAGAAGGGTTTTTCCACTAAGGCTAAGTACTAAAGCAGTATATATAATAAACAAAAATTACATCATAAAACCTCAACATTTCCATCAGGGCCAGCATAATCTTACTCTTTTATGAGGAATTAAATATTTAAAAATGCCTTACAAAATATTTGTAAATATTATTATGTTGCTCCATAACATTTACAAAAGTAGGGTTTTTTCCTTCAAAATTCCACTAATGTAAACATTTAGATTTCTTTAAAATTATTCTTTGCTTAGTTTTTAAATAAAATAGTTCATTTTACATGAAAATTACTTCTCTGCCAGTGTATTCAACTTTGAATAGTCCTTTATATAAAACCCATCCTAACTTTTCTAACCTCAAAAGTCTTCTTTTGAAAGACAAGTCAGCTTTGAGATTTCAAGATGCAGATGTCAAGATGAAGTCTATAAAAACAGTGCAATGGAGAAAAAGCACCAAGCACTCCTGTGAATGACTGCACAGACAAGCAGCCAGCTCAGCAAACCTGTAAGGACTGTGTACAGTCTAACAAAGAGGCAGAAACAGACAAGGAAACCTGCACTGTCCAAACACAATTTTCACACAGTTACTACCAACACTGGACAATTCATTCATGGACGCAGATGCCAGACTTTATGTGTTCCCATCCTTTTCCAGATCATCTGACAAAAATATTTTCAACATTTTTTTTCCTTACAGCCCTCAGAGTTCTGCCACAGCTACAACTCAAATGGTAAAAATTTTATTTTAGAGTAACTCTAGAAAAAGCTTTATTTTTCTTGAGGGGTTTTAGGTTATTGAGTATTTTCCCTAACAATGTTTCCACCTCCTAGCTTATTTCATATGATACACACTTTTCCATCTTAAGTTAACTCAGGGATCGTGAGCAGGATTTTAGTCTCCACTGCATCCCATTATTCTTAGACAGTATTATTTCAGCACATTGAGCAGATTTAGTCTAAAAATAGTTAATAATAATATATATAATAATATATAATATTAATAATAATAGTTAACAATAGCATATATTGAGGAAACAGGTCTTGATATATAAAAGAGCGTTCTTTGCAGGACACTACAAAGTTCTTCCCACCCAAGCACAGACCTTGTTCCCATGAACAGAACAATAGCACAGTGCTCCCCCCACACCCACCTCCCACCTGTCTATAATAAGCTATCGCTTCTGAGATTCTCTTTTTTGAGGCAAGAATTTAAGAAGTGCTAAGACAAATGCTCCAGATCTTCACCTTTGAAGGTTAAGTAAAAACTAGACAAAATGAGAAGTACCACTATCAGAATAGCTTAATTACAGTACCATAAATACATTTGGCCTATACATACAAATTCTACAAATACATATTTAGATCTTCAATAGACCACACTTGGTCAATGCCAAATATATTTCGTGTGGTAAAAAGAGATAATTACATTCTATACAGGCAACACCTACACAACACCAAAGGAAAGAAAACCTATTTCTGCAAGGTGACAACTGTTTCCATTTAAGAGGCACAAACTTTTTGCATTCATCACAGCATATAGATAATATTCACAGGTTTAATAAATTAACTCAACCTTATGTATAGTTTTATAAGCCATTGGAGTAAACATCCATATAAATAAATTCCTATTTCAAAAACCCCTGGAATTAAAAAAAAAAAATTTCCAAGTTGAATGGAATCTACATAGCACAGCAACACGTTCTTACAGGATGGTTCCTTCTAAATCCTCTTTCCTGTTAGCCTTTAGGTTTGGGTTTTTTCCCCCTCCAACCTGCTAAATAAAGTCATATTTCCTGCTGACAGCAAATGATTGGTTTACCTTTAACTCCGGGGGGTTTAACTATCCATCCTTTAAGAAGCTTTGACAGTTTAACCTGCTGAGCTCACAGCACCCAAGGGAGGGTCTTACTTGCAGTTTTACTTCTGCTGCTGCTGACCACTAATACTGACTCCGCAGATAATGGATTTCAATAACAACCTCCTACAGGTTAACACTTTGGGTAGTATCCATGATACTGCTTTAATTAAGCTAATAGATGAAGGTTACAGTTTGGTAGAAAGTTGTATTAAATTTGGCAGTGCTTACAATAGCAGGAAAGTGCACATGTTCACCTGTCCAGTAGCTCTGGGATAAATTTGCCTACCGATACAATTCAGTTGGTTTAATTTTTTTAAGGTGGGCTCAATTTATTAATTCCATTTCCTCTAAACATGAATTTTCCCAGCATAACTGATAATTTCACGATGGATAGGAAATGGATGCCTCCAACCATGCTGAGCACAGAATGTGTCTACCTGGCATACAAATAGTCCATGCACTACAGTTAAAGGGTGCTGTGTTTGGTTCCTTTACTTTACAACATTTGGAGCATCCTGATAATGGAAAATATCAGCATTTTTATTTCCTTGAAGCTAAGTTGCTCACGATAAATTTTATATTTTAGCAAGCTATTAATTATGTCTAAGCTTAAAGATGTTAAAAACATCTAGTTGAAAGTGGGAAATAATTCATATTTACTGAAAACAAGCATTTGACAAAATACAAAATCTTGCAGATTGGAGTGGCACGTGTTTAAATGCATTTTGCAGGCCAAGCATTCACTTCCTCTTTTTCAACACAGCACTTAAAAGCACACATTCACTTCAAATATAGAGGGGGAAAGAGGTTCTTGGTTTAAAAACTTGGTATTAACTTTACCTGCAAAAACATCCATTTGTTGGATTTAATTTTTTTTTTTTTGTTAAAGTACACAATCTGACAGACACTCTACAGAGTAATAATGAAGCAGCATGGGAGCCATTTAATATATTTCTTGATTAACTCATTGCCTGTCCAGTTCTCATTCAGACATGTGCTCACATGTCATAATCGTCATAACTCCCATCATCCCTCCAGTTAACACACAAGCTCCTTGATTAGTGCACAACTCCCAGACGAGCCATTGCTAATGCTAAATAATTCCCTTCAGCCTCCTGCGACTATACCGCAGGCTCTCCAATTAAATATAATGTCTCTGATGAGCCATATTAATACAGACAAATTCCTGCCAGAGATTCTAGCCCACTCACTCCCACCAAAGAAGCAACTGAAATACAAAGAAAAAAGCTGTGTACATAAAAATTAGCCAAAAGAATAATTTTGCCATGAGGCTTTAATTACAAAACTTTGCTGTCACAAGTATGTTATTCTTGGAGGTATCTGGGAAACTGGCATATTAATACAAGTTTACTGATAAATGGCAATGAGTAAATTACCATTTTAATAATTGAAAAGCAAGCATATAAAACAGATAGCTTTTCAATCAGTTAATTACAATTAGTAATATCTAATCACACGTGATAAAATTAACTCAGATCACTTGCTGCTGGTATAGCAATTATATTCAGCCAGTCTTGTGCATTAAGCATTATTTGAAATATTGGCATAGCTGTACATACCCACACAAAGTTTTTTCAGTTTATAAAAATATTTCACTAACGATGCATCCATAAAATTTTCAGAACTTGCACAAGAAACTACCATGCCTGTTAAAAGCCTGTTGCAGTAGCACAGATTATGTAGTGAAGTCCGCATTTTTAAAGATACTTACAGATGTACCAAGCAACATTAAAATATTTTAATACAAATCCAGTTATGGGTCAAATACAAAAAAGTCAAATGATAGTAATCTCCCCACTTTAAAATGGGAAGAGTCACTGGAAAATCTATCATTTTCAGTGTACACTGAAATTCCTTAACATTTAAGACAAAAGAGCTGCCAGTAGCTGGAAATTGACTATTTAGATTTTATGAAAATCATAAGGAGCTCCCAGTCCTTACAGGAGAGAGTCTAATGTCCTTAACCCTACTGCTGACCCTCTTACTAGAAGAGATATCAACAAAGGACATGTAAATACTGTTGCAGAAGTATCCTTTAGTAGTTTAAAAATATTGCTTGCAACTGCACAAATTGTAAGATATTCAAATAACCCCCATGAAATTTTGATAAGCTCTTCCCCAAGGTCCTTGCACCTTTATCCTTACACTAATGCACTTCATCTTCATTTACCTGATCATTAGTTTCCAGTTTGTTCAGCTGGAAACCAACACACACTAATTACTTTGACATCACAAAGTCCTATCTGTCTTCACCACCTCCCCAGACAGCAGGGAGAAATTATCAAGGGTAGGCATGATAATATCCTGATAAATGATGATTCACATCACCTCACTGTCAATCATCCAGAAGTGCTCACGCAAGATACCACTCAATCTCATTACTGAATCCTAGGGCTAAGAGTACAATACACACCAGGAGTCATATTTCAAACAGCAGGCCACCTGGATAAGATGCAGCTCTCGGAGATTTTCATGAATTTTGTTGGCTTTTTGTTTTAACACGGTAAATGTCAAATATTCATCTATTTTACCATGTGTATATAGTCTGGCAGAAAAGGACATGCTGAAAGCAAGACAATTCATCTCAAGGGTTCAAATGAGAAAAAAAATCCTATGTTCTTTGGAGAAGGACAGGTAAATTTCGTTAATTTAAGAAGAAAATTAATCAACCTAACTAAAGTTTCAACGTTCAGTTTCACAATTTAAGCATCCTTCCTGCTGAAACAATATAAATGTATTCAGAGCTCTGAAAGAAGAAATGCTAGCTTTGAAACTCATTGACACACACAAAGTTCACTTTCCATGATGGAAAGCAGATACAAGTAAAGACAATGTTCTTGCTTCAATAAATAGCTGATGGGGGCAGGTGGGGTGATCAGTCAAAAACTTAGCAGTAGCTGCTTTCTCAGAAAATATTAAATCTTTCCCTACTTCCAAAATAGTATCATCCTTCCATCTGTCTCAGTCCAATTACATATGTAACTAAAGCAATCCCTAATGGTAAAGCCCAGGGCTTGCTATGTAGCACAGAATCTAAGAATTGTTCTTCATGCTAAGGAATGAAGAACAAACACCACCATCTTCTAGGTCTGTAATAAACTCTGTTTTCTTGCCCAAGATAATCACATACCATCACTAAACTTGCACAATGTCTGATCATATTCTTCAATGTATGGTGCATCACTTATGCAACAGATGAAGAAGAAAAGAAAACAATACTGGAAGAATATGGGGGGAAAGTGTGAGGAAATTCCACAACCACGTGTGCTTGTGCTAGGTATTGGCAAGGAGAAAAAATACAGCCAAAACTAAGGACCAAAAATTGAGAACACTATAGAAAAAACAGGGAGCAGACAGCAGAAGAACAAAGAAAGCACGAAGATGCACATTCCGCCATCCCACAGCATTCTGGCTGAAGACACTTGAAATCCTCAACGCAAGCCGGAGCAGCAGGGCGCTCTCTCGCAGGGATGGATGGTACTGCTGCTACAGGCACAGCGGTTCTGCATCCAGCCACTGCCTGCCCACACGGCTGTGCCTGAACTTGGCAGGAACCCTCACACACTTCCTCGCACCTCCGCTGCCCCAGACTGTTTGAAATACGATCACAGGCTCACAATGAAACCCTTGTCCCATTTCAAAGTACTCTTCCCCTGTGGGGCTACACAGGACAGGCAGCAACTTACAGGCTCCTGTTCAGATAATGTTAACATAACATTTTTCAAGGAGAAACTGAGAGGTTTCTCCTTCATATGTTCTAAGTGTTCTAAAATATATGTAAATGAAAATATAACAGAAAAATGCTGAATGAAGTCATTTAGGTGTGGATGCACTACATACCTGAGACATATACCATTCAGAGTCTACTTTTCAAATCAAGTGTGGATCACTAACAAAGTTCAAAACCCAAGAGCTCTTCACAAGCTTCCTGTCAAAACAGTCTCCCTAACAAAAGCCAGTTTCTAGTCCACATATGCACACAGATTTCTCACTCTCAAATCTATGACCCACACCCCTCACCTCTTTGGCTTATTAAACGTACCTTACCAACCCTACCAATCATTCTAAGTACAACAGATTCTACAGCAACTTGTCCAAGAAATGTTAACCACCACATGCTTGAACAATGGAATTCAAAGCATTTTCCCCTAAATAACCAGAGTCTGGAAATAAAATATCTTCATGAAACATCTTTAGTCTAGCACATGAAGCAGGGCAAAATTATGAGCAAAACCAGAACCTTTTTCCACTGAATGAAACCTCAGTGCTTTCCTTCCTATCTTTAGAGAAGGGCTGCTAGGGAGAGAACAAATATAATAGCAACAAAATTGAAAGTATCACTCCAAACAAGCTTAGAAGTTAAAAAATCTACTAGTGTCATTTCATTATGAAATTCATACATAAGTGTGTTAAATTTTCCTTTTAACTTAAAAGCAAGCAGCCACCTTCATTCCAGACTTACCACACCTCTGGTTTCCTAAAGAGCATGTGGTCTATTTGTGCTGTGAGAAGGCTACTGTTGCCTTAACTGCTTGAAGGCATAAAGAGAAATTTCTTCTGCAGAAAGAATATTGGTGTAGAGAATACACAGGCATGCATGCCTGCCTGCAAAATGAACTTACAAAAAGTTAATTTGTTAGCTTTACTCACAGAAATCTGAGGGTAGGCAATTGTAATAGTAATTCTATGTTTTAGTTCAGCTGATGGGCTTCTTTATGTTAGAGCTTTACGAAAAAAAAAATCTTAACACAGCAGTGTCACTTCTTGAATCTCAGCAGCCTAATTAAAAAAATTAGCTTTCAGAACTAATTGACAGAAAACACACATTATAGTTTTTATTAGTTAAATTGGAAAAGAAAATTCTCTGCACAAAAAAGCAAAAAAACTGGCACTGAAGCAAATTTTATTATCAGACAAATACTGAGTTAGATACATTAAGACATAAAAAAACCTACACGTTTCTCTTAAGTTACTGAAGTTAACCTGCAGCAGAGTTACAGTATTTCCTCTAAAGAAGAAAAGAAAGAGTAAATGGGAAACTGCTGTCAACAAGTGTAAGTACTGCAGAGTTCACAGTTTATCTGCCAATTCTGAGCTCCACAGATACTGAACAAGAAGCACATGACAAAACTTCAGGCTCAGTTCAACCCATAATCAAGAATGATACTAAAAACTCTTCAAAATATTCAACAGGTAGAAATCAAATACAAATTACATTTTAACTAACAATCACAAGAAAAATAAAAATTGCATTTGCTATTCAAATTCAGGTTATTAAGAAAAAAAAAACATCAATCACACATCTAGAATCACTCCCACATTAGTCATAACTTTGTATTTACAGAGAACAGTAATCTATTTAAGGTAGCTACAGAGCCTCTACGTATTCTTATCAAATACAAGCTAGCATCTAAAAAACATCAAAGAACATTAAAATTATAAAATCCAGTAGCAAAATCCTTACTAGCACTAGTCTTGTAAAAATAAAGCTTTGAATTCCTCATTTAGTTACTGCATAGAGAATCACCAATTCCTGAATTTATCAACATTATAACCAACATTAAAAAATGGCTTCTCAAATAAAAAGTACAAGAGATGTAACAGTGGTTTCCACAATTCTCAAAAATTTTGCAATGCTTAACAACGTAAACAACACAAGCAAACACAAAGTTTCAATCTACCTAAAATTTAGGAGCAAGCAAAGCAGGATCTTGCTGAAAGCATAAGAAAAACAAAAGAACAGCAATGCGTTTTCAAATACCCACAGCAAGTCACTGTGGCAGGCAGTGAGGCTGCCCAAGCTCGACCATCCTACATTTCACTTTTTTTACAAAAAAGGGAGGTTCACAAAACCCAGGGTCTGATTTTATCAAGCAGTAGCGCTCAAAGGCAGCCCCTCAACCGCAGTCCCTTCCCTCCCACAAGCACAGGGTCTGCAGCTGCTCAGTGCATGCAAGCGAGCAGCACTAAGTCATGCACGCCCAAAGGCGCTGGGGACCCTTTCCCTCAGCACCCGCGAGTGGCCTCGGCAGGTGCCAACGGGCAGGCCGAGCTGGGCAGCCTTCCAGCCCCACGCCCTCGCTGCAGCAGACAGCAGACCTGCCAAAGCCCCAACGCTACGCGAGTGTCACCGTACCTACAACTTGTTATCGCAGCTTTTTTCTTTTTGCTGCCTGCTCCCTCCCCAGGTTTTTTTTAAGTTTTTTTTTTTCCGTTAGTCTCCAACACATTCCAAGTGCAGTTTCTCACCTCCACAGAGCACAAACATTAGCCACGCAATACAACCACCTTTGTTATATTCAGGAAAGGCCTTTAAGGAAAAAAAAAATCTGAATCAGGGTCAGCAAATTAACTTTTTCTTGGATTCAGGAGCATTTCTAGGGGACTGACAGTTCCGATACTTAAACCAGCAGCAGTATCCATAATAGTTAAGCATAACAGCTGTGCATGTTGGAACAAAACAATGCACCAAAAGTTGAACTGAAGAGCTTTCAAACAGCTAAAGCACTACACATAAAATTGAAAAATATTAGCCATAAGATCAGCAAAATTATTTACAAAAATTTGTCATAAACATGAGTTATTATTAAACTTCCCTGGATATTATTCTTGAAATTTTACACTCAACTTTTATTAAAATTAAGATACAAGTGGAGGCTTATATGTACTTTCATTATTACCTTTTCATACCCTTTCAGAATCACATCAGTGTTTTGGTAATTTTATTATGCCACTGAAAATCTTCACTGAAAAAAGCTTCCCCAAAGCTGAACCTGATAGTTCTGCTACAGATGACAAGCCATTTAAAAAAACCATCCCCCAGGTAAAATAAATAAATAAATAATCACCACAGGTCATACTTCCATACTAAGCTTTTAAGTTATCTGTGAAGAGGCTTCCTTTTCTCATCAAATATGATGCAATAAATGGACAAAGAGATAGCATCTTTCTTTCACATTGTCTAACCAAGGACTATTGATTAATCATGTATTTGCCCATTTGTCAACATAATACAAATAAACTTAGTCTGTTTTGCTGTGCAAGTTCTTCTCCCACCTTGTGAGCTTTTTAAAGCAATAAACAAAACTGAACAATAATTACGGCTGGACAGAACCGCTAAGAGCTGATCAAATTTTTCTATCACTTTGTAGTTTACCTAAGTTGACTACCTCACAAATTCAGCTACTATGCAAAAACTTCCTCCTGTCCCTTCATATACTTCAATATATAGTCAACACCTGCAGAGCTTTGGTTTCCTTACTTATGCCCCTGCACACTCCATCTCCAGGAAACCTATCCCTGCCTTCACCTGCTCTATACATTTGAATTCTGCCCCAAGTCCCTCTGCTTGGAGAAGACTAGACTGAGTACAAACAAGCTCTCCTGAGCCACTTTGACTTCCAAAACAGCCTTTCATGACACCCTGGCAAGCAAATCCTTGGCTTAGGAAAAAAAATTGCACTTCCAAATTCCATGGTTGCAATTCTGCTGTTTGTCTTACTTACTCCTCTTGGAAACCTAAATCTAAACATTTCAGAGTAGTCTCAGGCTTCACATTCCTGATTACCTCTTCCCCCTTTGTAAGAGATCCAGCACAGCATCTCCTCTAGTTAACTCAGTCATTTGTGTCAAGAAATCATTCCCCACACATTCAAAAAGACTCCTCAATTGCTTTCACTCTGTCCCACGTGTGTACTAGTGTCTTGGAATGATGACATTTCCTCCAGTTTTCTAGAGCTGACTTTATCTGCTTCCTGTTCATGATCAGGTCTATGGCATCCAACCACATGGCCTAGTGGCAAGAGTCAAAGCCTCCCCTGGACTGAAGTTCTCTATCCTCCACTTACTCAAGCATTGTCTCACACAAATCTGTTGGCTCTGCAGCTTCTCTGAAAAGAGCTTGTCAGTCTGTTTGTCCTTCCTGATCCTGCAAGTCAGCTCATCTCCTCCCTCTGCAACTCAGTGCCTGGACCAGAGCGCAACTCACATTTATACGGGCCCCTAGCTCATACTCTCAGTCTCAGGGAGAAGCACCAGGCAATTGCTAACTTATAAGACATGAAAGACCACAGCCCTGCTCCTTCCACAAATTTTTTAATACCAGCTTATGGCTGCTGGAGAGATTTATGATTAACATGTGTTCAGTTACTCAAAGATGCTTTTCTTCTACTCTTACAACATGTTACAATAAGGAATTAATGAGGGCATGGGAAAACTTTTGCAGGGAGTATCATAAGAAACCAAACATCAATATTTGATTAATATTACTTTCAAAGCATCATCCAAGAACAGACAAATATCTATTGAAAAGTTTTTTTTAAAGAAATTGCACTATACAAACAAGTGCTAAGCTCCCCTGGCTTCTTGCTAAATGCATAGAACACTAGTTTGATGCAGGACCCCCACCCAAGGTCTGGTTACAACTCAGAAGAGCCCTCTTGTAGTCACCAAACTAGCATCTTCACCATACATGTGTGCCTGCCCACTTATACAGGATTAGAGCTACCCACAGATTTTTATATATCCATATTAGTAAAAAAAAAAAACAAAACACCAAAAACATTCCCAAGTCAATACCAAGGTATACAGATTTTCATGACAGAGCATTAGAAAGGAGTCGAAATAACAAGAATTCAGTTGCACANTAATTAGCCACTAGACATTCACATGAACAAAACTTAATAGAAGCCTTTTAACATTCTTCAGGATATCCTCCATTCAGCATGATGACAGAGCATTAGAAAGGAGGAGTCCAAATAACAAGAATTCAGTTGCACACATCTGGAAAGTAATACTTCATGTGGGACCATATGACAAAGACACTCAACAGGAGAAATTTTAAACCACCTTTTTATTGTTGTTGTCCTCAGGAGAGGATAAATAAAGGAGAGGTAAATAAAGAAATACCCTGTAATAGCTGTGCAAAGGAAAGTCACCTGACTCTTGAGAAAATGTCTGTAGCATACTTAGATAAGAATCTGTCAAAAAGTGCCACCTAACAAGAGCTGGAAGATCAGCTGGTCACACTTGTTTTGATGCAACAAGACAAATCAACTGCACTTCACTGCACTGACAGCTGTATGCAGCAAGAGAGCTACGGGACACCCTAATATAACCTAAGAGTACAAAGAAATTGCAGAAGCAAAGAGATACAAACAAAACAAATTCATGATCTTTCAACAGGCTTTCTAGGTCAGGCATTAGTCTAGACTAAGATTTCTGTATTACTGCAAAAAAAGGGTCTTTGAAGATGAAAAAGAAAGAGTATATCACAACTTTAGTCAGGCAGCTCAGACTACTCATGTGGAAGAAAGGATGTAAAGAACTGTGTCCCACTCCCCTTTTTTTGCCCTCCTCCCCTCTCCCACAGCGCTATGACTCACTGCCCCAGACAGGTACCATCAGTGCCACTCTGAGCCTATAGCTGCTTCTCAGATTCATTCATAATGCCTCAGGAAGGAACGCATGGAATGAACCACATGCAAACAAAATTACAAGAGCTCAGTCTTGGAGATACACTTCCTGGACAGGGACACTCCTTTGCTACAAAAAGCAGACAAGGGAGATGATATGCTGTTGCAAATTTGTCAACAGCTACGCCACATTAAAAACTAATTCACTTTCAGAACTGTCAGCACCCTACTTTACAAGGCCAGTAACATTACAGGTCAACAGGTGAGCTGACATTAAACACCAGCTACAAAGGGACTGTAAGAATTCATGCAATGCTATATATCCAATTAAAGTCCAGGAATGAAACTTGAAGCATTGCCCAATTAGCACAGCAAGACAGAGGTAGAAACCAGGAGGTACTGTATCTAAACAGAATACATGCATTTCTATAAATCCAAGTCACCACTCAGTACACCTATTACCTTGCACCAACTAGTCAAACACTGATTACCATTCTTCCTCTATAATAAATAAGATACATTAAGGGTTTGGAGGGGGGGGGGGTTGGTTTCAAACAGCTAGCAAAGGATGCTAGTTGCTGCCTACAAGACAGTTCAGCAGTAACAAGTAAAACAGTATCTCAGACTCATCCTTTATTTAGTGTTTCCTTTTTGAAAGTAAACAAGTGACAGATGCTGTTTCTGAGCAAGGAAAAGAATATAACCTAAAACCACAACACCTGTAAAAGTGACATATGCATCTATACTTTATACCTCACAAATTGTGTCATTTCCTGTCTCCGATCTTGAATTTTTCAATCTTTCAGACACCTCATAAGCAATTCAGTTTCTTGTTTTAACGCTCCTCCCTAGAAAAAAGGCACCAGGATCTCATCTGTGGAATCCCAGACTCCACAATTGCCTGGCAGCTGTTTGTTGAGCTAAGCAGCTAACAACCAAGGAAAGTATCTAGTTTTAAATACAATGTTTCTTGCAAGGATCTTTTAAGATGTCTCTGCTCACCAATCCAGCTCTTCACACGGTGTGAACCTTGTATCTCTGGTACCTATTTCCTTCTCTGCTCCCTTTTCCCTACATCCTCCACTATTAGAATGTGTGATGGCACTAACTCAAGACACTAAATCTACACTGCCTCTAGAAAGGTTAATCGGGTATTCACTCTCCTTGTCCCCAGCCATGTGTCCTGATGCCATCAGCTCTAGCATTCATTAACCTATGCAAAGAGCCACATCAGCTTGCTGATCCACATTTCTTTCTTTTCTTTTCCCCACTGTTCTCATACAGATAAGCAGCCTGGATCCATTTAACAAAAGGCTGCACATTTAGTAGGTACACAAAAGATAGAAGGAAAGAACTGCTCTTAGTAAACAGCACAGTCTTACATTGGTTGTAAAACTAATTTTCTAAGTACTTGTGAACATTATTCACAGAAAACCTGCCTCAGGTCCCTCTCTGTCTAGAGCTCATCCAAATAGTATACAGAAATTCAGCCCAGGGCCTGCTCACCAGTATTTACACCCACACAGACAAGAAATTAGAGATAGTATTACCAAATAGTATTGTTCATTAATAGTGCCTGAAAACAGATCATCCTTGAATAACCAAAACCGCAGCTGATAACAAATAGCTCAACTGGGACAATATGAACCACAGGAGCAATGAATCTGCACAATTAAGTAGTTGCTGCTGAGGACACAGGTGAAGGATGAAGTCAGGAAAAAGACAGGACACTCTCAAAGCCTCAAAAGAGGAATCCAAGGGACCTTATGTTCTGTATCCAAGGAGATGAGGCAGCAGGAAACCATGCTGCTGCTGCAGTCCCTCTCTTACAGGGGAAGATGGTAAAACTATTTTTTCTTAGTCACACTGACAATGTACAGTTGCATTAATATTACGACATACAGCACTTTCCACCACCTCTGGAAAGGCCTAGAGATCAGCACAAGGCAAACAGGCTACAACAGATGTACCCCGACTTGGTTTCTTGGGGAAACCCACCATAATAAGGACAGTAAGTTTGAGCCAGAATTATGGCAGCCGGAGCCACTGATCCAGAACTGCTAATGGCAGTGGCCTCAGCACATACCTGTGGCTTCAAAGGAAGGAACTGCCTGCTCTGCCACTGCTGCCCAAAAGAGGCAAATCTCTGGAAGAAGTGAAGCCTAATGACTTCAGCCCTGCTCAGCCTAAAGCTTAGACATGATCACTGAGATGCCTCTACATCTCTCCAAACCCCCTAGCTCTGGGTACAGCATCAGAGCCCTGCAGACAAGCAAGGCAACAGAAGTCACTTTACTGACCTACCCCCAACTCAGTTTGCTTCTATGCATGGCTGCAATGTCTGTCACACATTCCAATGAAATATTTTAACATTAAAAAATCAGTAGAAAAAAGTTCTAACTAACTTGACCAAGAAGGTGTCTGGTGTGTTCAGAGCATGGAAACAACCCAGCACAAGATCAGAAAAATGCCAGAGCACCAGGAGGGCAGTCCCATGCAAGCAATTAAGAGTGACTTCAGTACACATCAATATTTAAGTTCAAATCACAACCATTTTTTTTTAATAAGTGAATCTCTCACTCATCCCCACAAAACACATTTGCCTCCAACACACGGCTATCTCAAAGCACATGAACCAGATACCTGCCCGGCACATCAAACCACCACAAGCAAACACCAAGCCCTCAGCACCAGACTAGACCCAATCACACAGAGATACTAAAAGGCAGAAAGGAAGAACACCATGTTTTCAGCATAAACCATTTCACTCCACAGATACACTTCTGTTACTCCACACTACCTACTAATGTAGACAGCAGCACCCTCAAAACCAGCACTTCACTCTCCACAGCACTGAGGACATGCACCTTTAAGCTGCAATTGACTTTGCTGACTTGGGCTTCCGTATTTTCCTCTCCCAAAGGTAATTCAGTACTTCGGACAATAGCCACTTTCTCTAAATGAGCTTTGTGACAGGAAATTATTTTTCATCCATGCATTGATCCTTCAAATAAATCAGCTTGGTAATTAAATAATCATCCCCACAAAGGTCAAAAGATCTGGTATCAATTCCTTCTTTACAACATATACTTTCCACCTCCAAGGCAGTGTCCCCTAAAGGTCTGCAGTGTGATGCTTAAAGCATTCTATTCTACATCCTTCCTCTGCTGCTCAGTGGTAGAGTTTCAACAAGAATCCAACAAAAGTGACATTTCATCTTAGCCATCAAACAATGCAACAGGAGTCTGACTCGTTCCAGAGGTCATATATGGATTATCCATATATTATCCATATATGTGTTATAGCCTATCACTGATTAAAACACACTAAAAAGCTGAAACTTTAGGATTCTAGAGCTCTAATGAGCCCCTCCAACTTTTAAAATTGCAGATCAAGCTTGCATTTTTTGTTATAGCCAATGAAAAATTAATTACTTCCTCCAGCAACCCACTCAGTTTCAAAGCAATGATAAACTTGAAAATAAAAGGCAGATTACTTGGCAAGCAAGATACAATTCTGAACAAAAGCACACTCCTTCCACAGAGGTATTTCCCTTCATGGAATGACCACCACCTGCATTTCTCATGCTTTACAAAACTGGTCAGTAGTTCACTCAAAGCATGGGGACAGAATAGTAACAATCTCCATCCCCTCTTGTGAAGAGATGAGCAACATGTTGTCTTGCTTTTGAAACAAATGGCAAATACATTGAAGGAAGAGCAAAACAACAACACAAACCTGACAATAACATTTCCTTGGTATGATCTGGCCCACTCCTGTTCTGCAAACCTTGCAAACACCACCACTTAGGAAGAGTGAATTTCTCTAGATAGTACACAGAGGCAAAGTCCATTCTATACACTCTGGAGAACAGCCCAGGAATCACATGTTTTAAAGAGGCATTAAAATATTTTCATATAGGTACTCAAAACAGATTTGTCCAAGCTTTCTGAGTACAAATTCCTGAAATGCCATTGAGAGACAATGAGCTGTCAAAATGACTGAATTTCTAGTTCTGTAGAAGATGATGGAAGAAAGCTTTGCACATTTTAAAAGACAAAACAAAAAAAAAAGAGAGAATCTGGACAAATGTAACTAACTTAGAGGTTTTCACAAGTAAATAAAACTCCTCAGTTTTAGATAAACTTCCACTTTTCAAACTAATTAATTTTTTTAGATTTAAACTTAAATGCCAAATTCCCCTCCAATACTTATTTTTGCCACCTAGATTTCTTAAGAACAAAAGAACCTGACAGCAGCCCATTAAGCTATAGAGAAGTCTTCAGCAAAATTTTAAGTTTTTATTGTTTCAGAAAAAAACTTCTTACTCACTCAAGTTCATTCAGCTCAATACAGACATGGTACAGAAACTTATAACCCTAATCAGCTTTGCAGTTTCCCTAAACCAGATTTTTCTCCAATCTCCTTCTGAAATACTGTCTCAGACTCCAAGCTCAAAAAAAAAAAAAACGTATTTAAGAAAGGAATATAGATCATCCCTTCCTAGTTAATTTATTTTTTTAATTTTCTGTCACTCAAAAGACTAGTTTCTGGAGAACAGCTCAATTCTGTGCAATTACTTTTACATCAAGAAAAGCATTTCCATTATTTTTTGTTTTATACCATGTGGCAGAACAAGATTTAGAACAGGCAGTTTAATACAATAACACCTGAAGTCTTAAGTAACTGATAGGAAAAACCTTATATGAAAGGAGTATAACTCACTGCCCACTACTCTGTTAAATTTTAGCAGTTTACATTACTTTCCCATGGGATTTTTTCAGTCATTTATAGTTCATTGCTTCATATGGCTATAGAACCCCTACTGTGTTAAAAAATGCCAAGTAAAATTATATCTCATTCACTGCTTTATGCTATACCTTCTTTTGTTCAGATCCAATTAGTGAAAGCTTGTTCTTCATTTATCATACTTTTAGCTGATTACATTAGGCATTATAATAGTTCTCTAGCTTTCCTTGACAATGTTTGCACCATCAGTGTTACATTTATGGTTGAGGAGGCTCTTTCATCTTAACCCTCTATTCCAATCAGTTCAGGGGGAAAAGTACATACGATTACTCTTGTTCAGATGAAACTTCTTTGCTTGTTTTCTCATATCAAAAATAATTCCACCAGATGTTTTAATTTAAAAAAAAATCTGAATTTTATTGGTCCTTCCCCACTTTACCTATTCAAGTGTAAAGAATTAGTGTTTTCAAAGCTGAACACTGAAGTTAAAAAAAACCAACAAAACTGAGCCTTTTGAACAGAATACAACTTTTTTTCTCTGCTTTCCCCAAAATAACAGATGCAATAAAAGAGTATTAGCCACTATTTTAAAGAACCTGAAAGCATCCATTATGACCTATTTTTTTCAAAATATTCAGTACCACATGAGCAACTGTAACGCTCTATGGGGGTCTCAGCAGCCATTTTGTCAGGCTGTTTTTCCCAACCACCACAATTATTTTTACTTCAGGACAGTTATTAAAGCAGCAGCTTCTCTTCTGCAGCACAAATAACTTAGACAACCTCTTTTCACACCCTCCCACCTCCACAAAACTAAATGCAATTCAATCCCTTTTAATACCATTTTCAGCTATTTGTAAATTTGCATTAATACAGAGGTATCCAAAAGTTTCTCAAGTCACACATCTCCTTTTAAGTTTTGTTAATGTACTGTTCCCTATTACCAAAACAATTTTCACCTATAAAAATCTTTCAGATCTTTGGTCACTTTTTAAATTAATAGCACAAAACAGTATATTTTGTTCTTTGTATTTTCCCTC
This sequence comes from Daphoenositta chrysoptera, assembly GCA_013397915.1. Classification (NCBI taxonomy): domain Eukaryota; kingdom Metazoa; phylum Chordata; class Aves; order Passeriformes; genus Daphoenositta; species Daphoenositta chrysoptera. The sequence goes on from VZRO01000503.1 coordinate 401,564, forward strand.
TTCGGATAAGCTTTATTTGGTTCTCAGCAGGTTGTTCCATTTTTGCCACATTCCCAGTTTATAACAGTCCTCTCTGCTGCTTCCTCCTCATAACAGCAAAGCTTTAATTCGTTGAAATGAAAATTCCTGTGTGCTCTTACAGTCTAGTTACTAGTTTTATCTATTAATGGTAAGTATGTCCACATTGATATTGCTCTAACAGCATACTCAAGACATTTGCCATGGTGCTCCACAGAAACTAAGCGTGAAGAACAAGAGAAAGCTGTTTCATGGAAAGTTTATATGTATCTTGTCTATTCCCACCACTTCCGTTCAGCACTGTAAATTCCACAAGGGTTTCTGGTAATTTTAAAATTTAAAAAAAAATAAAGCAAAGTTGAACATTCAACCAAAAAAAATCCAAAATAAAGCTCTAGGATAAGATAACTCACTTGCAAGTCTTACAGTTCCTTTATTCAAAGACCATTCTTTTAAGGCTATATACACAATTCCTATACCAACATCAGTGAAAAAGCCTGCTTGAATCATTTATGCATATCACTTAGAAGCTATTACTGAAGAGCCTGAATTGCTAAATACCTTGTAATACCTGTTTTCTTTCTCCTCTTAAATATTTAGTGAGCATACTGAAGGAACTTTGCTTCTTTTCAATTTCAGTTGCATCTTCAAACAGTATGACAAAGCCAGAGAGACGTAACAGACCAACTGGACTGCCCTCCTTTTACAGTTACATTTATTACAATGAATTCATATTAAAAGTATCAAAATACCTGCTTTTCAGTAAGTAGCTATATAGACGACAGGTAATGTAATAAGGGGCTCTTACTACATCTCAAAGGTTACTCCAAATTCTAAACAGAAAATTTATCTACTGCAGTTAGTGCTACTTCTAAACATGTTATTAAAAAATTATTTTTGTAAGATACCCCTACCTACTCTGGTCACTTAAAACCAGGTCCCACTATTTCTAGTAAAGACAAACAGCATTAGGATGGGCAACAAGTTCAACCATGTGTCTTTACATTTATTTCTGCCTTTGGTTCAGTGACCATCATCATCGGGGTATATGCCTATCATACTCATTGTTTTTGCAATACAAGTCGTGAAGGAGATACCCTGTCAAGCACAAAATCAAAAGAATATTAACAACTCTTTCGCAGCACCCCATCACTAAACAAACAGGTTTTTCCTGGCTCCATGAGGACAGAGGTTCCCTTGGCAGGTTGCATCAGCTCCCAAGTATGACTTCAGAGCATCTGAGATTTTGCTATGACTTGCAAAACCAAGAAGGATGCTGTTGATAAAACCTGGACAGAATTATGGACAACTATTGTTGATTACTTTATGGTAAGTAACAGAGTCAAAGAATTTGGCCTGTGGACTCATTTACCAGGGTCATCCAAACTGGCAATCACACACATCACTGCAATGGGCCACGTCACCCCCACAATGAATAACTGGAAGTATCCAAGTCATTAAAACAGACATTAACTAAACTACTTCCCAGTGCAAGGGAAGGTAGTGACTGAAGGATTTATGGTAGACATAAATAACATGTATAATTAGACCCAAAAAACTAGTTTAGACTTAGTACTACTATCTTCAGTACATAGAATATTTTTTCAAGTGGCCTTCCTCTCATTTTCCTTTAAATATCTGGAGCTTCTTCAATGCACACAGCTAATGCTTAACCTTGTACAAGGTTTGGTCAGTCTTTAGGTAAGGATCCAAAGAGCTAAGCAGACACTACATCACCTTTACAGCATTTGTTAGGGCCTTGTCTCTTGTCTGTAAATTCAAAATGTCAGCATCCCCTTTAACACACTTAATGTTACCTTTATGGACTGCCATGAGTATATTAATGCATTTCTGAGATACCAGCTTGGACTCCCTTTCTCTTGGGAACTATTACAAATTAAAGACACCATTTGTATTTTAAAACTAAGACAGCACTGTAGATCAAAGCAGCATAGACATATTTTCAATTTCTTTTTTGTAATACACTATTTGTACACCCTTCCCCCTAAGGTCATGAGTTGTACTTTTTCGTGCCATTCTTACTCTCTCATTACATTCTTCAATCTTGGTTCTTACTTACTGTTTTCAGATTTTTTCATAGTCTCCAGTTCATAGCAGAATTCATACAATAAACAGACAGAGAGAAGACCAATTCATTTTCCCAAGTCTAATATGGATTGGTAAAAGAACATGTGGGGTTTTTTTAAACAGTTTTTTAAGTCTGTTTTCAGGATGAATTCATGCTACTGAACAAAGCTATGCAGTGCTGCTAAAAAGTGAATCCATTTATCCTAACAGCAGATACCATACACATAAGATGGAATTCAAGTACCCCATCAGCATGCTTCAGTTTTACTAGAGGAATCATAGATCATACAGAGTAGTTTGTATTCATATTCACATAACTCTTGGCTTCCAAAAGAATTGGAATACATCATGATGTCTGACATCCACCCATTAAGAATTCATTTCGCAACCCATTGAGCACCCACAAGCTACTACATTACCAGTTATGCTACCAGCTGAAATCCAGACCAAGTGTACTTTCTATTCACCTCAAAGAAAGAATTACTTGGCATAACAATCCATCAGTAGAGCACTTCAGAAAGTCCCATTTCAGCCCCTTGCTTAGTCTACAGCCTATTCATTTGAACTGAGCTGGTCATGTAGTAACAGAACCACAAAGGGACTCAAAACTCCAAAACTCGCAACAGTTCTCACATTTCACTTAACTCTGAAAACACCTAAGTTCTAACTACTTTCAGATTTCATCAACCATGTCTCTTTTTCTAATGTTGAGTAACTCGCCACCTATGTTCACAAGTCCTGTCCTCCATAATATACACTTTTTTTTCTGGTAGCTTGTCTGAGTGACTTTTTATTAAATCATAATACTGGGTTTTAAAACCCTTACAGATTTCAACAAACTTTCCTGGAACATGGGGGTACCCCCAGTCATTTCTCCTCTAGAAGTTCCTGCAGGCAAGGAATAATATTGTTATCTCTAGTCAATAAGAATATGCAAGTATGACTACACTTGCTGTTACACCACACAAGAAATTATCCTCCTATTGTTGCCATGAACGACTTCAAATATTTCTAAAGTAAAGAAGAGACTACAACACATGAAAATGGACAAGACAGGTACCTTACTTGTCTAGAAAGCCATTTTACTACCTTCCTACCATACTGCTGAATATTGAAGGCACATCAATATCCTCATCAAATGGAACAGCTCCATTAGGCCTGTTTCACACACCTGGTGGAAGAGGACATTTCTCTGGGAAGTTGGAAGCAATGAAAACTATTTACCAGGCACAGGAAAAATTTATATTAAGCTCTATACCTTCTTCTAGGCTCCACTCTTCATTGCCTTTTTGTGCATATTAGCAAAACAAAATTTAGGTTTCACTGCCACTCACATCTATGTGCACATATATCTAGCCTAATCCACATAAAGACAAAAGTAACATTTACTCAAGCAAAACACAGAAAAGTTGACAGAAAAACCATGCTAAATACTTGTCCAATCCTTCCCCCACCTCGGTATCTCCATCTACTCACTTCAAGCACATAGAAGAACAGGACATACACAGAGGTACTTCAGAATTGCCAACATGCCTATCACAATAATCAACAAGCCTGCATAACAGCTGCAAATCTTGCTGAATTACTAAAACCTCATCTACCACTTGAATTCAAGTAGTACTCACAGCATTGGCGTCGACATCACTGTGTATGGCAACTGTTTTAATCCCCATCTTCTTACACGTTTTGATGACCTACCATACAAGAAGTGACAATTACCAATATTTAAAATACCAACAGTTTAAGAATTAAATGTCAGAAAATTAAAAGGTTACATACTTACTCGGCATGCAATCTCTCCTCTGTTGGCAATAAGGAGTTTTTCAAAAGTCTAAAGGGAAAAGAACAGTAAGAATCTTGAGAGACAAACAGAACACAAGTTTTCCTCCCTCCAGAAACACCTATTCTTTTCTCCTCCACTTCCACTAAAACCATGGCTAACCATGAGCTTGTAATTCTGAGATCACCTACTTTTAAAAGAGTTCTCCTGATTTAAATGATGATGCAACAAACAGTATGCTATACTTGATCTACCCAGCGCATACACAGGTTCAGAAGGAAATGGCTTTGACTGTTCACACCAGCATTTCTTGGATCTCCTTGCCAACCAGAACCCTACAGCAGCTCCAGAAGTCAGTCAAGCCCAGGGGAGAGATGCAGGTAGGTATGCTGCCTGGAAGCAGCACTGGTACATACTGGTAGTACACAGGTACACTGCTGGCAGGTACAGTGGTCACTGCCCCTAACCAGTACAGATGACCTGGAACACAACACTCATCTGTCATGGGAACCCTTTAAAAGGCACTCCAATCATAAGGGAGAGAGGCTCCACCATGCCTAGGTCATGGAGGGTAAAAGACCAACAGTTTGACCTGGTACAGGCACACCTGCTGAGTTGTACCAGCCTTGCCATTTCTCCTATCTGAGCCTCACCTGAGGAACCTGGCAAAATCCTGCATGGCCATCATGACATTGTTACACACTCAATACTAAGTAGCAACCACAATGCAACAGAATAGCAAATCAAACTTACTACTCCCCTGAAATTCACTGGCACCTTTCACACTGGAATGCACTTAATGCTGCAAATGCACCTTCAACACTTCTCTATCATGCCTGTAAGAAGGGGATAACAAGCTGTTGGAAGTCAATAAGCCTTTCACCCTTTCCCATTAAGAAAAGAGTGGTGGAGCAGCACAGTTGCTCAGCATAAAAATCCCATTGCTGGGAGTGAGGGTTATTGTTGTCATGGGCCTCGCTACTAAGCAGACAGATGGACTTTGGAACTGCACCTGCTCAGATGTAAATACAGACTGCCACGGAAAGGGACCGTCCTGCATGACACATCCCCACTGCTTTCCACACCCCAGACCACAGGGATGCAGCTCCAGGACACATCACAAGTTTAATACAGTAATTGGACAGTCCTACGCTGCCTCCCATGCTCCAAATGAAAAACACAGGATAGGGAACCAGCAGGACTCTCTCCTTCAGGGACAGTCTGCAGTCATACCACATGAGGTTTCTTAAACAAAACCCAAAGACATTTGATAGCTATTCTTCCTCCACTGCACCAAACAGCTTGTTTTCATATGGACTAGGGGAAGAGAAGGTATTGCCACTGCAACAACCAAACTGCTTATAAGCCTCACAGTCATTAGTTAATTTGAGGAGGGGAAGACAGGTGCCAGAGGAGAGGAAGGAACACTGCAAAACCCCAACAGGAACTGCTATTAACAGACTACAACACATTATCTACTGTATACTCCAGACAAACTCAAGGTGCCCTTGACCAAACTTACTTTTTCAAAGTCAGGGCTGAGCTGGCATCACATGACCAGTTTAAAAATACTACCATGTGATAACACCATACAGAAATTAAGTGATAACAAACCCCTCCAGGTGAGAGCTGCAGCAAGCTTATCCAGTAAATGCAGCCAGATCTGCTGATTAACACTGGCCAGTGCGCAGGCTCACCCGACTCAGACAGATCTTACACATCCTTAAACAAGCTTAATCATCAGAAGTACAAATACTCTAAGAACACCACAGGAGCTAGCATTTTTTGAAGAGTTTGTTTTAGCTGGGAATCTGGTATAAAAAGGTTACCAACATACTCATACAAAATGTTCTTGGATCTAAACTTCAGCGTTCTAGGTACCTAAAGATTTTTAGGCATACAGACAAAAGGGGAGAATTTTAAAAATCTTCCCAAATACTTGGTATTGGAAAGTGTCATGATTCAAATGCTCCATCAACCTAGTTCTTGGTATATAAAAGCTGTTTTATTAATCAGCTGTGGTCACAGAGCAAGACAAGACTTTCAGTACCATGACAGTAAGAATATTTGACATTCATTTTAATTTTTCAATTCTGCAGTAAAAACACAGACAAGACTCAAGTCCCGCACAATAAAAAAAATTTAAAATCACATATGACTTTGAAGTAACATCTTTTTATGTCATTTCCACTAATTTGGCTGAAAAGGTGTCATATGAAAGTCTTATCATTACAAAGACAGTTTAAGCTCTTTTCTGCTTTTTCCATTCACTGCCCTTTCTACTGTCTGTAGTAGTCACTGGCTGAAATTACACAGCTCCTAGTTGCGAGAAACTAAATATCCAACTACATGGCCTAGATATAACTATTCATTTAGCATAGTTAATTATGCAGTTAGCATAGTTAACCTCAATTAAGCAAGAACCTTAAGAATAAACAGAAAACTTCTGAAAAAAATCTGTAAAGCCACAGTTCTAGGTAGACACTGGTTTTCCTCATTTGCTAATACTGTTTCACTTCTGGTTAATTGCTTCTACACTGGTATATAAGGATAAGCCTATCAGTCCTGAATTGGTGGCATCCTTGCCCTTGAATATTAGTGTATCTTCAGTCACATTATTTTTCCAAGTGTGTTACTTCAGAGGCCGTGCCAAGACAATCTTCCACAAGGAAAGTTTTTCTTGGCTCATAACTGTAAATTGAGATTGCTACTGCACAAGTCCAAGATGAGGATTTGCTATTCTCTGCAGGCCTTGAAGGTCCATCTTTTTCCAAACTCTGAAGTTCTCACCCCCATGCCAGATCATCTAACAATCATGCTGCCACTATTACTTAGTTTTGTTTCCACAAACAGCTTTTGGCTAGTCTAGCTCCCGGATGTTTTAACAGGCCCATTACCACCCACATCATGCAAAACATTAACAGTTGTTTCATAACTATAACATGTTCAGGCCAGCATGCAACTTTCCCAAGCTCACAATCACTTATTCAGCCTTTTGGTATATACTCAAAGTAGTATCCAATCTTGACATGTATCCTGCAAAAGCAACTTCCTTTTTGGTTTAGAAAGAAAAACATGCTATTAAACCAGTGATGGGTTATACCAAGAGAACTACCATTGTAGCAGCACAAGGAAGAGGGCAGCTTAAAAACCCAAATGTCAGTATTACAGTAAGACGTTAAAAAGGAAACATGCACCATACTACTTACCTTTTCATTTGGATCATACACAGATGAATACAGTTTATGTGAAGTTATAAGGCACCATCTTGAACACAGTGTTTCCCACTACAGAAGAAACAGGGAGTTAAGCCTGTTACAGTATGTCATTAAATTAAAAACATTTTATACCCTGACATCTCGAGAAAACCTCCACAGCATTTCATTCCCTCACAAGTGGATTAAAGCACACAGAGAACTGCCCTTCCCCAAGCAAATGCCCACAAAAAGTAACCAGAAACAATTCAAAAGCTCTAGATATGAGGTTATTATTTTAGGTACAATTTTTTTTTGCAATAAACTCTCTACTATACCATCTTCTTTCCTTCTTGTTCCAAGAAATACCAACCAAGAAATTCTCAAAAAAGCATGCATATGTCTGTACACAGTGGTGATGGGGAGAGGCCTTCACTGCTAGGGAACTGTTGGGCATACAGCAGGTAGCAGACTGGGCCCGTCCAGAAAGGAAAAGTGGAACAGACATTGGATGGTAGCTAAGCTCCCAGTCTTCCCTACCACAACCTCCTGACAGCGCTCTGAGGAAAAGAGGTCTTTTTCTCTTAGACCTCTGCTCTGAACCAACTTCGACAAAGACAGTTCCTATAGTTTAACATTTCTGCACAACACAGGAAAAAGCAGTATGCACACACTACTTCAAAGAAAACACAATAGATGACTGTTCACAGATTTGCAAGTGAATCAAAAAGGAGATTCAGATAGGTATTATTTAAGCAAGTCATTTCACAACATAGTGGCAGTTAGTTAGCCATAAACAAAAATAATCATACAGAAAATGATACCACACTAAAGATGCATCAATATAGACAGCTCTACCAAAGTCACACTTGATCACCCACTTAGAATCAAAAATACTGTAAAAAGCCTTAATAATAAATATTGTCTAGTAGGAAACATGAAACAGCAGTGACAGGCAACTGCCAGAACTCAGAATCTGTAAATTCTATCTTAACTGTTCTCAAAAGTTGCTGAAATATGAGGAAATAGTAGAAAGTAAAGGCTGTCCTATGAAAAGACTGGGAAAAAAGGTATTAATATGGACTACCTTAGAAAAAAGATCAAAAAATAAGGAAGCTTATGTTCACATAAAGAGGTTAATTAGAGAATTCAGTTGCACTGTCCACAAGGGAAGCAAACTTAATATAATTGAAATTTTGATAAAATTTTAAGTTTACTGTAAGCTCATACTCATTTTGAAGCAACAGCAGCTATCAGTAACTGGAATGTGAACACTTCCTATACAGCCCTCTAGCCTGATCAAGTTTGAAAATACTTCTCAATGTTCCATCACACAAAGCAGAAACCAGACCAGGACTGGGAAGGCCATCACATCTGTAATGCAGCTGATCTTATAATGTTAAAAAGGAAAAACAATATATTTCAACACAAGTAAAGGAAGCCTTAGAGCAATACCATCTCATTCCAGCTCCAACTAAGCCTCATGAGCAGAGAGCTACTACAGTTTCACAAATCATTTAGTTGCCAGTCACTAGCGGCAGGAATAGCATACACTGTTCCCAGATAATCCAGCTATGCTTAATTCTTCTGGAAAAATTCATGTATGTTTAATGTTTTCTGAAACTAAAAAAAAAGCAACTGTTCCACCTTGTTTCACATGCTTAGTTCTTTCCCATTCAGTTTTGTCTGTTTTGGTGGGGGCTTTTGCTTTATTTTTTCGTTTCACTCCCCAAAAATAAAATCCAAACCAACCTGAAACACAAATCATTTGATATGCTAGAATCAAAACCACTAGAGGTTTCTTTGGGTTTCTGGGTTGTTTTTTCTTCAGGGGTATATTATTCTTCATCTGAGGGTATGACAGTACAAGCTGTTTCAGGCATTAAAGGGATGCAGTTAAGGACAGAACTCTGCAAGCTGCAATCACACCTGCCAGCTGGGCATTATCCCAAGTTTACAGCACAACTATTAGGCCTTCAGTGATTGTACTGTGATCTAGATATTGTCAGAGGGAAGAGGAAGGATAGCTATAGAAGCAGCAGAGTACACCCTCCTGCTCCAGAATACACACGGTTAAGCAGATTTGAGTCCTTCTCCTCAGAAACACTATTGACAGAAGTGCTTGAGGGACCACAAATAGTCTAAAGAAGGTCATACAGGACACACACAAAAACTCTTCACCGAGTTAATATTATTCATTGGAGAAAGTGCTTGTTAAGGGTCAGTGGGGCTAATCTAAATACTTGCAGTTAGCAGGGAGAAGGCAACAACCAGGCAAGGAAGGAAAAGCTTTTGAACTTTCTTGTAAATACCTTTTACACAAAACTAGTTTCGAATGCCTATGAGAAGCCAGAAGAGCTATGCACAGGCAACTGGAAGGAAAGGCTATGATGGGGAAAATTAGCTCACATTAAGCTGTAGAATCTTAGCCACCTTGGAAAAAAAAGGCCCCGTTAAAACATTTTATGCAGAAGGAATAAAATTACCAAGCAATTAAAAAAACTAGGAAAAACTTTAAACCACACTCAGCTCTGGTTTTACACTACAGAATTGGACAAATTTCACATAAAAGTCTTGTAATAGCCTAATTATGTACCTACATTTAAAAACTTAACTGCCTCCTCTCACACACACAAGCAAATCACTTAGAAAGCCAGGTTCAGCCCTGAATTGAATACTTGTTGGGTAATTTCCTAAAAGAAATCAAGCATATTGCTCAACTCAGAGACGAAATTCTAACTCTAATTCACAGCTTTTAAAAGAAGGGGTTCTGTATGCATCTGTACCAATACATACTAGGGTTTAAGAGCTTGCTTAATCTAGCATCCAGTTCAAGAAAAATCTCTTTAGAGGTCTGCTCCTAGCCACTATGAGCAATTGAATAATTACTTAAAAATAAATGAGCATTTTGTAACTAATGCACATCTGAGGCCACAAAGGAACACAACTAAATTGCCATCTCCAAATCTGCAGCTATGCAGGTATCATCACCTACCCCTAGGCTCCCAAGCTCCTGCCATACGTAGGTTCACGAAGAGCTGCATCAAACCCCCAAAGACATCTCAAACCAACAACCCAGCAAAGCCAATCTAACTCTCAAGCTTCACCCTTAATTGGCTGCCTCCCCCAAACCACACATGCCCTAGCTATTATACCTTACACAGACATTTCCTCAGAACACAGCCCAGAGAGCTCATCTTGACCTAGAGATTTCCCTGTCTCTTGCAAACTAGGAGAGGGCAGTAGAGTCATCTGGTATAACCTATTTTTGTCATGATTTGTTACTTCTATTTGATAAAGCTTTTGACTCTTGATAGCCCATGAATGCAGGCTAGTCATTTATGAGAACTCAATTCTGGACTTCTGCATTTGGCTTGGAGTTTCCCATGTCTAGCGAATTGTTGGAAAACAGATAGTACCAGTGGTATATTTTGGAAAAGCATCCTCCTTTATCTATTATTAATTGCAAAATAGCCAAACTGAGATAAAATAGCTGTAACAGTTATAAAATAACTTCATATAAAAACCTAAATAGCTGTAGCAGTTATAAAATAGCTTCATATTAAAAAAAAAATCAAAATAGCTTCATATTAGAAAAAAAAATCAAGCTACAGAGTACCTTGTAGAACAGTATGCACACTGCCACTTTGAGACCTCACAGAGAACCTGCCGCCCCCTCGGGCACCCAGCCCTAGAAAACCTCTTCAGGTGGTTTAAGGACACAGTATACAACAGCAAAACAGAAAATTAACTTGTTATTTAGATATGGATTATATGTGTGTTTTTAAAGGTTTACATGCCCTCATGGAGGAAGGAAATTTCCCTGCCATACTGGTCAACTTGTAAATAGCTCATTGATACTGAGCTTTACAGGCAGAAAAAGGTCTCAGTGTTGAAACAGATGCAGAGTTCCAGATTTCAGGCAGGAAAAGCATCGTATATCAATATTTGCTGTATGAAGTCTAGTATGGGAAGGAAAGTGTATTTTAGCGTCACTAGAAAATAGAGCAAGCATTACCCAATACTAACAGCCAGACTAGCACATTCCTTTTCACTGGACCAATTCTACCTCTCCTAAGATTTTTGTCCCTACAATTTCAGAGATTCAGGTGTAAGATACCATGAGAGTAACCCCTTTATCTTTGTGGTGTATCTACTATGAGGCATCAGTATTCCTGAGTAGTTATAAATATGACTAAAATTATGATCTTTTTTTCATATTTTGATTACACAGCAAGTGTTCCCAAATCTTTATTTCAACTCACTTGATAACATAATTTCCTATCTGTAGACCTCTACTGACGGAGTATGTATAAAGCACATAGGAAGCAGACACCTTCAGGTGACTGCAAGACTTTTAACCTATAAGGCTGAAAATGTAGCTTTGTAATACAATATCACACAAATCTTGTTAACGGGAAGGGAAACATAACACTTCTGTATTTCTTTTCTCTAAGGAAGCACTTTCCCTTCCTTTATATGCTCAGAGTGCTGGACAGCCAAGCCCTTGTAACTGCAAGCAGATTCTCCTGAAGCCATCTGCAAACACAGCTGTAGCACAAGGTTCTGTAAGGTACACTGCACGTCACAGATCCTTCCCTCTGACCAGACTGACAAACACTTGCGATTCTAAGAACAGAAAATCTCTTTCATATTTGCCAACATAGCATACGAACTACAAACAAGGAAACAGTCATCCACCTAAGGCTATTTTTTTAAGCTCAGTCATTCCTATATCCAGGTAGCTTCTCCTCTGTGCCAGTCCCTAAAGCTCATATAGTGAACCAGGCATGGGAATACAACCAGCTGAGAAGCTACTCACACGGAGTGGGAAAAATGTGTTCTCAGCCAGATTTCAGTCCAGCTCATACAAGATATTCATGCAGCAGTGCTGGCACAAGTTGGAGGGAGACAGGAGCTCAAAAGAAGCAGCCTGTGATCAAGACCTAGCAGCTGCAGAAAGCTGGAACATTTTCCAATGGCAGCAGCCTTAAGAAGTCCAGTAAGGCTGGCTGGCACCTGTGAAATAGATCAATGCAAGTTTGGGACAGACAAAATAAACTAAAACACAAAGAGTGTTTCAGAACAAGAGTGACATTTTTTACTCAATGTAGACTTTAATGAACTCTCAATTTTTTCCTTTCAAAACTACTTTTTGCCCACAGTACATAGTACAGCTTACCCTGCCTACAAATTCCAAAAGGCTGCCCCTTGAACCAGAAATCTCTACCTGAATTATGCTTTAAGATTCTTGTCAGTACTAAAATGTGTAGTTTACATACTAGAAACAATCACTGAACTCCCAGAAGTCTATGGCTACATTCATCTCTACAGATTGGCAATCATTTGAACTCCCTTCCCTAATGGCAAATGATAGATACCCAACCTTGCTATCCCATCAACCTGATACTTCTGTGTTCATGAACAAGGGTGAAAATATTTCCCTGGAATAACAGCATGCTAAAAATAACATCAGAGAAGAGAGCAAGGAGCTCTCACTGTACGCATGACTTAAAAATGTTGGGTGCACAGATGGCAGAGAAACTTTCCATACATTTAGTTCAGTGATTAGAAAACCTACCCACACTGATAAAATCTGTATCAGCAGTTTACTCTTAAAGTCATGATGCACAGTATTTATCACTTTGTTCTACATTATTTTAAACAGTCCAACAGCACTCTCAAAAGAGTTTAACAACTGAAGTACAAAAAGCCATGTCTCACCCTCATTCTCTGATTACAGCCTTCTTTCAACATCAGGTTTTTTTACAGCTCCAGAAGTGCAAAGCACTCAAAATTAAATTTTGGTTATATTCTAACCAGAACCAGTTCTGCATAAAACCTAAACAGAAGGGATAGGCACTAAATTAGAAACACAGCAAAGAGTCAAACCCCAGCTCAGTATTTCTGCACCTTTCTCGGGTCTTTTATTGATTCCCACATGAGAGCAGCAAAAGAAATTAAGGACATCTCAGTTGCTACCACCCCTTGAAAAAATTGTAGGAGTTCCAAGCACACTGAAGTTTGAAGACATCAATTTATTATTTGTCTGTGTTAGGGAAAACATAGAAGAATCTATAAAAGCAATTTCCATGCAAATTTTTTTTTATTAGAGGTTTCCCAATATACTGTTGTCTTGATGATGACCTTCATATTCAGATATTAAGGGCTAGAATCACTTCAGTGACATAACTCATGAGTGCTATTAAGTAGCTACAAAAACATTTTGTTTTACAGAGGTGCCACTAATGCAACATTTCCATACTGCATGCACAAGGGTGTAGCCAGACAACACCCTTGAGATGCCAGAAAGAAGGAAACAAAGTAGGCTTTTTACAGGCCTTCTGGAGGCTCCGAAGGACTGACATCAAAGTTTTAGAACAACTTAGTAGGAAGAACAGAAGCCTTCCACATCTATATACACATAGTCATGGCTACCAAAAACGAAGTCTTCAAAGAGGATGAGCCCTCCGTTAATTTGAAGTCATCTCCAACTGAACGACCTTGCTTTTCAAAAAGCTTCTCTTGTGTACACCTTCACAGGAAAACAGGTTTACTACATATGTATCTCCTAAGGAAAAATACTTGGGTAAAGCACATGCCGTTTTCCTCTTTAATCCCTTCTCAAAATTCCCTGCCCACAGAAACCACCTCTTTTACATGATTCCTAGAAACAGGTGAGGAGTTCTTTATAGTATTGCTATGAGGCAACATTTCTAGAGAGACACCCATCCCACACCCTCAGGGGTGCACTGGGCAAAACATTTTCTGTAAGTCACTGCTCTCTTCTCCACTGGAACTTTCAGATCTCTACACAAATTTTCCTTTTCGGAAAAAAAACACCAACCAAACTGTAAATTCTTCCTACAGTAAACAATTAGAAGTATTTTGCACTACTTTTCCCATAAAGAAACTAACTGCAGTGTCATTCAACTGTTACACAACCCAGCATGCAAATGCCGTTTGTTCTTCTCTAAAATAATCTCTTTCTTGTAATACATTCTGTAGAAGTAACAGAGATGAAAACAAAGCAGGTGCCTCAGTGAAGTTATTCCACAGGCTAAAGAATAAGGTTTCCTAGATAATTTCAGGTCTTCATCAAAAACATTGGTATGGTTCTGCAACGAGTTTATTGCCTTTCCATGAAAAGCAAGAAGACTAGAAAACCACAGTAAAGCTTTAAGTAACAGCTGAAAGCACCATAAGTATCTGGGGTAAAGGGGGAGGTGGGGGGAAGGGGAGAGAAGAGACAACTCCTTTCTCTGTTAGCTAATATTTTACAACTAAAAATAGCACAAAACTACCCTCTACCCCAGAGTTCTGATAACCTCGTGTTTAAGACAGCGAACGGGCAGAAGGAAACTGAAATCACAGAACCTCAGAATCAATCACGTCGAAAAAGACCTCTGAGATCATCGAGTCCAGCCTACGATCAAACACCATCGCGTCAACCAGATCACGGCACTAAGTGACACGTCCAGTCTTTCAATAATCACCGCCCAGGACGCTGACTCCACCATCCTAATGTATCACATAACGCTGTTCAGCGGCAGAAAAGTAATTTTAAAAACCCAAAACAAGCAAACAAGAAATCACGGTCTCCCGGCAACACGCCGATGGGATACACCAAGGAACGGCCTCCCCGATGCCGGGAGCCGGCGG
>VZRO01000503.1:416684-445045 GCA_013397915.1 Daphoenositta chrysoptera
GCGCCCGTGCGCGCGCGGCGCGTGCGGCTGCCCCGCGGCGGGGCCGAGCCGTGCGCGCGCACACGGAGCCCGGAACGTTCCCGGCCGGGAGGGACCCACAAGGGTCATCCAAGTCCAACTCCCAGCCCTGCACAGGGCCTCCCCAAGAGTCACACCGTGTGCCTGAGAGCTTTGTCCAAACGCTTCTTGAGCTCTGTCAGGCTGGTGCTGTGACCACTTCCCTGGGGAGCTGTTCCAGTGCCCAACCACCCTCTGGATGAAAAACCTGTTCCTAATATCCAGCCTAAAACCTCCCTTGACACAGCTTCGTGCTGTTACCCTCAACATATGGGGCTGCCTGCTCCCGGACACCTGCCGGGAGCCACAGCAGCACAGGGAGGGGATCCGTCCCTCTCCTGGGCTTCCTCGGGGAGAAGGTGGAAAGTGCAACTGTGCCAGCGTGCCGGATCCAAGCTCCTGCCCTATGAAACACAAGCACAGCCGGCAGGAGAGGGGTGCGATCATCCTCTGCTTCACATCATCTGCAAGAAGGACTTGCTGCTTGGCTGCCTAGCACGCGAAATTCCGAGTCAGCCCCTTCTGAAAGGCCCTGTGCAGCTGGGTCCGGGTTCTCTGCTGCGGGTGTGCTGCACCTCAGCCAATGGATATGACAGAGTACCAACGATCCCCAAGTAAATTGTCATCCCAGGAAACTCTGTAAAAGTTTTACCATGATGAGAGTGCGTAAGAAGCATCACTGTTATCATCTCAGATCTCTGTTAAAATACATCATAAACTGCCCACGGCACTGAAGCATAGAAAAGACACTATCCAAGACGTCCAAGTGAGTGTTCACTAACCACAGGAATAACAGGTTTTTTTTTCCTTTAAATAGCATTATTTCTACCATTTTGTTTTTCCCACAATGGTGATGTGGGAGATGAGGGTAGACCTGAGCCACCTCTGTATCCTTACTACAGTAGCAGATTAAGACTACATTTTCTGAGGCTGAAAGACAATTATTCTCAGTTAAGAAAAAGGAGCAGGTCATAGTTTGCAGTTCACCCAAGACATGCTTTACAACAAGCTCCCAATAGGGTTAGAAGACAGCAAAAAAAAAATTACATCCATAAGGAAAATGTATATGAGCAATAAACACAGTCACATTAGGAATAAGCCCCTCAGACTTTAGAACAGGGTAGGTCCTTGAGCAGGTAAGAAAGTGCTTCCTATACAGCCAGATGATTATGTAAGTGCAGGTTATACCAGATTACATCACCGCCTCAACTCACACATTATTACATCAACGCTTACATTTTTATGCCATGCTTTTTTATTCTTCAGTAAATTCTCTCAGGCTATGTATACTATATGTACAATTCCATTCTGCATATTCCCGTGCTGCAGGGAGGCACCAGAGGAGGACAGAAGCTCCTGGGAAACTCGGTTCACCCAAACGTGGATGTTTTCATAGGACATTAGCTGCATGGTCCCCTCAGCAAAGCACAAGTCTCTACTTGCATTTACATATAATATTGAAAATTTTGGCCTAGTTTTATGGTTTGACATCACTTTTTAAACTTCTTCTATTGGTATTTACATTCAAACTGGAAAGACATGAAAGCTGTGACCAAAAAAAGAGAACACTAGTATCTGAAGGGAAGATGTCAAGAGGATGGAGCCAGCACCTTCTCAGTGGTGCTGATCAATAAGGTGAGAGGCAAAAGGAGAAGCTGAAATACAGCAAGTTCCACCTGAACATGAGGAAGATCTTCTTTACTGTGAGGGTGACTGAGCTTTGAAAGAGAATCCCCAGAGATGTGGAGTCTCCTTGCCTGGAGTTACTCAAAAGCCATCTGGAAACAATCCTGAGTAACGTGCTGTAGGGGTCCCTGCTTGAGCAAGAAGTTTGGACTAGAAGACATCCAGTGATCAGTTCTAACCCTAAACATTCTGTGAACTCTGCTGCATACCAAAGATTTGTGAAGTAACTTCTCTCCTTTTTCTCCCAAACAAGTAGCAAAAATAAAATCAGCATTGGTTCCCCTCTGTTGCACGCTTACGTATTTGCTCTGTTTTATTAACAATGCCTACAACTGCACAGGTAGGAACAATGCAAGAAAACTGTTCTTACTCTGTCCTAGAGGAGGTAACCGTATTTTCAATTGACAGTCAGAAGGAGACTCTGAAGGTTATTTTTTCGGTACACATGGAGAGCCTTGGTAGTAAAAGAGACCAAGAGCAGAAGGAAGGTGTACTGACCACAGTCACCACAGGCACTGCGTTGGGTATATTAGATGCGCAGAGATACACAGCACAACATCATGTTACTGCATTAGAACAATATCCTGAGGCACCTGACGTCAGTTCCTCCTGCACACATAAAGCAAACAGTCACATGGCATCACCGGGGTGTTTTCTTTTCCTCTACAGAGGAGATTCTGTTTGCCAGCACCAGTTGAGGGGTCGGCAGCCACCTACAGAGGCGCATCAAAGGAGGCCCCCCACAGCTGCAAAGGGAAACTGTCTGGGATTACACACAGACACCGCCAGCTGGGTGCATAAAGAACTTGATGAGAAATGGCCTGATGCACGCCTGTTTCCAAGTGAAGCTAAGGCTCTTCACGAATGGAAGGGACTGGGGGGAAAAAAAATGCTAATCTTCTCTCTGCACGTGAAGTTTCCTGCTTACAGTCTGATTTGATTCTGACTGGCAGATTTCTACTAGCAGTCTTTTTGCCTATTGTGTTTTGAAATGGGTAGTGCACACAAAATAAAAAATTTTGTTTCTGAAAGAAAAGGAAGATATCTAATGGATCAAGATTATACACAATTACTATTGAAGATTTTTTTTAAAAAGAGAACATACATCACCACTGCTAAAGAAATTGTAGATATTAAAAAATTAAATAGTGGAACTAAAATATCTAGAATAATTAAAGGATACATGAGTTTGGATAAAAACAAAGACCTCCGTTCTGCATGCCTGTAAGCATTACATAGTTCTGCATGCCTGTAAGCACATTTGTAATGCCATAACTCAGTATACACTCCTATCTCAGTTACTGAAGCTATTAACATGCATCAAGTTAAGCAGGTTTATAAGACACTGGAACAGTGTGCAACTTATTCTCTCATTATTTTGAGGGGGTCCTAGAGAACTGCAGCTTTGAGTACTGAGAATTTCCTTGATCCTTTCATTAGAGCGGAGAGTTACCTTCATCTTCTAACATAACCCCAAATTCAGACAGAAATCATAAGTTGTTGTATCATCACCTAAATTTTAAGCTGCAACCCAGGGAGAAAACTGGAGCAATTGCAATCCTTCATCTAATAGGGAATATATTGTATCAGGTTTACTGAACATGAAATGCCTTATGCACAAAAGCCTGTGCCTGAAGAACTCAAAGCTAGAAAAACTCTTTGAAGTATCTGTTATATATTCTGTAAACAGCCTTTTCTTCTATCAGCATTCTGCTCAACACACTGCAAGAGACGGAAATTCAGCCTTAGAGTCAGACTAGTCAATATCTCCCTACATCTCTCTGCTATGTACCTACACAAAAATCTTGACTGTGAGGAAAGATCCCTCACACCAGACTCACCTTAGAGATTCAACAGTTGGAGGGGTTTTCAGGCACCCCAGAGAAACCACGAAGCCGAGCTACAGACACTGGGAAGCCAGGAGAAGGGTCCAAGCTACCAGCTCCCTACCCATCTGGGCACCTTAATTGCAACCCCATGCCCAGCTGCCCAGGCTTTGGAGTACATTGTGGCTCTTCAGAAGTGGAAAGAACACCCTTCCCCTTCTGAGGCTCCTCAGGGCTGACCCTACCACATAAACACACACTTCAGAGCTGACTTGATCCTTAAATTGGCCTCCTGGCTTCAGGGGTGGCTTGAAGCCCTTGCATGCCATGTGGTCTCTCTTTCTCCAGGAACATGAACCTCCTAGCCATCATCATTCAATTTCCCCAGCCTTCAGGAAAGTCCTGAACCTCCCTGGCCTCAGAAGCTTCTGAGAGGCAACTCAAGCACCACTAGTCCATTCTTAGAGAGGCTTGACCTCATTCTCTGCCCGGCTTCAGGGGTGGCATCCGCAGGCCAGGTAGAGGATGGTGAATCCCCAAGCCAGGTTGCCTTGCTCTGTGATCCCCTTGTCCCCCAGGGACAACCTGACCCTCTGCAACCACATCGTTTAAGAGGAGGGTTCAGGGAAATTTGGATTGTCCCTCTCTTGCTCAACCCCACTGACAGCTTCAGCATCCCAGTTTCCTGCTGCTGGTCACACACCCCCACACCCATTCCACCCACACCAGCCATTCAGTCCCTAGAACTCTTTGGGGGCAGCATGAATTGGCCCCAGCCACCCCCGAGGAGCCTCAAAGCCTAGGCAGGGGTGCCTCAGGGAGCCCTCACCTCCAGGGCACAGTCCTCTAGGGTCTGCACAGGGTGGGCAGACCTGGGAGTGGTATCAAGGTCCATCAACAGTCCAGACTGCTGAAGGCAGGGTGATTCCTTAGGTGAAGGTCTATCCCGGAACTCCTGTCAGGTGGAGCAGCAAGAGGCAAGGCTGAAGACAAAGCCACGACAGTAGACCATGGTCCAGCTCGGAGACAGGAACAGAGACTGAAGACAAATATGCCTCCACCAATACAGCTTGAAGCAAGGCTGAAAGCTCAGGACATCCCAGGATATGGGCAGAGGATGTGGATGGAGGCCCCAGGTGAGGCTGGTCGGGGACATTAAAGGCTCTTGATGCATTCAGTGCCCCAACACCCTGTCAAAATTCCTCACTGAAACACAGGGCTGGTTGGGGAAAGATGCAGAAAGGAGTTCACACCTTAGCAGAATGAGAGTCCCTTTGTCTTGGGGACCATGTCTGGCTTCCTCCACTCTGATGGTTTGGATCAAACACAACTTTTAACTTTTTCACATCCTCAGGATGTTAGAAGCCCATTGACAGAAGCACGATGTAAAAACTAGGAGTTAAGCACCGCCTGCTCCAGACCTAGCTGGAGTCTGCACACAGCACGCAGCAGGGAGGGCGGGCAGAGGCTGGGAAGCTGAGCACCTATCAGATCATTCCAAGCAGCTCGTGAGGTGCAGCCCTAAATGGAACATTTCGGGAAGCCATCACACTTGGATGTGATGAAGTGATCCCACTTAATGAAATTTCTTCCAAGATTAGCACAGGAATCTCAACTGCTTTGACACCGAGAAGTGATGTCTCTGTGGGAATTGTTTTTCCTTTGATTTCATGGATTGAAGGGTTCTGCAAGACTGCATCAAAGTAGCAGACATCCAGAGAGTTCTTCAAGGAGGAAAAGGATGAAAATATGAAATTCACAGAGAGAAATCAAAAATTATCAAAAAATGTATTCCAGTGTAGCCTGAAAGTAAATGCCAGCTTAATGAAATCCTATAGAGACTCGTAGGCTGGGGAGAACTCAGACTGTGCCAATGTAAAGGTCTTACTTCCTCTTCAGGAGCCTTGGGACAGGGGTGTTACGGAACCAGGATAACCTTGATGGCTCTACAAGTCTGAGCAAATATGAATTGACAGTGTTATTCGCCCCATTGAACAGAAATCAGCTTTGGCTTGAAACCTTGCTGAACAACTCCTGGAGCTGTCACACTTGTAGAACCCAGGAGAAGTTAACACACTCACATGATTGCTAGGATTGCTGTTTACCACCTGCATGATGCCTCTAGAGGTTCTGCATGATGGGCAAGTCATCCGTCCGGGAACCAGGGAAGTGACTTTTAAAACCAGAAAGGTCCAGAGCACTCGCTGTGTATGAAATGCATTAAAGAACTCTAGTACACAGACAAAAGTTTTGCCGAGTCGCTTCTCTGTGGTGTTGTTCACATGGAGTCACAATGGGCTTGCCCAGTAGTCTGAAATTTACTGCCTGCTTGTAATGTGAATACAGATTTAAACAGCTTTGTATCCTTTCTAAGGCATTAGGAGTAACCCCGAAGATTAAAAACAAATTTGTAATTCATTTGGTTGAAAAAAAAACCCCATGTTGTCAGGACTAACAAAGATTTGTGCAATGGCTGTCGGGGCTGTCAAGCCCTAACAGAGTCCTGGTGAATTCCTGCTGTAGTATTTATTGCCTGAAGGTTCGCTGCTCAGTAAACAGAATGGTACATTTAAATTTAAGATTGCTTTTAGAATTTGCTACTCCTGGGCATGGACAGGGTAAAGGAGATGATGAAATTCCTTAAAAGAGGCAATAAATTCAGCAGGGCTAAATAATTTGTTTGGATTCCAGCCATGGCATGAAAGCTTGGAGCTAGAGGGACAGGTTGGTTTGACTGAAAGGAAAATAAGCTTTCTTCTTGGGTACATAGTGCAACCATACCCCTGACTACAGAGATGGAAATGAAACACCAAGAGAGGAAAGGGGGACAGGCATGAGAGAAAGTATTTGCTCTGATAGTGGCAGCCAGAACTGGCAATTGAAACAATCTCCAGTGGATTACAACTTGTCTTGCTGTTGCAGCAAAGACCTATGTTCTTACCCATCTCTTCTAATTTCTGATGGATGAATTGGAAATTTCAAACTTGTAAAAAGGAGTTTAAGAATGCTGAATCTCAAATTCAAGCAGCATATTCATTTAGTCACAGCTCTCTGACACAAAGGGGCCTCTATTGTGTGGATTTTTCCATCCCATTTTCCTACGAACGATTAGTATCTTCTATACATGGCACAACATAGGACACATGGGTGATAATCCGCATGTCAAACATGAGGATTCTCCTGGCAGGTGCTTGCTTTGCCTGTGAAGGCTATTTGAGCCCCCTAAGTCTTTACAACTTTTCTCTGGTATGAATTTTCCAATGCCCACAGTTTCGTATTCCTCCTTGGATCCAGTGATGACAAGGGAGGGCAATGCATTCACCATATGGTGCTAAGAAGTGCTGGATTTTGGTATTTCAAAGGTTGGTGGAGTTAACAAATACCAGATTTTGAGGTATTAATTTCAGGAACTCCTGAGCACAAATAAGATGTTGAACACTGAGGGAGGAGTACTACAACCACTACTTGCTCTCTCTCTGCTTTTTCTAAGAAAAAGAGAGTTCTCCATTCAGTCCATGATCCAGATTGGTGACTGGGGAAGGCTGGGATGGAGCCCTAATTGTCCTGGTCAGCCTCACTGCACCCATATCATCAGCTCAATTACCCCATTTCAGCTCAGGTCTGGGTCATTAGGCCTGCTCTGAGCTGCCTGTTCCTGAATTAATGTTCAGATTCTCTGGGCTGACCTTGGACCCAACTCATGACCATGTCTCTGCCTGATGATAGTTGGACTGTCAGTGGGACCTGTTTCTGTCACAACCCCACTGGGCTGCTGTAGGACTGCTTCATCTGGGTTGTGTCCACCCTCAGCTCCTGGCTTACGTGATCCCTGAAAACTCACCCCATTTTTCATGCCTCCTCTCCTGAAGCCTCATCAATCCACACCCTCTACCCATGTTCAGGATCCCCATTTCAGCTTGCTGGACTGTTGATGAGACCTGTTGCTATCAAAAATGTTGCTCTGTTCACCCTTCCCAGACATGTTGGTACTGTGCCCCAACAGCGAGGGCACTGCCCTGTCTGTGCTGTGGTCACCCCAGCTCACCTTCCCTCGTGAAGCAGCCTTGAGATTACTCCTCTCTGACAGTCTGTGGGGATTGTAGCGGAAAGGGAATTCTGCAAGGGATGGCTGGGAAAGAGAGAGAGATGGGAGAACTCTGGGGAAGGTGTCATTCCTCAGCTGCCACCACTAATATTCATATTTCTGACAGCTGATCTCGGCCATGTCAGAGATCACAACAAATGTGCTGTTTCTCCAGCACTTCAGGAGAAGCAGTGATAGTTCCCACTCTTTGGAGCTAGGTACATTCTCTTTCCATTCATCTCATTCCTACTAGGAGCTACTCACTTTGAAAAGATCTCTGTGTGGTGGATCAGCCTCCTTTAGGGCTGAAGGAAGATGTTTTTATTCCCTGGGGAAACGTCTAAATTCTGGTAACTACTGCCTTGTGAGCAGACAGGTTACCTCTACCCTCCTACCATGCCTCTGGAATGGCCTTATGTCTCCTCTTTTTTGGTGTTGTTTTTGGGGGAGTTTTTTGTATAAGTATGTTAACAAGCCCACATGAAGCCAGATGCCATTTCCACAGCTGCACCTTGTAAAGTGGGCACCAGTGAGACTTTATCTCATCCAGATCCAGCAGTGGGGAAGATACTCTGCTCATCCCTGGAGGAACTGAGGAGGAGAACGTGATGAAGGCAAAGCCTCACTGGAAGTGATCCACCAGGTCAGAGTGAGATTAGTATTTAGAAGAATGTGTACAAACAACAGGGATATCCATAGTTACACAGCTAAAGGACAAGTAATACCAATACAGATGGAGTTTGTCCTGTCATCCTTCGGGACACATAATATCAACCAAAGCCAGAGGAAAAGAGCAGCAGAAAAGCCTCTATTCAGCAGGGAGCACATGCAGCTGTTTAAAAGACCTTCTGAGTGTGGCTGGGTTATTCACATGTGCAGAGTTAAGTGTGTACTTAGGCTCTCTCCTAAATAGGGGCCCAAAGGCAGTCAGGATTTGACCCAGATCACATAATGATTTAGTGAGGCTGTAGGAAATAATCTCTGGATGCACCGTCCCTTTCTCCAGCCAGTGAATCACGGTGCCTCTCTAGGCAATCTGGCTGGCAGAATCCTGGGGGGGCTGAGAAAGTAGGAAAATAAAAAAGGATTTCCATTTTATCAAGATAAAGCTGTAGCCGGAGCTGATAACAGGTTACTTGAAAGAATGCCGGTCATGTACGCTTAGTGATTGTTGCTTAATTTGTTTAAGCTGAAAAAGCCTATTTCTACAGTGGAATACAAATTAGGGTAATTATGTTGTGATGGAGTATTGCATGTGTAAGATGAAAGCCTTTCTTTACAAAAGCCTCTTCATCACTTGAGTAGAAGAAAATAAAATCCTGCTTAAACAACATGTTGTTTTCTGTATTTCCATTTGAACAAAAGACTTGAATCTTTTTTTCCCCCTGTAATATTGCATGGTTTGGTTTTCTAAAAGTGCTTTTACTTTTGACAACCTCACAATTAAACCCCCCAACATACGTTCCGATATGTAAATATAAAAGGCTGAGGTAAACATGATAGTGTATAATTGTTTCACAGCCTCTGTAGACTATTAGTAGTTGGGCATCCAGATTACGTATTTTTCATATTTTCCTGACTTTTCATAAGTCTTCTGACTTGTGAACTGAGTTGCTCATAAGCTCTCGTCTAAGTATTCTGTAAGTGATGTTTGTAGTTGGTTAAAATAAAGCACTGCAGGTTTTTATATATGTTTTACAGTCAGATCATCTGATCATAAATTACTCAGATACAGATTGAAAGCAATTCACTGCATCTATGTATCCATGATAATTATTTTTATTTCAACCTGTAAAAATCTTTATTTCCACTTCCCGTGTGAGCTGCAGTTACTGTTTTGCAAGGGACAGCTTCTTAAGCATCAGCATGTATGAAATGCTTGTTGCACAGGCTTATTCAATGCACTTACACACTTGCACATTTATCCAAATGATCTTATCCAGGCCATCCTTATTCACGTGAGCAAATCTTGTAATTAGTTCCAGTGAATTGCTGTGTGACTAAGACCGACTTGCAGAAGTAAGAATTTGCAGGATTGTGCCCTTAGTTAACATGACAGGTGAGAAAATCAATTTCCTTGTATGGGAGAAGTAGACAGTGTTAAAGTGAATACTCAGAGAATCATTATTCATTCTCTTCACGCTATAATTCAAAACCAGTATTTGAAGTTTGGGGATGTTGTCTTAATTAGGATTATTTTAAATTGACAATTTAAAGACTGGCAATTTAATTACCAGGAAAACAGATCAAAGTAAATGCCTGAAATGTACATTTTAAAATGACTTATCAAGGAAGATGGAATCCAATAAAATAAGGGGGGAAGGAAAGTAAATATGCAGATTGCCCAAGTACCCCCCTCCCAGGGAATTAAGAAGACTCCCTCCCTGGCTTCACGTGCTTGAATGAAAAACCAGTCATCCTTGTATGAAATAGCTATGTCAGACCTGGTATATGCACATGTACAGAGAAAGACAGAGGACTGATTCTATTCTAAAAGAAAATGTTATTTTCTAGGTAACTTTTGCAAAAGTAAGGGTGCTATTATGCATTACATTGCTGTATTTGCAAGTAAGGTAAGATGCCTGAATCTCAGCACTTACAGCTATGATTGACTGTGATACAAGTGATACACCTAAAAATGGCAGATGTAATTGGACTTGCGACAGCACAGAGCCTCATCCCTCAGAGGAGTCTTGGCAGGGGGTCAGAGAGTGCCCAGTCCTGCTTACCTTAGGAGGATGCAAACATGAGGAGGGGAACAGCCCTCATACCTCTGTGTGTGGGTGCAGGGGAGCTGAACTCGCTCAGTACTTTCTATGGGGACCTACCACGTATTGTGTTTGTTCTCACCGGTTCATGATGTCAGCAACCTCAGTTAAAACCTGTTCCTGGAGTCCCTAAAATTACACAATGCAGGAAGTCTCAGAAGCAAAAGTTACTTACTAGATATCTATCCTTTTTGTAAAATTTCTTTAGTCTATTACAACTCCAACTGCTTTTGATATATTCAATAAATAGGAGGCCAAATCGAAAGGCATAATATGATTAAAAGGCAATCAAAACAATCAGTCACTCTTAAATGCATAGGGAAAGTCCACTGGATTTTTGTGACTCTATGCAAAAGTGAGTCCTCAGGCACAGCATTTTTATTGCCTTTTTTTTTCCTTTTCCAAAATGAAGAGGTCAGTATATGCTATGCAAGAAAATATTTTTATTATTTTATTTGGTGAATATTTACATTGAGTTTATCTTGTCTCCTTCTGACATCACTTGCAGGTTTTTTTTTAGTAGTCTGAGATAAAGAGTAGGTTTTTTCCATTTCAGTTCTCCAAAGTGATGCTTGCAGTCACACAATCCATCAGGATGCACCAACACTTCCTTCGTATACGGGTATCACACCTTACAGTAGAGCGCATTTTAACAAACCGTATTCAAATATTTTGTAATGACGATGCCCTTATGTTCAGTTCTGGCAGGAGAGGGAGCACGGGGGTTATCTCTGTGATCCAAAACAGGTCAGCTCACAGTATTGACCTAGCAGAGCTTTGGGTGATTATTATCATAAAACAATATTATATTTTTATAAGGTTATTCTGCCCTCTGAGCCTTCCACTGACATCCCGTGGGAGTTGCCCCTGTGTATCTGACAGCTGAATTGGTCCTTGGTGAATTTTTAGCACATGGTGCTGTGCACACAACTTTGGTTAACAATAACATGTTGCTATGGGAGCTCTGTGTGTGCAACTCCCTGCTTACTGTGCCGAAAATTGCTCTGGAAGGCAAATGTAAGTATGTCTGGTATTAGTCTAATTATTAAGCAGAATTAGAATCTTGTGCTCTGTGAATATCAACCAGAGAAGGAGCTTAGCATGAATAAAGATGCTTGCCAGCAGTGGCTGAGGTGCTTCTTCTGCTTTCCTTTAAACAGAAATCACATCCATAGCCGGGAGACTAATTATTTTGGAACCTAAGGGAAATGCAGCCTATATAAGAGAGAAAGTGATCTGCAGTTAAGGATCAGTGAGCCAGCTAATGGCTGGTTAGTCAGGAGGGTACAACTCCAGAATGTTAATAAAATGTGTCTGAAGTCCAACACCTCAGGGAAGAGGCTGAATGCTGCAGAAGATATATGTAGACAGAGGCTCTGTTGTTTTCTACTGCTGAACTACTCCTTTAAAGCGGGTTTTAAAACTGTTTTGAGACTTGCTTATGAATATCAAAATATCAGCGGGATAATAAAGCAAAACTCACTGTGGCCAAAGCAAAAATTGTTGCTAAAAGAAAAATATTACCCTTTTGTGCAGTACATAAAACATGTTTGGTGCTTGCTGAGCAGGTGTGCAGTGTAGTGCTCTTGTACAGTAGAGGCTTGGCTAGTTTTCGTCATGCCCTCACTAATAGAGATCATGACTTATTAACCAAAACAGCATGTAACATTTAAAAATATAATATAAACACTAGCTGTTTTATCCTTACAAGAAACAGCTCAGGCCAATATCATGGCTTTATTTTGTGAACAGAGGGTATAAAGTAGAAATCAGCTAGAGGTTTTGACAAGAGAGCCTGTAGGAAATTCCAAATTGCTACTTATTGTGTATTACATAAAATAGTTATTACATTATTTTGCTTGATGTAGTACATGCAGCTGTGTAATAAATGCTGCAGAATAGTATTTCGATGAACACAAGAGAACACCTCCCTCCTTAAAATGTCCCCTCTTAGAGGACCAAGTGCTGTGATCCTATGAGCCCTGCACCCAGACTTGCCTGGGGCTGAGGATCACAGGAAAGATCCCACACACCTTGAAGACCAACAAGAGCAACAGGGAAACTGCAGGAATAGCTCAGAGGCAGATGACAGCACAGCTCCTTGGTATGAACCTGAAAGTGGCCACAGCTCTGTGTCATGATGGCCCAGCCACCACAGCCTCCACCACTGCATCCCTTCATGCTGCAGCAGGAGTCTCTGGCTCAAATCCATCTGTCCATTGCCCTCTGAGAGATTTCTGTCCAACCCAGAGCCCTTTCATAATTGTAGTAAGAGGCAGGTGTATCCATTTGTTGTATTTTGCAACACTTTTACATCTCACACCACAGCATCAGTTGCTTTGCTTAAATAAATTTGCTATTTAGTGATTTACTGATTACTTGTATAAGTTTCCTAAACAACAGGGACAGGCTTTTTTTATCTGAGAAAGGTGCTAGTGAGACTGATACTGTGATAGTGAAATTGTCCCCAAGGCATCCTGCAGTGTCGCCCTTATAGAAGTAGATCTCGAGGGAAACAAAACTTTTTACATTAGACTTGGAACATTACTTCAGCCATGCTTAATGTTATGGTGTCAACAGCAGCCTTCTGCAAATAATGTCATCACACAAGTGGTCTCTTGTAGTCTAACCTCTTCTTCCACAGGAGTTTTTAATCTATAGTCGAGACTGTCTGATTACTCCACCTCCTCCTCCTCTACTTCTGCTGCTAGTTTTTGTAGACATGGTAGTTCCACTTTCAAAACATTATTTGGAAGGCAGAAAAAAGCTTTTATACCAATTACACTGAAACAAGAACACAACTTTTATCAATAGAGTCATTCCAATTTACAACACCCTAATTAAATTTGCTCTTGAGGTGCTTAAATCATCCCCAGGAAAAATGTGTCAGCAGGTATTTTTGTAGTTTTCAGCTTCTGAAAACAGATATTTTTAGTATAATAGTCCTTTTACTGGCAACATATAATATTTAGATAAAATATTTTTTAGGAATTAGGGACATTTCAGAATAAGTAAGTGTATATATATTAAAAAAGGATAGAATTTACAAGTCATCCAGAGCCACTGAAAGACTTCTGCTCCATTGAGAAGCATTAAGTGTCCAGTTTGGAAGATAAAACAGTAGAAACTTTTAATCTAGGAAGGAAGGGAAGTAGTCAGACCGTGGTCTCCACAGTCATATGGTGCAACATTGAATCAAATTATGAATGTGTGCCTACAAGGAGCAGGACATTACCAGCCTCTAATGAGGCCTCCTTGCCAATGACTGTGCCATTAAATGGTATCTTGCTTACCTGTTGGACGTGTGTTACTTGGATAGTTGGCATTTTCTAATACCAGCCATTTTATCATATCCCATAGGGATTTGAATAAAAAATGTCCGGAGTATCCCATACAACCAGTAATAGACACAGATACAAAGTATTGTATAGCAGACTTAAGCAAAAGTTTATCCTTATTTCCACATTCTTCTGCCTACAATAAGCTCTGGCATCTTTTTCGTATTTGTAATCCCATGTTGGTGGAGATGGACATAAATTCAAAACAATGCTTTGGCGTACTTCCCAACAAAATGAGTTCATACATTGAGAAATGGATTCTTAACAGAAAATGCATGTTTGTAATTGGGTTTGACCTGTTTTCATTTCCATGTCATTTATAATTTTGTAACAATGAAACTTGCAGGAAAAACTCATTGAGTGTTTACAGTGAGACCTTTCCAAAATGCAGTCAGTGTGTTTGGTATTTGAAAACACATCCACAGCTCATGAAGCCCCAGAGTGAAAGGAAATCTGGACTGAGTTTTCAAAAGCAGAAAGTGGGAATCTGCACACAGAATTGGGTGTTGGGTTGCACAGCTGCAGTGGACTGTCCCCTGACTGGGAACCAGAGCAGTCAGGCAAAAACTGGAGCTTGCCTGCATTGCTGTGCTGGTGAGGAAATATTTGCCTACACTATTTCAGTAATACTGTGGTGTATTTGTTGCTTTGAGATGATGTAAGAGATCCTGCTTCCCTAATCATGGGAAATAATAAATAATGAGAAATAATCCTCTGGGCTGTGCTAGCAAATGCTCGAGTGGAGAAGACTACAGCATGGCACATTTCTGCTCAGGTAACTGCCCCAAAAAGTGTCTTTACCAAAATGCTTCAAATTCCTGAGCAGACTAATGCTTCTGGTTTGACTTGTGAGACACTTGACTGTGTCAGGTCCCTGAGGACACCTTCAAGCCTTACTCTCCTCACCAGTCTTCCCAGTGTCCTCCATGCACACCACCTCCACCCTGGGCACAGGATTATCTTTTGGCTCAGCCATGCCCCATCTCAGCCACATCTCTGCACTGTCTCTGGCCAGGGCTGGGCTCAGCACCATGGGGAGCTTTTCTCCTGGCTTCACTGATTCCCAAAACTGTTGAGGGCTCTTGGCACCCATGGGACAGTGCCCATCAGGAGTCATGGTCATCCCTGGGGTCCATGCAGCATCCCACCCCACTCATGGGACAGCCCCACTCCTGCTGCACCCCAGAGAACACCTGGTTTTGGCAACAATCCAGAACGAGGAGCAGGGATAGCAACCATCAGTCTCACCTGAACATAACAGAGCCAAAACAACTGCCGTTTCCTATGCATACTGTACCTTCTGATCAGGAGGTTGGGGACAAAAAGTAAAATTTGTCCTTTTTACTATTGCTTTTATGTTCACAGATGTGACTATACAGTTTCTGTGTGTCCAAATAGTTTTCTGCCACATGGATGTGAAGTTTCTTTTGATGTCTGTTTTCTTTTCCACCTTTTTTTTTTCACTCTCTTCTTCAAACTTCTTCTACAGGTGTGATATACACATTTAATTATGTGCTCATAACCTGGGAACCAAACCCTCACAAAGGCTAAAGATCACATCCCTCCTAGCTTCAGTTCCTAAATCCTAAATTTTGTATGTATTCCGATGGCTTGAGGGCTTTTATCTGAGAAACTGACAGATCAATATGACATATTTTAAGGAATATTGAGTTCACATTTTTCTCTAAACCTGGATATTTTATTTCCTCATCTGTTCTTATTTGCTTTACTTAAGGAATAGTATTGTGTCTTCAGTTTTGATTAAACGTTGTTTGTAGTCCACTCTTTTAGCCTGCAGTGGAGAAGAAAATATGTTTTCAAAGACCGAATGTCAATAATAAGCTATTACATCTGATGTAGCAAAGCTGTAGCCCATGTTATCACCATCTTTTATTCCATACACCTTCCTGATCTATTTCATTCAAAGATCTGCTTTCTTGAAGTCTCCTCAAAAGAAATTTTGTGGGATTTTTGATCAAGAAAATGCAGCAATCTTTGAGTCTCAAGAGAGTGCAATATATTTTTTTTCCTCTTTACAAAAATTGCAAGCAGTTTTTTTATCCTGTTCTGTGGAATAAAGGGCTGGGAGTTAAAAGGATAACATTTGATAGAATACTTCTTTATTGAAAAGTGTCTGTGAATAACCCAAGGGGTGTTGGTTGAGATTTGACTGACCCACCAGTTCTTGAAAACTGTACCTTGTGCAGAAGAGGGAATAGCTGTTCTTCGTCTGCATTGAGAAAGGGCAGGTTGCCACAGATCTCTCCTGCATGGGGAAGGGCTGTGTCTCCTGAGGACCAGGTTGAGGAGAGCCTCAGGTGCGTGGGGCAGCGCTGTGTTACCTGCCCGCAGCAGGGTGTGTGCCTGGGGCACAGCCCTGCAGAGCGCTGGGAGCTGCTCCGAAACACTGAGCTCGCTGACTCGGGGGAAAATGAGTGAAGGGCCACATCTCTTTGTGACACCTCACAGGACTAGATCATGCCTTTAGTGCTGTAATACCTTGCTGTTCAGTAAACATCAACTTAAAAACATACTATGCAGTTTTACATGGGAGTGTCTCAAGCCTGATTCCTTTACAAATGGCCTTTTCCTCTTGTAGGTGCTCCTGTGGATCTAATTTGGGCCACATCCTTCTGTTAATCCACTTTAATTCCCAATAACTTCAGAGAGTGTGTCCCACATGAAACAGTGTATTATTGTGGAAAATTACAGCTTGCTTTTTATTTTTCCGATACATTTATTACTGTTGTTTTACAGACCTTTTGAAGTCTGCATAAGTCCCTGAAATTATTTCAGAATTTAAGGGTCTAAGTTAATGAATCTACAATATTTCTTGTTTTCAGAGTATTACAATTTTAAAATGCATTATAGCAATAAGATATTTGTTCCATAAAATACACTTACAGTGTGTTTTTCTTAGTTCTTTACAGATCTGATGTCTTAATAGGTTTTGCAAACTGTCAGTCAGTGAGAATGTAGTTTCCTGTTGATGACAGAGCATTGGCTTGCCATTTTAATGTTTTTGCCTCCACTTCTCTTTTGGGACTGATATTCAGACATAAATCACCCTCTTGCAGCAGATAAATTTATTCATTGCCATTTCAGCTATTTAGCATTTTCCTTAGGTGGACATTCTTTGGGTTTTGTGACAAAATGTCATTACAGAAAGAGATAGGAAACTTGGCGTATCAGGAAATACATTTCAAAAGTAACATTTGGTTGTCTTTTAGTATACACCTGGCTAAGGTATGAAGACCACAGCCACTGACTCTTTGGAGTTACAAGCTGTGGAGTTTTCAAACTTTCTGGAAATAATTTTGTTTAGGTGTACCCATCTATGAGAGGTAAATATGAAATATTGGCTTTTATCCACATTACTTTAAAGACAAGAAGAAATAAACCTCTCCCCCCACTCCATTTCCAGAATTATTACTTTGTGTTATGTTAGCATTCCCCTCCTACCAAAATTCACTGTGTTTATGAAAAGACTTTTTTGAGAATATGCAATCTACAGTTTATAACTATTCAGATGTTAACGCACCAGGTTCTTATCTGAGTAGGTTCTGTATTTAACACCATATTAAACTAAAGACAGCAGGTTTGCTGAGTCTGGGACATTCTCAGTATAGAGGCTAAATACACTCTCTCGGCTCTGCTTCTTCAAATATGTTTGCCTCTGCTTGTCAGGTAGGCCATACAATAAGGCAAACTGGAATTATTTACTCTGCTATTGCACTGGGGATAAAAATGGCATAAATAGGTGATTTCAGTAAAAAATTATTCTTCATCTGGATCCCTGTGCAAGGTGGTCAGGGTGGCTGGAGGCTGTCTTCTGCAGGGCACAGCTGTAGGCTGTCCTTTGCCTCAGAAGATCCAGTCTCAGCTCCTTACCACAGACTTCCGGGCACTGGGGAATTACTGAGTTCTAGTCTGGCTTCCCAGGATTATTTATGTATTTGGCTAGGTGTCTTTTCTCCTGGCTGGCTGCCCTACCCCCTAGGTTTTTATTTGATCTTTCTTCTTGCCTGCCTTCCTCCTGGCCTCATAACTATTGCATTCCTGTCTCTGCCGCAATCCAGGGGCAGAGGATGTGGCCCCCACTCAGCCACTCTCCACTTACAAGGCTCCCCAGGAAAGTTGTGCTGTACCTCTCAACCGTTCAACAGCTCTCAGCCCATCTCACTTTAAACTTCTCCCTTATCAGCCAGACTGTCTCTGAAAACAAATTCAAACTCCCAACCCAGGGCAACTCAGGCTACTGAAGCCTAACGAGGGGTGAGAGCTAAAGCACAGCACTTCTTACCCAGCTGTGAGGGGCTCCCTGCCCAATATTGGGCACCAGGTAGATTGTCTTTGGAATACAAGTGTTGAATTTTAAAGATTTCACCCCATGTGACCAGGCACCTAATCTGCTTGTGAAACCTACTCAGGAAGCAATAAGGTGCCTTTTTGGATCACACCAGGGTTGTCAGAACCATGCTACACTCAGAAACACAGCAGTCAGCTCACCCTGCTCCCACTGCCAATGCTGCGGTCCAAAACCCATTGCCAGCTGGAGTGTGGTGCCATAAAACATTTGGCACCGAGTGCTGCATGATCCTTGAAGACACTGGTTCTTGGCAGGAAAGAAGCTCTTGCCTCCTTAGAAATTGCCTCAAGGGGTGGATTTTCTTTATTCACCTCTTTCTTTTTTTTTTTTTTTTTGGGTTCCCCTCACTACATCTTTCAGTAGATTCTGTAGGTGGAATGTAAGTGTCTCAACACTTTTAAGGTACCATGAAGATGTTGATAAAATTTTTAAGGGAGAACAGTTAACTTCTCTAACAGTAATATAGTCCAAGCTGCATTATGTTTCATTTATTATTTTGTAAATTATTTCATTAGATTAACTTTTCTTTAAAACCTGCTGTATATAAAGATGTGTCTTTTTCCTACAGAGGCTACACTGCTTTTGCTTCGCATAAGCAATTCCACCTTTTCTTTATCCTTTTGTAATTGTTGAGAAGGAGGAAAAGTGATTAAGAAATAAAACATACAGTCAAATAGGAAGTGTAATTTCATTCAGGTATAAGCAGAGTTAAGGAAGATATATATGCCCCTTTCTCACTCCTTACTCACAGGTAATATGAATATCTGGGAAACTACACCCAAATGCTGCCGTGTTCCCCAGTCTGCATTTGCTTTCCTAACAGATATGGGAAAAGTGTTAGATGGTTCTTGGAAAATCCAAATGATGACATTAGAAATAACGAAAAGCTGCAGTTAAATAATATCTTAGCACTGCAGCTGTGGAATGGGCAAATACAAAAACTGTTGAAAAGCTGTGCTGGATTCTCATTGTTCAAAACAGGGCATTCTAGCAAGAGGCAGCAAAAGTACAGAAGACAAAAAGCTATTTTTTATACTAGAGTTGGTTAAAGCAAGTTTCCTAGGCTGATGTGCCTATAGATGATCTGAGACAAGTTAGTTCAGTAACATCAACTTCCATTGTGTGTTTGGAAAAAGTAAACAGCTTTTCCCTTAGCTGTAAAATAGCAGTACAGGCTATTTCTTTAGAGGGAAAGGAAGATTTTTACCATCACATTCCAGTATCTATCTCTCATATTGCCACCCATTACAAGTGCCAGCTGATGTCTGTCATGGAAAAAAATACTCTCCACCCTTCCTGATTTTTAGCAGCTGGTCTGCTTCTGGCTTCTGCTGCTGTTGATGCTCTCCATCAGTTTTCTCAGGCAGATTAGGAGTCAGGATTTAGTCCTGTTTAGGGGTGAGGAAAACATGGAGCAATTTTGATTTCAGATTCATCCCAAAACAAAGTTTAGTTTAGTTTTAGGGTTTACCCACAGCCATTCTGAGCATTTATCAGTCCTGACCCTCACTTTCTTAGAAAATAAAGATTAGAGAGAAAATGGAGCTTAATTGTACTGTCAAACAGCAACATTGCAGCTCAACTCCTCGGTTGCAGTGCAATATCGAAAATTAATTAATTCCTCACAACTGGCCCAACATTGCTGTCCCAAAGTCCCTAAACTGAGAAGAAGGCAGAGTAGCCATCCTTCTAAGTTGAAAGAGATGACAAAGTCCCTCCTTGTCTTGGTCTGCATAACTGGTGCATAGTTCCAGATTAACAGAACTAATCTGGATATACATACGTAGCAGCCATTGTTATAAGGTAACATCACTACTGGTTTGTTGAGTTTTGGTTGGGTTTTTTTTCCCCCTGAACAATAATTCATTTAGTTTGCTATATATGGAGCGGTCTATTTATTGTCCTGAAATTACTTATGTACTGTGAAAAGTAATAGACTTTTTGTCCGAGCTCAGTCTCTAGATGACTGAGAGCATACCTGAAAAATACCAGTGTTGCAGTGGCAATGCACTATCTATTCAACGTTATGCATGCCTTGCCTACCAAGATCAGAGAAGTTTCATGTTAAATTTGGTAATGTCGTAAAGTCTCTTCTCTCTAGTTTATGTTTCAGCAAAGAATTAAACAGGATGTGAACTTACAGGCAGCTCAGAAAACAGATTGAAATGCTGGAGCAATTTTGTAACTGTCCTTGATACTGTCTTTTGAGATGGATATAGATCATGTAAATCTTGCTACAATAATTCTGGAGGTTGGCTGACCCTTGAATGCTTAATCTTTTGACCTTTATGATGTATTAATGTTTTCAACATATTAATCTAAACTTTTAAGGAGAAGGCATCTCAAATTATGTGTGGAGAGAAAAAAAAGAAAGGAAAGAAATCTGGAACCAATAAACTTGTGGAGCTTGTAAATTCTTTCTTTCCAAGTTATTCATCCTAAAGAGGGTACAGGCTCTGCTTCTTAGAAACAAAAATGCAGACAGAGGAATGGGACACTTAATGAGCATAATATATCTGGAGGCTTCAGACTGATGGCAACCTGTGTTGAAGTATCTGCCTTTCCAGTCAAATGCCTTAAATTTCTCTCCCAAAATGAAAGGTTCCGCTACGAAAAAGTCAAAATTAGTGGAAAATTAATCAAAACCTGACTGGAGGACACTGATCTTCAATGCAGGTTATGTCCACGTTAACTTTGCTGTGACTCTCATAGTTTGGGAGGTTTAGTCTATGTGGAAACCATTTTTTTTCTGTTTTCTTTTTTTTTTTTTTAACCATCGCCACTTCAAAAGTGGATGAAAGAACATTGTAAAAAAATGACTTAGGAAAATCATTTAGGGGTAAAAGTCACAGAGAGGAAATTCAAAGCCACAGAATATTTTTTTAGGAGAAGTGATCACATGAAAACAGGAAAGGAGATAATTAAATTGAAAATCTTTGGCAGCCTCAAGTGTAGTAGACACCAGTAATCATTTGCTGATGTGTTTACTGTATAAGCTGTACATGAACAAGCTAAGTATATACAATATGTCAGATTTCAGGTGTGAGCCAGGTTTTGTGTTCATTGCCTTATGATTCCCAGAAATGTGTGGTTTCTCATCAATGTTCCCAAAAGCGTGTGGAATATGGAGACTGTAGGATTGAGACTACAGACAAAAAAAGTTAGATATTTCATCAATAAAGCAGATAAGCTGCTCTCCTGTTCATCATTTCATGTCCTATGGGAAGTGTTGTACAGCCATGAGGCCCCAGACTTCATATTGCAGTCTTTCATTCAACTTCAAAGCAGTAGAGTGAGAAGATATCACTGCAATAAATCAGGGGGGTTGTATTATTTGTTAGTTCTATCAAAGGTTGACAATTGTTCTGCATGAGTTGGGCATCTGGATTATCTGCAGTACTTACCCCATAAAGTGCAGCAAGAAAGGCAATCTGTGAACCTGACTGCTGCTTTTGCTCTCTGCTCATACCCCTGAGCGTAGCATCATAGCATTTCACTGATTTTAAAATAAATTTCTATAAACTAAAACGGATTTTGTTTATCTTAAAGACAGTCAAAATTAAGATAACAGGAAGGAAATACTGAAAATCCTTAGAAATGTTGGAAGACAAAAATGCTCGAACACACTCCCAAAGAATTTATACCTTTGAGGTTAACTGTATCATTGAAAGGGGGAGATTTAACCCAACTCCATGGGTCCAGTGCCTTCACAGGGACAATCTGAAGATGTCAGAGGAGAAAGGCTGTATTATTTCATTAGAGGGGATCTCTGTCTTTTAAGTGACTGATCACTTCCTGGGAGACGACTGAGTGCCTCTCCAGTATAGGTGGTTTTGGTTTTCCAGAGGGAAGCCCCACACAGCAAAACAGGCTCATGGCACTACATGCTCAGGAATCCTGACTCTGTTTCTAAAGCCTCACAATTTTTCCATCAACTGTCACAGCACAGCAATTTATGTGGGATCAGAACAGTGAAATGTTGACAGATGAGTAGTGCTCATTTTATCCTGCTAGTCAGGGGATACCCAAACCAGGTCACCCAAGAGGTCCCTGGAGAGTGGAGAGAGATGGGTACTGAGCTCTGGCTACCAGCAGGACACAGCCAGACACTGCCCCCACCTCCTTGCCAAGAAAAAGTTTAATGTTTTTCCCATTACAATTTCAAATTTACAGATGGTAAAATTTAATCAAGGACAAAATGATCTGGTCACAGTGTCACTGGAAACACAGATGTTTGGGTCCCTTTTAAGCCTCATGAACAGGTGATCCCATCTGTGATGGGAACAGGCAGGTACCCCTTGCATCAAGTGTTTTTTAGAGTCCACTATAATTTGAGTCATAAGCCTGAGCCTCTCTATCTCTACAGAAAAGTAAAGAAAGACACATCACAGGGATGTTGAACCGCAAAGAGAGCACCAAGCTGGTTTGTGTGGAAGGGCCAAAGCCCTGCCTGGCACTGGGACAGGGGTGTGCTTCAGATCTCACCAGCCTGTGCTTGGCACAGCACTGAAAGGCCCCAAGCAGAGAGGACTGGGACTTAGTTACCCCCATGCTCCTTCTCCTCAGGGTAGCACTTCATTTCAGCCCACAGGGAAAGCCCTTTTGGATCATGCAGGCCAATTTACTAATGAGAACCTTCTGACCCTAATGAGAAATGGGCACTCATGCTAATGCAAGAGGATATATTGAACATCGTCACATACTATCAAATCCATTATCATAAACTTTAAATTCCAGTTATCTGTTCCTGTCAGACCAAACCAGCCTGAACTCACAGACCAACCCACCGATTGCAGACACAGTGCAATGTCTGTAAATGTTTGGTTTTCTCTGAAACCATCTTGCACATTCCCTTGTATCTCCTCAAAAACCAACTAGTTCTAACCATTGGTTATAAGATGGAGTATGAGCACAAACTGCTTTTGATATCCATCACCAGTTTTCCACATTGGACTTTAAACCTCAAATTGTATGTTGGCAGTTGCAGTCAATAACGACTGCAGAATTTTCTATTACGTTAACTGTTGCAATCTAATACCTCTGAAAACACAGAAAATATCCTGAGTGTTATTAAAATGAAATATTTGTGAATGGAGCCCAGCAACTCTCCTCTCATTACTTTAAATTTCAGTATATAGAAACTATGTTGAATGACTAGTCAATTTATTTGCATGCCAGAAAAGCTCATGTTCTAGGCATGTGTTTATATGATAACAGCTTCAAGCATATGCTTTTTATTTTTCCCAAATAGACAGACGATTTCTTTTTCTAGAGGCTCATAATAGATTTTCTGCTCGTATGCTGCTGTTAGCACATATTTTTTCTTATTTATAGTTTTGTGGGAATGTACTGTTCTTGGAAGATGTTGGATTGACAGTCCTGCAAGATAGTCCAACCTGCCCTATTTTCCTTAATCCTGACCTGATGAAATCACCTCCTGGGGAGAGAAAGATGGTCACTCTTCATCCCCTGCTGGTACCTGGCTTCTTCACTGACGACTGCTCACAAAACTAGCAAGCAAGACCTCTTCTCAGGGTATGCAGTGTGGTTTGGGCATCTACGTGGAGGAACTGGTTGAAGATTTTTTATTTGCTAATCTGTTAATTCCATAGACACTGAAGCCTAAAATCCAGTTTTCTTTAGCATACTAAGAATTAGAATATGTTTCAAAGAATAATTTTGCACAGAGTTTTATAAAATTGAGTATTTTATACAGATTTCTAAAATAGAGTACCAATGTCCTTGTTTTGTAGAAACATTTCCATTTCTCTAAGATCTATCCTGAAAAGAAAAAAAAAAAAAAAAAAAGTTGATTGTCTACTTATTTGTTAAACTCCAGGTCCCTTTCACAATGATCACAATCAAATATTCAATCATGCTAGATTTAAAACCATCGGGAGCCTTTTTTTGTTGTTGAAGGAAAACTGCCTCACTGACGTGTAAAACCAAACCACAGCTTGGGGCTAGAATTTGATGGGGTGAGTCTTCATAAAATTCAACCATAGAAAGACACAGAAATACCTTCTGGAAATAACTGGTAATTGAGTGTTCTGTTCTTTACTAGATTTTTAAAACTCGGTCCCTGAGACAGTGTGGCCCTAGCCTTGGCAGCAGTTCAAATCAGCTGAAATAAACCTGGAGGTTTCATTTTGTCTGGCTTGCCCAAGAGACAACTCTGATCTGTATGGAAGCTGAATATAAAGCATGTAGGCATGCAGTGACAAAAGGTGCCTACGGGCAGCAAAGGGCAGGAAATCAGGATGGGTCAGCTGAGTAAACATCAAAGACTCTCAAATAACCAACAGAAAAGTAAATACTCTCAAGCAAATGGGATATGCCCATAACACCGTTGAGATTTCATAGAAAACATTCTTTGAAAACAGTTCTGCTGGGGTGTTTCTGTTTGTCTTTCCCATTCTAGAATATTGAATTAAAATGGTCTGTTTGCTCTTAAAGTTCTTGCCACTCAATCCTCACTGCAGCCTCTTGACACCTCAATTATCTCTTCAGCAACTCCTGATAGTACCTCAGATGATGACATTGCCCATCTGGATATTTCTGATACACCCCATCATGATACTTGCTTAGCAAAATACACACAGGTACAGAGGATAAATGGTATTTATCGATAAAAGGACTGTGCAAGGTCTAGGAATTATTTAAAATCCACTTAAACCCCATGAAGGTAAGAAGTCATGCATTTAGGGATTATTATTTGAGAGTATTAAGGGAACATATTTCAAAGACAAAAATCCCTACATGATTTCTTATTGCCTCATCTCCTGCAGAAAATAAGATGAAGGATTAACATACCCATTCGTTTAAATGCTCAGGCCCCTAACTTGGGCTAACACAAGAACTTTTGCTGTTACATTCTCTCACATAGCATCTGCTGTTGTTTGATAATAGCAAGACTGATATGAGCTGTACATGATGTAATCATTGCTTATTAAAACCCAGCTATTGGCTGGGGGAGTTTTGTATGTTAGTGTCATTCTGGCTTAGGTGGTGATATTTCTAGTGTGCTACACATGGGAGCTGGTCATTTTGGCTGAACGACGAACCACCCCAACAGCTGATTTAGTCACTTAAAATCTGGTGTGAGTGGTGGGATGAATGAATGCTGCTGAAGGCTAAATCTCCTTTCACAGCTGTAGCAGGAGGGAGTTGCCAAAAGCTCGTGCCATAGCCTGTGATTTCAGGCTAAGGTATAACAACTTTCTGGAAGCACAGTGGGACAATAAAAGATGTGCTAAATATACAAGTCCATGGAAGGCAAATAAAACATATGAGATTTCTTTTGGCTGGTTGTGGTGGTTGGTTGGCTTTGCTTGGGAAGCAGGAACCTGACCCTGAAGCTGGTTTTTTGCACCTTCACATGTGCCTTCTGCTTGTTATTCTCTTTGCTGGAAAGAAAACATTGCCTCTGTATAGACAAAGGGAATGTGGGGTTTTTTTCCCGTGTAACTGTTCCAGTAGCAGGTACCATTACATTTTACATTACCTTTTGTGCTGTGGAACATCTTTTTTCAATCTTATTCGTGTCTCCAAGCAGGTGTGGGTTTCCATGGGTGTTTGAGGGCAGGAGGGCCAGCAAGCTGGGGCTTGGGCTGCCACAGTGTCCGCTGAGCTGGCAGTGGAGGAGCCCACACGCTGTGTGGGATGCTCCCGCGTGGGTGCCCTTAGAAAGCATTGAAAGTGTAAGATAAAGTGCGTTAGTGTGAAAGAGCTCGTGAATGTGTATGTATCCCATCAAAATAAGAAACAGTGTAACGAAGGCTGCTTCTTCCCTTCTCCCGCTGCTTCGTAGGGATGCTATCAAGGGTCTGGTTTCCGCGGTCCCGGGCTCCGGGCACCGGCACGGCCTCTCAACCTGCCGGTGCCTGGGAGCGGGGCGAGCCCCGAGAGCCGCCACCGCTGCCACATCCGCGCCGCTTCTCGGCTCCGTGTGTGCAAACGCCGCCCACGCACAGCCCGAGGCGGGGGGCACCGCGCCGGCCCCGCAGAGCCCGCCCCCAGCCTCCCGGAGGTTTCTTGCCCGCTGCTTCTTCCGAAGGCGCGTACGGGACCCCGCCCGACGGGGCCGGCAGAGCCAGGCGCCCCCAGGAGCTCTCAGCACCGGGGGCACTGCGGAGGGGGCCCTGGGGGATGCCAGGAGCCGGGAGGGAGCCGCAGCCCTGTTTGTTCATGTCCCTCCTGCTGCAAGAGCCGGAGGCGGCGAGGGGCCGGGATTAGCTGTGGGAGGTTACTCGGAGGCTCCGGAGCCCGGCAGGCACATTTCACAAAGTGATGGCACAGCGTGTGCGTGTGCCCCGCCTGCACCTCCCGAGAGCTGGCGCTGGGGCATTCCACGAGGACTTCGCCCCTCGTTGCCCAAGTGGCCCCGGAGGCGGGGCAGCCTCCCCAAAAGCCCGAGAGCGCCTTACATACCTAGTGCGGCGGACGTTTAAAGGTCGCCACGAAATGCCAAGATGACGGGCACGGGGAAACGAGACCCGAAACCCTCCGGTGCACCGGAGCGGACTCAGGGACACATCACTCGGTGGCCCCGCGGGTGGGAGCCCAGAATTTCGCCCGGCAATGAAATTCAGGGCAGCAGGATGCACGGCCCGATTGGGGCGGAGGCATCCCGCTGTTACCGCCGCGGGAGAAGCGGGAATAGGGCGGGCGGTCCCGCTGTAGTGCCTGGGCGCTCTGGGGAAACTCTTCCCGTGCCTGCGGGACTGCGTGTTGCCGGGCTCGGGGATCGAAGCCTGGAAGCACCAGGACGCACAACACCTTTGTATTCTTTCGAGGGGAGCCTCTTTCAGTGCTTCCCCAGGGGAGACAAACCGGCCAAAACCAAAAAGAAATTAAGCTCCTCGTCGCGTTGCAAGATTGCGTTCATCGGGTTTTGGGGCAAAAGCTGTCTCTGACTTTGACGTTCATTCCCCCTAATGCCGCAGAAACAGGGAACTTTCAGGCGGGTGGGAGCACCCCGAAGGACTTGCCAGTGAAATTCTCCTCAGCCGCGAGAGCACCTCCCGAACCCGGGTTCCCCTGGCATCGGTGAAACGTCGATGCTTTTAATTACACGCAACTACCCGTTTTTGTTAAAACCCCGCCGAGAAGGGTTAGGTTCCTGTTTCTCGGGAAGCAGACGGCGTGTGCTGGCCGCCGGGCATCGGACCCTTGGACCAGGGCGGGGCAGTCGCTAAGTGCACCCCTGCCAGCTCTGTAGGCACCAAGAACCTTCACGGGGGAGACGTGGGACTGTTGCGCCAGTTTGTTACAAATTCATTA
Source organism: Daphoenositta chrysoptera (assembly GCA_013397915.1). Lineage (NCBI taxonomy): Eukaryota > Metazoa > Chordata > Aves > Passeriformes > Daphoenositta > Daphoenositta chrysoptera. The sequence continues at coordinate 444,095 of VZRO01000503.1, forward strand.
AAGGAAAGACTCGGGGGGCAGGATCTGGACCCCCCTCCGGGACCCAGAGTCCACCTGCTGTAGACACCCCAAATACCTCGGGGCACCCGCTCGGCTGCTGTGCAGAAAGCTGGGAGAGGAGTACAGGGGCCGACCCCTGACGGGAGAGCAGGGGAGGGACTCTTGGGGGGCCGGAGGGTGTGAGGCCGGGTGGGCCGCTGCCCCAGGCAACTACGGTTCACGTCCCGTCGGGGATGGCAGCGACGTTGCCCTCTGAGCTGGGGGCAGCGGGTGGAAGGGAAGGCCCGCGGGGGGAGCCACGCCAGCAAACACCTCCGTGAGACTCGGGCAGCATCCGCGAGCGGAACGTGGATACCTGCGCTGTCTTTNCTTGGTGGCCACAGCCGTCCGCCTTAGCGGGTGTCGTTTGTCCCAGACGGGAAAGCCCCCGCGCCCCGCTGCTGCCCGTCCCGGCGCTGCCGCCGCCACGGTGCGCGCAGCGAGAGCGCAGGTGGCGAGAGAAAAGCGGCGGCGGCGGCGGGAGCGAGGGTCGGGGGGCGCTTGGGCAGGTGCGGGCAGCGAGAGGCGAGGCCCCAGGGACGGCGGCAGCGATACCTGCGGCACGGGGGGCTCTTCAGCGGGGAAAGCCCCTGCCGCCCCTCTTTGCTGTTGGGCGCACGTCGCGCCACGACGGCAAGCGGCCAGAGAGCCCTCGGCCCGGGGAGGGAGCCTGGGGCCGCGGGGGACTTGCAGTGGCCCCGCTTGGCAAGGGCTGGTCCTGCTTCCCCTCGCTGCGCAAAGACAGCCCAGAGCGCAGCGCGGCCTCGTCGCTTGCTTCGCTCAGCTCTTCGGAGACACTTGGGTCGGGGATAATTTGGAGGGATGACAGGAGAAGTTATTTTATCTGTTTCTTAAAGCGAAAGATCCTTCGCTTTGATTTTTATTTCCTTTTTTATCTTTTTTTTTTTTTTT
>VZRO01000503.1:480319-504692 GCA_013397915.1 Daphoenositta chrysoptera
CAGGGAAAGCCGCCTCGGACGTGGGGTGGACGTGACCGCTGGGGGCGGGAGGAGAGGAGAAAAACTCCCCCACGGAACCAGCCAGGCCTCCTGCTTCTCCCGCAGCCAGCACCTGGCCATCGCGGCCCCCCACGGGGAGGCGGCTTCACGCGTGGGCCGCCCACGGCTGCCCCCAGGCGACAGCCCCGGCCCCTTTTTCCCGGTGCAGAGGCTGCCGCGGCCGCATCGCTATGCACCCCGGTTCGGGCCCGGTGCCGGGCCCGCCGGCGCGCTGAGGAGCAGCGACCCCGGGCTGCCCCGGGGGGAACAGGGCTTTGCAGCCCCCTCCCTCCTCGGGCTGTACTGGCTCCCAGAAAGACGTTCTCCAGGCGGGTGGGTCTCCAGGCGGGCTGGGGTTTGGGCAGTGGGGGCTGTTTTGGGGTGTCTGCCTGCCGCCCGCTCAGTTCCCTCACTCCCTGCCAGCGCCAGGGAGGGAGGGGAGCTGATGTCCCGTTAGAGGCTGCAGCAGCACATCCGCAAGCTCTCGGGCTTACGTGCCCCACGCAACAGCCAGCCGCGGGTGGGCACCGAGGTAGGGACCCACGGGAAAAAAAAGGGGGCGGGTCGGGCTCTAGGTACCCCTGCATGGGAATAGTACCGTGTTCGGCTCTGACGACACCCCCACTCTTGGTCCTCAGGCGCTGCCCACATCTCGGCAGTTCACCTGCAGAGGGGCTCTCTCGCCCCGCTGCCGGCCCGGTCCTTGCCCACGGAAAGCCGTCGAGGTGAACGGGACGAACAGTCCCGCCGGTACTTGCCCGGGTCGGCTCCTACCGGCTGAGGGGATGGGCCTTAATTTCCATCCTCGACATGGCGAGAGCCCGGGTCCGAGGCAGGACAAGTGCAGGGCAGGGTGCAGATGTCACCCGCGAGAGAGCCGCCCCTCACCGTGCCGTCGGGCATCTCGTCGGGCGTGGTGGGTCTCATTCGGCCCTGGCCCGGGCCGCAGGGGAGCGAGTCTCGGAGCCCCCCAGCTGCAAGGGCTGAGCCGGGGGTGCTGGTGGCCTTGGCAGGGCAGAGGCCGCCGGGCAGGGCCGCCGTGGCGGCTGCGAGGCCGTTCGCACACGGGTGGTAAGACACGCCGGGGGGCTGGGAGGAGGGAACCCCCTCTCTCCCCATCACCGATAACACGGCTGGGGATTAGTGCAAGTGCCGGGTGTTCCCAAATTCAAGCAAATCGCAGGGGAAAACCCCCTGAATATCATCTGGGAGTCGGAAGGGAGAGGCGCTTTACTTGCGGGGAGCAGCCGGGACTCGGCGTGATTTTGATTGCCACGTATTTTTAATATTAATCGCTTAAACATCGAACATATCCAATTTCTTCTGTCTGAAAACGACCGTTCGAGAAGCCGAGCGGGGCGGCTTTGTCGCCGGGGTTGGGATAAATGGGAGTTCCCCCGCGATGGCAGAGGGGAGGCGGCGAGCGAGGCTGCGCGGACGCGGAGGTTGCGCGGCGGCCGAGAGCAGCCCCAGAGCGGCAAGCTCTCTTCTTGCCGGACAGGAGACAGGAACAGAGCCTAAACTCTAAACGTTAAAAAGAAAAAGCGTTTCCTGTGGGGGAGAAACCCTGTACCGTCCTCTCCCCCTCCTCCTCCCAAATCTACAAATCCCCGGAGCAACTTGTTCCACGGGGTGTGCTCACGCAGAGTCGCGGGAACTGGTACATGTTTGTAGGGTGCTATTTTTAGGGCGTGGGGCTGGAAATTGTGGCATTGCAGAGCAGGAGAGGCGCAGGTGGGGAAGGTAGCTCTGGCTGCAACCGGAGGAGTCAGCCGTGGGTGACACGAGTTGCTCCTGGGTGGAGGGAGAAAGAAAGAAGGACCGCATGCCATCCGTCCTCCCCGTCCAGCCCAGAGCCTGAATTCGCCAGACAGCCGTCGTGGTGTGTGCTCCCGCCGTGCGCTGCTCCAAGGAGCGGAGGTGGCCTGCCCGTGGCCGTGAGTTTTATGGAACCGGGAGCAGGTTCCCAGCCGGGACACGTTTTGTAGTCTGAACCCGGTTTGGGTGGGTGGCGGCGCTGCCGCTGCGCCGTCCCGAGGCCCCACGGGGTCGGGGTGTCACGGGTGGAGCCTCGGGGAGTCGCGGGCAGTGTCCGTGCGGGGCGACCCAGCACTCCCCGGCCTCCGGCTCCGTCCCTTCTGCCCCGCGGCCCGTCCTGCCTGGCCACGAGTGCTCCTGCTCGTGCTGCCCAGCCCCACTCGTGCCTGCCTGTGCTTGTCCGTCCTGCCCGTGCCCATCCTCCCTGCCTGTCCTGCTTGGTCCTGCTTCTCCTGCCTGTCCCTGCCTGCCCAGCCCGCAGCCCCCGGACTAGCAACCCTCAGCCTCAGCCCCCAGCCTCTGGCCCCGGTGCTGTTCATCGCTGGCAGGGAGCTCGTGTGCATTTGTTGGGGGCTGTACCCTCTCGCAGGGTACCTCCCTTCCATCTGTACTAAGGAGGAGGAAAGGTGCTTCCTGTGGGAAATGGGTAAGGACAGGAGGTTCAACAGGACAAATCGAGTCAGCTCTCTCCTATCCCAAACCTGGAAGCAGCTTCCCAAACACATGCCATCACCAATCCGGATGGCAGATTGTGTTTGAAAGTTGGGGCCATGATACCAAATATTTTACAGCAGCTGTTTAATGTTCCCCTACCCAGTTATTAAACACAAATGGGAGTAAATTAAAATGGCAAAGTAAAGTGAAATAAAAACCCTTCTTTCATTCTACTAAGAGACAACATCTAATTAAGGAATATTTGAATTCCACAAAAATGCAGACTCTCCACAGTGACATAAGGCTTTGCTTTTAAAACTATAGCCAAATAGAAACCAACCCAGCTCAGACGAAGCTTTGGCACAGTCTTGATGCCAAGGGCCAAGGGCCAGGGCAGGCCAAAGACAGAGGCCTGCTGCTTTGGTTCTACCCCAGCTCAGATACCCTCATTTTGGGGGCCCTCCTTTGACTTTTTTGTTCTCATTTCTTGCAAGACAGGGAAGCAGGCTTGGCCCAGGGCAGATTTTTAGATTCCAAGTTTGCTGGTGGCGAGCCAGGGCAGCACCAGGCACTGGCTTCAACAGCCATGCCCAAGTGCCCAAGTGTGCCTAACTGTTGGAGACAGCCCTTGGATTCTTTTCTCGCCTGTACTTTAGCACAGAAAAAACCCCCCAAAGCCTCCCTTTAAACTGTTCATCATGCAGTGCCTGAAAACCTTGAATTATTTTATGCCATCACCCGACCCAGGGCAATCTGCCCAGGATTTTATCAACATTTACTTCATCAATACTTCAATTTCTATTTTCTAGTTGGCAATGTTCATATGCCAGATGCATTTGCCATTTAGTGCATCCTGCCAGGGTTAGAGAAATGAGATTACTCGGGAATGAGATTACCCTGCCCTGATCACTTGGGAGCATACCTGTGGGGTTTGATGCTTGCAGTGGGCACCTGGGGTCTTTCCAGGGGTATGAGCCTGCCAGGCAGTGTTTGGAGAGGGAACTTTGAGCTGGGTGCATGCAATCCTGCACCAGGTAGCTCTTAAATAAAAAGGAAAAAAAAAATGGGAAGATCTTAAGCCCAAATACAAAAATGAACTGTGGGCATTGAGCTCTTCCAGTGGGGTAGTGAAGCTGGCAAGATAAGGATTTAGCAACATTTTATAGCCATGTAAATAGAGCTACATTCAGTGTTTTGTAAGGTACCATAAAGCATAAGTCTATCTACCTCTTGGCCGCTCCAGTTCTGCTTTGTATTTTACCTAAAAAGAGGCCATGTCTGCAATTTCAAGTAAAACCCCCTCTAGACACAGATAACACATGCACGTACACACACCTGGTTCCCAGCCCTCCCCTCCACACAGGCACCAATCTCACCCGAATACCCTCAGATCACGTTCATTAGAAGAATAAAATCCACAGGGATTTTTCAGTGAACAGGGGAAAGAAAAACAACCTTGAAAGGAAGACGATGCTGCTGGCATTCACTTGCCTTCTCCCCTGAGCTCTCCAAGGACAGTACCAACCCCTTAGCACAACACAGAGCATGGGGCACTGAGTGACAGCAAGGTCTCCTTTAATGGCAGGTGTGGCCTTATATTAACGGCCTGTTCTGTAATGTTTTCTTTATTTTTATTACTTTGCCACTTAAGAAGCAGAGTCCCAGCTTTCCTAGGGATTAAGGCATTGCTCTCTCCCTTTCTCAGTTGCCTATGTGTTGAAGAACTAAGAATTTTATAAAACCCATTTATTGTATTTAAAGCAAATTAAAAATGTCACAGTGTAGGATTTTATTTTAAAAAATTGTTTTGAGTGCCAGAAAACATGGGATGAAATCATTGTCAAGTCCATCTTACCTGCTGCACAACCAGAAGCATCCCTTGCAGCTTCCACTCTCCCCAAAGCACCTGTGGGTCTGACAGGCCAGCAGGGACGGGGTGGGGAGGAACATGTATCCCATCCTCTGGCTGGGCACCTGGGCAGCCCAGAAATGGGACTGGAAAGGGTAATGCTGAAATGAATGTGCAGAAAGCCCAAGCTGGTTCCCAGGGGAGAGGGCCGTGCTCATTTTGTCTACTGCCTGTTTGCTCCTTTGAGGAGGGCAGCCTTCACCTCCAGAGGGAGGACCCCACCTCCATCCTTCCTGGGGCAGTGCCTATGCTCTGACACGACAGGACACCTTCCAGCTCAGGATTCCCCATGGCAACACTGGGCTTCTGACTCAGGGAGGGCAGCAGTACCATTTGCTGTGCTAGCACAGGGCCTGGTGCTCCCCAGTGACAAAAGGGATGGATACATGAGTTGCTGGTGACATGGATGTGCAGGCTTGTCCGTGGCTGCCAGCTCTGGGAATGAGTGCAGTCCAGTGCTGGCAGAGGGTGCTTGATTGATGGCTGGATATTATGGAGCTACAGTAGATGTGTCGTGCCAGCTTCTGTGTACCCAGTCCAGAAACCCAGGGATTATATCAAAATGGCAGCTTACAACCATGCCTAAATAATAAAGGTGCTTTCTTACAAGCGCAGTGAACCCAGCCATTTCCTAATGCCAGCACTACATTTGCTTTCCACATTTGCATCTGTGGCTTGTCTGAGCTCCACACGTTGGGGAATTTAAAAACAATCATTCGTATTTTTTTTCTTGTTTCTGAATGAACCAGGCTCCTGCAGAAAAATAGCAGGGGGGAATATATTTCTGTTCAGGGATATAGCATTCTAGTCAAGGCGTTTGGAGAGTAAAAGCGTAAATGTATAAAGCTGTGAAGAGATAATACACGGGGAAATGATTTTTAAAATATAGAGGTAAAACCAGGATTACACTTTTCCAGAAGCAATTTGTAGACTATGTGGCAATAGGAATTGGCATGGCAAGTGTGAATCTTGGCTATGCACATATAGATGCTATAGGGATCCCTCGCCAGCCATTTAAGACAAATGATTAAGGCCACAACACGATGGTGTGCACACATTAGGGTGTGCATACATGCTCATGCACAAACACAGACATGTATGTGCACACACATATTTTACAACCAACACTGTGTGATTATTCTTTCATTTTCAGGAGGTTTAGAAATTTTGAAGCACTCTGATAATTTACGCTTACCTATGGGGTCTCAACCATTGGGGTGGCACCTGGTTTATTTCTTGTTGATGTTGATGTCAATAATTTATTTCAATGACCAGAGGGGACGTGCTATGCATTAATGATTACTTACGTGCTCTATACATATTCAGATTTTGACTCCTGAGACTGTGCACATTTAGTTTGCCAAGAGATGCTGCTGTCACTCCAGCAAGTATTATTAACTGAGGCAGCATTAAAGCAGCAAGAGGGGCATTGGGAAAATATCTCTGATAGCTGAGAAGGGCCAGGAACAGATCATAAACTAAACTTCACTAAAACTGAAATACACTCAGGACATTATCTTTCAATGAAGATTATTTAAGAATCAAGTCTTTGAGTGCAGAGATCATAATGGGATCAATTCCATTTCAGAGCCAAAATTATGTTGCCAGGTTATAAACTCTCATTTCTGTCATGGTCCAGTTGCTGCTGGCTAACCACCTCTTCAGCCACCAGCACTGCATTTTTAAAGGACAGTTTGGGAAATACATGACTTGGGAGGAACCAGGGGTGCCAGGGAGTCAGTCTGGTTCAAGACTGACTCTTTCTTTTTGTAGCACGGGAGGGAGTGCTGGGCCCACGGCACCGTCAGCTCAGAAGAGGAGAGGGAAGCACAGACAGAATTACTAACCACATCTCCCTCTGTGACAAACTTGTTTCCCTTGTAAGAGGTGAGATACTTCTTCAAAGCACAAAGGAGAGGGGATAACTGGCAGGTGGGGCTCTGTTTGAGCACGAAGAGATTTTCTCCCCCTTCCCTGAGGTCTATTTTTGTGGTTGTGGCTGCCTTTGAAAGGCAGTAATGAGGTAGGAAATCTTCACACTCGTTTTGGCATTGAAGGGTTTCAGAGCAGGATTGATGCTGGATGTCTGGAAAGAGAAAGTTCAAAACAGGAGAAGTACTTGGGGGTAGTGTAGTTTTTTAGTAGTGTACATACAAATCATTTGATATGTGTGACTACTCGGACAGCAAGTAGAGCAGGATCATTTGCAAGTTTTCCTAAATGATGGTTCTTGTTGCTGACCATCATTATATGCAAACTTGGTTATTCTTGCTTCCGAAAGCCTATCTTCTTTAGGGTCTCTCTGGGATGATGTAAAGTTTTAATTGACAATATGGATTTCTTAACTCAGCTAATACTAACAGTGCCCTTAAGACAAATCAACATGTGTTGGCAGGAAGAAATAATTCCCTTAGCAGAAGCTAGAAAAGAAATTGTTCCCATAGTGGAAACTGGAAAAGAAATAATTCCCTTAGTGGAAGCTGGAAGGTGGTGTTTTTTCTCTCTTGTGTGAGAGAAATAAAATCTTCCCCCAAATCTGTTCCAAGAGACACGGTCTGTGCACAGGGCTGAGAGCTGGGACCCATAACCACTAATCCCAGCTCTGACAGACCCCCTTGGTGGCAAATCTCCCCCAGCCTCCCTTTCAACACCTGTACAGTGGACATAAGGAGAAGGGTGTCCTCCCTCCCTCGGGGTTCGCTGCCTTAGCTGTCGTGCGCTGGGCGGCCGGGGCTGGTCCCGCAGGCGTGCTTGTGCACAGCCCTCATCCACACACTGGCATTTCCTTGCCATTTGGTTGGCATAAATACCCCACAACAGCACAGTGCTCCAGACGATCATGGGCAGGCATGTAGCAGTCATCCTTTGTTTTCTTTAAATGATTTCAAGCACCAAATAACATCTCTTTTCCTGGAGCTGCAGGCAAACCATTTGGCCTCCTGGCAGACTGCTTTCCTAGTCCTTGTGAGCCCACTGCTGTTTATTGGGTAGGCTCATGTTGCATTTTCTGCCCCTTTCTCTCACAATGTTTCTTTTGGGGAGGGGGTGAGGGGAGGGTGTGCTCTCATTTTCTTTTATTTCATTTTTTGAGCCCCAGAGCTGGCAGAAAACAGCTCCCTCAGAGGAAGTGTGGCTGATATAGAGCAATGGCCATGGTGGGGATGCTTCCCAGCTGCCTGGGCCGTGCGCCCATGATTAAGATTGCTGTCAGAAAGAAAGTGGCACTTTTAGAGGGTTTTTCATAAAGCACCCAGCAGAACCCAGCATGAAGCGACAAGAGATCTGGGAAATGCCAAAATGGCACTCCGACTGAATTTTTTTGTCCTTGGAGAGATTTTAAAAACACTCTTCTATATTGACAATCTGTCAAGGAGAGAGATATTTCTGATTTTCAGGCTGAAACAAAGCACAATGACTCGCACTATGGCCCTGACAAAGGCAGGCAGGTGAAAAAAGAAAGGAGGAAAGAGGTGCTTGCTCTGCTCTTGCCTCCACACATTTGTCAGTGTGTCTGTGACCTGAGCAAGCTGCTACCTCTGCCGCACAGCCACCACTGTGGTGGCCTGCAGTGTCACGGGGAAAATGTCCAGGTGCAGCCAAGGCCACCAGCCCTGGACACACAGTACAACCCTCACCAATGGTTAACTCCATCTCTGCTGTAAAAACGCCGAGAACACCGATCAAGGCCTCACCAAGTGTAACAAAAGCCACTCTCCCCATTGAACCAATAAAGTAATTTCCCCCCCTCTTTTCTTCCCTGAGAAAGCCATGTATGAAGTTGTGGCAGAGAGAGCCCAGGCCACACCAGGGACTGGAATTTAAGAGAGCTGAATCCTTCATCCACCTCCCGTCCTGTTACTCTTGGAGATGATCGCATTTTGTCTGTCCCTCTCTCAGCTCTCCTGTTTTTTAGGTCAGGCTTGTTCTTGTTATTTGTACCATAGGTAGAACCAAGGGGGCTCCCAATTCACTGTGGTAGTAGTAGGAGCAGTAGTAGTAAAAATAGTAATTATAATTATGTTAAGAGACTGGGCTGTAGCCAAAACAAAATCCCTTTTCACACATTCCTATTTAGATGTGATCCATAAAACTGCATTTTTATGTCAACACATTGGCAATGCTATAACCCAGAGGCTGGAATAGGCAAAGGCATAGATATATGCATATTTATTTTATATCAGCCCATTTTTACACCAGTGTGTGTGTAATTACATGGCACATAAGAATTTATTCTCCTGTGTTCACTGGGATACATAGCAGTATTCCATTTACACAGCTAATGTTAAATGACTAGTTTGTTATTCTGGGTGGTACACAGGTAGCCTAACCTTTTTTGATTAGCTGCAAGCTGCTCTAACTCTTCTGTGGCACCAGAAATGATCACCAGGCTTATAACTTCACAGAGGCAAGGAATTGGCCCTTGCCACTTGTAGCTTCAAAAAAAACCAAAACAAAAATACTTAATTGCATGAGGTGCTACAATTTCCCTCCTCTGTGGCATCTCCCATTGCAGCAGATTGTCTCTCTGGCTCATCCAACCCTGGAGTCAGGTGGTTGTCAAGAACTGACTTTTTCCCCTCTGGTATTTTGGCTCTTGGACTCTAGGTTGGAGGCTGCCGTTTTCAGCACCTGCTAATAATGTTTTTAACAGATGATAGAAAGGAAAATTTCCAAATGCAGCAGATACAATCTGCTGTTGCCTGGGTCAAGCATTGGACCACAGGGTTCATTTGCCCTAGAGATGTGGGGCTAATGATGCCCATGGTTTCAGGAATTATGTTGTGTTCCTCTAGGATGATGGTTGGTGTAGGACCTTTGCTGCAGAGGGGAAGCACCCTGTGAGTGAGCTCTCCTCTTCCTGCTGTAACAGCGACCAGCTCCTCCACCACTACGGGCAGGAGAATCCACGCTGCCAAGAACTGTAATTTGCATTATTTCAAACACACTTTCATTTAAAATCCAAAGGAAACGTTGAACTAATTCAATATATGCGGGTTCAAATTGCAGCACCACTACGGTAAGATTCAGATACTCTGTTCCTTGCAGAGATTATGTCTAAAACAAGTCTTGACATAAACCCTGCTTCAATATTTCTGGCAGCTCTCTGTCCTGCAACTTCCACCTCCCTTTGCTAAGCCAGTCCCTTGCCCCCTTCCCTCTGTTTTTCTTGTGATTGTGTGTATATTTTAATCCAATATAACTATTTGTTCTCATAGCCTTCTCTGGCCAGCAGGAAGTAATGGGACCTCTGAACAGCTCTTGAGAGGCAAGAGAAATAAATAAAAGACAAGGAAGTTGAAAGAATAACAAAGAACAGACGATCCAGGGCAGGTTTCCATTAGGCTGAGGAGGCAAATGACAACAGGCATGGAAGGCTGTAGATGAGACAAAATGTCTCATAAGGTTTTTGTCACTCTCTGATGACACCGGCTAGAAATAAATATGCCTTTTTGTTTTTCTCCTGAGTCCCAAGCTGATTCAAGGTGGAAATCAGGGGAAGTATAGAAGGTTGAATGTTTGCAGAGTGCATGTTATAGCTGGGATTTGGACTTCTTCCACTGCCTTTTCCAGTACCTACGAACGTAACTACACATACACGTCCGTAACATCAGCCACGTCGCCGTGCTGGTAACTGGTGTGGGAGAGCTGTATTGCCTTCCTCTGAGAAGCATTTGTTCATGCTTGTCCCAGCCCACAGGTGATGGGTGCACACTCTTTTCCCTCATTGTGCATTCAGAAGTTACCTTTTTAAGCTCTCTTTCGCAAACTAATTACTTTCAAACATACCCATCATAGGCTCAGAGTCTGAAGGTGAAATCAGAGAGTCCAGGTGAATGTTATTCTTGTCCTCCTCTGCTTTTTTTTTTTTTTTTAAATGCTTGCAACACTCCTTTTCAGGTTTGGAAATTAAAGTTATTTTCCTGCCAATGTTTTCTGATTCCATGTGGCAAACATTTCTCTTTCCAGTGGAGCAGAAGCCAACATGGCTGCCTCAAGCATGCATTGGTTTTGTGTATCCTGTCAACTCCTTCCCAGACAAAGTGAACAGTCCTGAGATCTGTTCTGCCTCCCCCTAACCCACTGGCATGTCAACCCTCAGCTTCAGCACATCATGCATAAACCTGAGGCAAAGTACTGGCTACTTTTTTTCTTGTGAATACAATTTTGAGGACATTGCCTGTTTTATCAGAACTATGAAGCTTTCTCCAACTTTTCCCTGTACCTTTTCAAGCTTGGCTATACTAAAAAATGTGTTTTAACATCCAAAGCACAGACTGCCATAGGATTGGGTCTGAGTGACTACTCATCTTAGTTGCTCAGGTCCCAGATAAATGGATCAGTTGTCTAATTGCTCATTATGTGAACCTTCTGTAAGGACTCTGGCCCTTACAAAACACAGATCAGTGTTGGTGCAGGGTCTGAGACAGTGCAATGAGCTGGGATATCTTTCTGTCCTTCACAGATGGAGGAGGTGAGTGGGCTGTAGAAGTGCACTGGAAGTGTCAGTGCATACCCTCATCCTTTTCATTGGGAACCCAGCACACAACCCCTTGGAGACAGGATTCCTGGCTTGCTATATGTTATTCATCCTGAACTACAGTGGTTGTATTTACGTAACAGACGCATGAAGCATAAGGGAAAAGAGCTTCAAGACAAGGCAGGCTTTTTTTGTCAGTGAATCTTAAATATTTCTGTCCATTGTTCTTGCTACATTCATATTCTTTCCTGCAAGTACATTTATAAAATCAACAACTACGGTATTTGTATGTGTTTGTTAATATATAGACCTATGCAACACTTCTGGATAAAATCCATAGTTGTGGATGAGTATTATCTTGAAACACGTGTATGTTCCTTTGCCATGGAGAAGTCCCAGTCCATGGGAACTTGGGTAATGAACTGGAGATTAATTCATGTTTTCTGTCATATGTCTGCTTGTGTCTATTAAGGGGCATAATTATGGAGTCAGTGGCTCCAGGTCCTAAAGTGTTAGATTGGTTCTCTCTCCTTCTAACTTTGTTTTCATATTTTGCATTCTGGACAACAACAATTATAATATTGTCCATGTACTGTTCCTTTTTCACACAGTATGAGCATTGCAGCCTCTGCTGAAGAGTTTTTAGTTGTTTCTAAGGTTGTAAAAAAAAACCTCCCTCTTTGCTTCTCATGAATATCTCTTCAGAACCAAACCTTTAATATGGTATGAGTTTTCCAAGCTTTGAATTGGGTGGTCATGGGTGGATTTTTGCCTGCTAAGTAAGAGTAGATGTAAAATGAAACAAGATTTCAGCTCATAGCACAGACTAAGTGCCAAGTTTCAAAATCTGTACTTTGGGGTATGTTTTAAGTTTTGCTTTAGTTTTTATGGTATCATTGTTTACTGTGCTGTCAACAGATTTGCTTCTGCTATACCTCTGCCCTTATGATACATGTGCTGATGACTGCTTAACTCTTGCCAGAGCGTGTCTCCCATATTGTGAATAAATTGCAGCTTGAAGTTGCCACATTTTGCTCCCGTTGAAGAATCACTGTTTTATTCATTATGGTGTTGCTATGGTTCTGCCATGATGGACTTTGAGTGTGATTCTGTTAATCTCAGCAAGTACATGAAAAAAATATGGTATCTTGTCCTCTGATCTGCCACCTATAAATCAAAGAATATGATTTGACATATAACTAGTCAGATAATTGCCAAAGACATATGTCAGTTGGGACAAGCCCAAAGTGATTTTGAAAAATAGCTGACAAACCCATGGTCACTCAGGGCAGAATGTGTCCCCGCAATTCCTTTCAAATAAATCCAGAAATGCCTCCAAAAGCGACTGTTGCTTCATGTCTGCCCTCTTCTTTTGGGGCTACTATTTTTTTCTATCGCTGGATTAGACACCATAACAGAGCAGTGGTTCTGAGAACTGCAGAGATTTGTTCCATGGCCAGCTGGGATCTTGGATCTGTGGCACTGATGGTTTCCATATGCTGGCAGGGCAGGGACAGAGGGGAGTTTGGAGAGCTGCAGCCATTGCGTGTGGCATGAAGGCAAAGGCTGGTACTGGTGGCGATTATCTGAGAGCTTTTGTTTCCACAACAAATTTCAGGGAAAGGATGAGGCAATATAGGGAGTGAAAGGAAGGACAAAGACCAGACAGCCTGGATGTCTCTTCTAGATCTCCAGCAAAGAATATGGGACATGCACTGTGGCAGCTAGCTGCAGCCAAGAAGCTCAGAGAAGTCCACCAAGAGGCAAAGGACAGAAATGAATGCAAGCCATCCTACACTGACCTTGAGCTCTGACTGAAGCCAGGTCATTTCTGCAGTCCTTACCCAAGCCAGACTCTCCTTGGACCAGCGAGACTTTGGTTTCTGTATGGACTGCAGATTTTGGGGTCTGACATACCCTGTGGTGGCAGGTTTCTGCAAAAAACTGATGGTGCAAGGCCATTGCTCGGGGCTTCACCAGGAGAGAGCAAGCACAGGGGGAAGGGATGTTTCCAAATGAGAAATATTTTTTTTTTTTAATGAGTGATTTGTTGGCTTCAGGCAAATGGCAGAAGGTTTTACTGAAAAGGCTTCTTTATGGGATTGTGGTTTAGCTTGGGGTAGCTTAGAGAAGTCTGTAAACCCCAGGAGCTCAAGGAGTTTGACAGGTTTGACAGGCCTTCCTGCTACTTATGAACAGGAGGCTGGAGCAAGTGTTCCTGAGATCACCTCCCTGTTTTCCATCAAAGCATGCTGGCAAGCCAGAGGAAGAGAGAAATTGTTTTCTTCCCCCATTTTATTTTCTTATATAAAGACAATCTTGGAAATATTTTTACAGGATCTTTAAAACTTGGCATTTTTTTGGCTCCTCTCAATACAAAATTCCTGTCCACCTTTCTAGGCTTTGGATTAGACCCTTCCATGGAGCCTTGAGCACCTTAAAATCATTACAGCAATAATCATTAGCGACACACCAAAAACTGGAGTACATCACCTTTAAAGAACGTGCCAGCTCTGAAGAGCCACACTCTCACATGGACCCCATTACCACTGCTAAGCCTTTTTGTGTCCACTTAACTGTACTGTGCTTCACACACTGCCTTCTCCCAAAGTGAGAAAATAATGAAAATTATAAAAAATGATGGATGAAAGTAATTGAAACAATGAAAATGAAAATGACTGCAGAGCTGTATGTGTGTCATGTGCAATGATAGTAAGAGCTGGAGGTCCTGGTGCTGACAGGGAGAAGAGCCCTCTTTACTCTCCCTGGGTCAAACTATGCCTCCACACCACCCCTGATCTTACTCAGTAAAGGGAGTGAGTGCTTCTAATTAACATCAAATACTTGCCAAGTTTGCAAAGCAAAGGGCTTGGATTTCTGCTGTAACAGCAGTGGCGGCTGCTGCAATACTTAAGCCGTCACTGGTCAGAGAGCTGGGGGTCACTGCCCTGCAAAGGGAAAGCCTGGAAAGAATCAGTAATTCATGAAAAATGTACACATAAGGAGGAATTTCCTATTTCTCTGAATGATAGTAATTTAATTTAAAAAGAAATCCAGTGACAACTTCCTAGGAAATAAATGCCTTTTTGTAAATCTCTGTGGTGAAAATGTGCTTAGCCGAAAATCAGCTGAATTCTTCTTACTCTACTTTCTAAACATGCCTCAGTTCCTAACCCAGCTCTAAGCTTGGGAAACTGAAATGAGCTCTGATAACATGAACAGAATGCTTAGGGCAGAACAAACCCAAGAGATTAAGTTAAATTTGCCAGCTGAAGAAAGCTTCTAAGCTTTATTAAATATACAAGCTGGGGGAAACTCTGAAGCCGGCATGTGAGCCTGCTAATATCTTCCACGAAATCTTCCAGCCACGAGGAGCTCCTCAGACCTGGGGAACTCTCCTACCTCCTGAGGAGAAGGAGCAGCTTAGCTCCAGAGGCCAGCCTGTTATTCCATAGCCTTATCCCTGGCAGCACCTGACCAGCCCACATTATCCAGTTGGCCCAGCTGGGAGGCTCATGGGCAAGCCACTTTATTCAGCACCAGCTCAAAAAGTAGAAATTATAATCCCATAGGCAAAGCACCAGAGAAGGCTAGCTGGACTGAAGAAAGAAAAGCAAGCCCTTCAGTGTAAATCCTCTAGCTCTATTCTACTTTCTTCTTTTTATTTACTTTTTTTTTAATTTAAAAGAATTATTCTTATTAAGGTCTTCTAATACAAATTAGGTATTTCAGCCTTTTAATTCTCATACAAAGCCGGTTCCTGCGTTTCTGTGCTCACTGTGGTGGACTATGTCCTACCATTCTCAAGTATTTTCATGGAACAAATATTTTGTCCCCCTTCTGGACAGAGAGTAATGAAACCTTGGGCTTCCTTTCATGTCATCTTGTCATACCTGGTTTCTTCAATTAGGGCAAAGACTGCAAGCCCCAAACTACTTTGCTAGAACTGTACAAACACAGTACGAGGTGATCTGTATGCCCAAATGCATCATCTAAATAGACAAGACAAAGGAAACACTGATGTTCCAGCTGTGTAAAGAGGAACTGATGTATACTGAAATTTCAAAGAAATTTCCGCATAGGAAATGCATGCTAGAAGAAAAAATCTGGTTTGGTCCAACCTAGTACTTTATCACCCTGTCATTCTCTCTCTGACTAGCTTTTCTCTCTGGAATTAAATTTTACCTCCCAGGTTTGCTCTTTGCAGGTTCAGATGAACCCAGGTGGGCTGGAGGCATTATCACCACAGTTCACAGACTTCTCATGGTGAATACGGAGCTGATGATGCTCTGAGCTGCAGCTAGCTGCATAATCATCCACATCACATCCTACAAATGAAAACCAGAGCATCCTTCACATGCCTCCGTCATTAAACAGTTGGTTACAACCACATGAAACCCTTCAGGAGCTGTGGGAATTTCCCTGTGGCTCCCAGTCTGGGATTTGGGGTGTACCTCCCCCTGTAGTCCTTCCTCATGAACCATCCCTGCGCTGGAGACTGCCCTTTGCTTGAGTAAGGGATGTGCAACATAGCTTTTCAATTTGAACTCAGCTCCCACTCCACAACTCATTTTTATTTTACTGGGATACCGGTGAAGCTGTAGCTCAGTAACTGATGTTAAGAGGAACTTTTAACACCTCAACAGCAAATGGAGGAGAATGTTTCCCATTAGTGGCTGAGGAAGTAGTGCTCCTGTAACTTCAGCCTTGAAAGCTAATGAAGCTCAGATTGTGGCTGTGGCCTTTGATGTAGAGATGCCTGAGGTCAGTGTAGCTTTCAGAGGTGCCAGTGCTATGCTGTGTCACTGCGTTTGTCTGGGCGAGGGCCCAATAACTCTAATCCTGTAATCATGTTTCTGTAAGCAACAGTAGTTATGGTGCAGATAGTGGGGGATAGCTGCAGCCGTAATTAAATCAGGGATACGCTGCAGAGGAGAAGCTAATCCAACCCTGTAATATTTCCAGTTGAGGAAGTTAGTACAGCCAACTACATCAGTAAATAAGTAGCAAAATACTAGATTCAGTGTAGGGAGAGGGTGTGGGGATTAAAATGCCATGTTTGGTCATCTAATCCATCTCCCTGCCAGGACCCTCATTCTGCCAGGGGAGTGATGTTAACACACTGGCAAAAGTCAGGAAATTCAAAGCTGTGCCTTGATACTGCATCCTTGGCTCCCACTAATTCATGGGGAGGGGGGCTAAAAGCACCCACTGATGAGTTTGGCACAGCTAGCTTTGAATTTAATTCCTTCTCTTCGGCTGTTTCACAACCTCAGGGCACATGCTATATATTTTATGTCTTCTAATGTAGGCTGTTGTCTCCCCAGTGGATGTGAATTGTTGGAAAAACACAATGGTATATTCCACTCCAGTGGGGGGAAAAACACATGTTTGAGTAAATATGGTTTATCCGGGAGATGAGGAGAGCCGCCAACAAGCTATTCTGCTGTACTAATAAATAAGTGTATAGACATTTCTGTTCTTTTATTTTGCACAATCCTCTCAACCCCATTACAGATAAATCTCTTCCTATGTACATTTTGTTAAATCAGAGGTCTTTTATACTGTCACTATGTTATAGAGAAAAAAGTGGGAGTACTTGGTATACCCCGATTTGATGTGGATATCTCTAACTGTGGTGGGGATTCTGTGTGCAAAATTAGTCATGAAGAATCCACGCTATATATGAAAGAATAAAGAAAAATGATGCTTTAAAGAAAATCCAATGTCAGACTGCAGACTTCGGTTGCAATTACTCACAAATGTACGCATGTACATACACAAATAACATATAGTATGTATGTTTATATGTATAGAAATACTAGAAATACACACTCACAAACGTATTTCCTTTAGCTCAGTGCCTGAAAGTTCATTTGTGGGCATCCTGATTCTTGATATATTATTTGTAAACAGAAGACCAGGGGACTGGAGTATTTCCTTGACTTCAATGGATGATGAGGCCTCAAGCTGTGAACTCAGATTGGGACCTCTAAGTACCCTGCTGCTACCTAACAGCTTGCTGAAAAATGACATAATTTGTGACATCAGCAATATGCTGCTTTAATAGGGGTTTATAAAATGGTTTCCACCCTTGTATGTCAGGACAAAGACATCTATAGTTACTAAACCTGAGGTGGCCCCCTCCTCTATTCCTCACACACCTTGCATCCTTTGTACTTTTTCAGCATATGTGGCTGTAAAGTCCCAGTATGGGAAGAGTGATAGGAAACCATTCAGCAACATCTGTGCAAGAACTCCCGCCCCACCAGTGCCAGGGAAGATGTCACTTTTCAGAAGAACAGTGGCTGCCAGCGGGAGGCTCAGCAATGCAGATTTTAATGCAGAGATTTAATTTCAAATACAATTCACAGTTTGTATGCAGTTGAAAAATGTTTATTACCACCTGGATGTCCAGGACATTGTTTTGGATGAAATAAATTTCAATTCGGACAATTGCTGCTTTTAAAGCATTTCACAGCTCTGTAAACCAGATGCTTTATATAATTCTAATGGTAACAGTGAAGAACACACAAATTTTAAAATCAGCTAAAATAATGCCAAAAAAATAACTGTCAACCTTGGATAACAGGATATTAGTCTGAAATAGATTCAAATTTGAGGGTTGTAATGACTTTTGCAAATGTTCCATTCTTTAATACAATAAGAAAAGAATGATTTGCCTGTGGGGTAAATTTGTTTTGAAATAAGATGCAAACAAAAAAACCCTCATGTTTTAAAGGACATAAACATAGTCAGAACCTGACTGGCAGTAGGAGTGTGCTTTAACTTGAAAGATTTGGTGCTCTGGAGACACTGCTGTGTTACTGATACATGAAATTAAATCAGTACCTGTCAGAAAACCCACCCTGGGAGTCACAAGTGCCCGGTCACACCTTCAGCATCTACTCAGATTTCTGGTTGGAGGGAGGCTTGGCAGACTCATGGGAGAGGGGCCTTCACACAACTCCTTATAAATGAAAAGGGAAGGTACCTTAGAAGACAGATGATCTCTGCAAGGGAGTGTGTGGTGGATGAGGCAGGGTTCCTGCCTCTTCAGAAGATCGTGATCTGGGTTTTCCAGCCCACCACCACTTTGCCCTGAAGCAAAGGCACACTGAGTTAAGAAGAACATGGAATAAATCAGGCAGGGCCCATGCAAAAATACAGACGCTTCTTTATCTCTCTAAATAGTAGTGTTGTAGGTCTTCCTCACAGAAAGAAAAAGAAAGAAAGAAAGAAAGAAAGAAAGAAAGAAAGAGAAAGAAAGAAAGAAAGAAAAAAGAAAGGAAGGAAGAAAGAAAGAAAGGAAGGAAGAAAGAAAATTTTCAAAGGGAGAAGCTGTTCATTAGTGTAGATATTTAGGCAGGAAGCTATGGTGCAAATACAGCTTGAAAAAATATAGGGGTAGGAAAGTAAATTTCCTATTCTTCCCTTGTTAATTTTTTAAGATTCCTCTTTCTCCTTTTTTTTTTTTTTTTTTTTCCCATCTCTGTACATTTTATAGCATCAAAAATTTGCTATAATATAAAAAATTCCTAGGTAGAACCTGAGGAAGACACCTAGTCTAGCCCCCCCATGAAGGCCCTGTGGCAAATGCTCCTGTTACCTGCCTTTTCTAGAGAAATCTCATCCCTTTCCTTTAGCAACTCATCTTATTGTGCAACTGGTCTTCAATTTTCTTCAAGATTCTTTCTTGTTTTAGTGTAAGTGAAGACGCTCATGGATGCTGAGAGCAAGGGATGACTCCACCGCAGGGTATGAGAGAATAGGTGTGCATCTCTCCTCTCCATCCCCATTCCTCAGCCATTTCTCTGCCACTTCTCAGCCACTCTCTACCAGTAATTGCCCCATCTCTTCGGCCACATCTCTGTTAACATTTACTTTGCAAGTTGTGTTACGTTCCCATCTACTTTTACTTTTAGTTGGTTCTTTGTTCAGGCTGGTTACTGGATGCACCCGAGGAGAAGTAGTGCAAGGGCTTCCACAGACAGCTTCAGAGAAGAATCACCTCGGATAAGCTTTGCCATGGGAAAAGATGGTTTGCCAGGTATTCCAAGGCTGAATGGGAGGCAAGCATGAAGGGGAGCTGTAAAGGCAGAACTCAGTTCCATGGGTTCTACCAGCTTCTCTTCAAAGGCCATCAGGAGTGTCAATAATGCAAAGAGGAGCACACTGAACTCACAATGCAGTTGGGCTTCAGCCCTGCGTTTACTTCTGTGGTAACAGACATGAAATATGGTGTAGAAGCAAAAAACAATTTCTGCTTTTGCCCACAACACTGAGTTATAACCAACCTTAGCTCTCTGCTGATTTCTGCCCTGGTTTTATGCACATTGACTGTATCCGGAGGGAAAGCCCTGGCTTCTATTTGCATACTTGGTTCTCACATGAAATAATTGGGGGAGAGGAGGAGGGGGGAAGATGCAGCTGCAAAAACAGTCAGTGAAACATAAAAATCCCTATTGTTTTGTTGTAGTTCTCGGTGCCCTTCAACTTCTGGGCACAGACAAGACCTCCCCCTGCTCAGGTTCAATACGCAGGGGAGCCTTGAGGCTCAGATCTCCCTTCCTACTTTTCGTAAGCCTTGCTGTCAATTGTGCTTTTGTTCACGGAAAAAAAAATTAGCCCAATGCATGCTAATTTATAGCCAGGGAAGCAATTAAAAAAAAGTTTATTATCCTTTCCCCCCTGCCTCTCAAATGGAGTGTTACAGCAGCAGGGTTTTTTGGTAAACTTGACACAAACTGATGTCAGTGATGGGGAAGCAAGGCCAGGAACCAAGCACAGATCTTTACATCTTCCCTCCATGTAAAATGGGAAGCCTTCCAATTTTGTCTGTCTGCCTATACTCAGGAACATGCTTGCTTTAGGAAAACCGAGGCACAAAGACACACTTATTTCCTTAGGCTTTGTCAGTAAATGTGCTCTGTACACATCACCCTCACATACCCACTTTAACAAATGCTTATTAAACATTAAAGAAATAATTGCCTAATATAGCCACAACATAGAAACATATTTACCTTTTATTACTGAACTTACTGCATGCCTTTTTCTGTAAATTAAGGCATGTTCTCAATATTCAACAAAATGTTAGACACCAACTAGCCCATATGGTGAAGTCAGTTAACCCAGCTTGCCTCTGGACTTTGTAACTCCTTGCAAAACCTTAGAACTGCACCAGTAGAGGTTTTGCCATTAGCACAGGACTGGCTGTGTCCTTTTTGCTCTCAGGAGGAACTGTTTTTTTTTCAAAACTGATTGTAAAGAAGGCAATAGATGTCTCTACCTCCAACATATTTTAAGTGGCCTCTGAGCAGAGTCATGATGTGGAGTTGAAAGTGCCCGAATGCTTTCAAATGAGCAGGTAGCTTTCACAAGTACCCCAGAAGTCACACAGCTGGCAGGGATGGGCAGCCTCTGCAGGGCGAGCTCCTTTTGAGGCATCTCGTGGGCAGAGACCACGGCTCTTCCCTGCACTCCCACCAAGTACCACAGACCTGGGGGAACTTCTTCCAGTAGTTTAAAGCAAAACACAAACTCTTCGCTGGTGACACAAGTGCTGATGATTGAAGGGGGTGAAAGTGACTTTTCCCCCTGGTCTGTGCTCTCACACAGTAATACCAACAATGTAAGCAGACAGCTATTGCACGTCCACTGCCACTGGTTTCCCCCTCATCTTGCAAGTATTTAATTCTGTATTGTACGAGCAGAAGCCTCTCGGTGACAAATCCGGAGGCAGGGCTGTCAGTGATGGTCAGATTTGCAGTCACACATGCACTATGGACTGTATCTGAGCTGCATTTTCAGACAAAGCAGGACATGGAGAGTTAACATGAAGCTTTTCCAGTGGCATCCCATAGAGTAACAGACCTGTGCAAACACTACTAATATACTAGGGACTACTGCAAAAGCAAGCCAGGAAGGAAGTCAGGTATCTGGAAGCCTAGACTAGGTCTTCCCAGCAGTGTGAACATCTGCCATAAAGCCTAGGCTACTGCAGACAAGTCTCACACGTTTTACCTTCATCAAGCTTCAATTCAGAAATTTCTCAACTGGTGTTTGTGCTTGATATCACAGCTTTCATGACAGTAGCAGCACTAGAAGAAGTAGGAATAAAATTCTAAACGTAAGATCCAAAGCTACATGGAGTCCCACTTTAAATTACAGAGGCCCAAGAAGGTAGCATAGGCATTCATCACTCCTCATTCTTACCAGGATGATCAGCTTCAAATGATGCCAGCAGGCAGTGGACACCTGCAACAGCTTTAGAAACAGGGCCTCTTGCACTTCTGAAAACATCATTCTGAGCATCACCTTACGGTATTGGCTTTGAGATCACATATTGGGAGCTTCAGAATGAACTGGGGAAGCAATAACCCTAACCACAGTGAGGCTGCCTGATCTCTCCCCTGCTTGCAGTGTGGGTGCACGCAGGACATTCCCACTGTGCAGCCCATTCCCTGCACCCGGTGTGAGGAGGAAAGCCCCCATTCTGTTCCCACTGAGGGACACCCAGTGCTGGGAGGCAAGGGGAGGTTTGAGGAGCACCAAGAGGACAAGGCCAAGTGGGGACTGTGAGGGGGAGGGAAGGTGTGCTGGAAATGAGGGGCACTAATTTCTGCGCTGTCCCTTTCGGGCACCGTTGGTGCCAGGCTGGTGTGTGTGTGAGTGTACCCCTCTGCAGGTGGCCTTTCCACGGGCACCCTGGTCCCGACTGAGGGGATTCTGTGCACCTGAGGGTGGCTGGAGGAGACCGTTTTCGTGGCAGAATAATGAATGTGATTAAACCACCTCTTCCTCTTTCTGCCTTCCTTCCCGTTTCCCTTCCCCCCTTCTCTTTCTCCACGGTGCCCAGGGCTCTTGGCAGCAGCCCAGGAAGGCATGGGACTGTCCCTATCCCTGCGGGACCAGAGGCTGCGCTCCATCCATCCATCCATCCATCCATCCATCCATCCATCCATCCATCCGTCCATCCCACGCCCGGTCTCGCGGCTGCAGCCCGGCAGTCCCGCGGCAGTGCGGAGCGCTGCGGGGGTTTCCTCCTGCCGCCCGGGCACTGCTGGCAGCTTCTCGGCTCCGGGAGGGGAGGACACCCCTCCCATCTGCGGGGCACCTCGTGCAAATGCCAGCACCCCAAAGCCACCCGAGGTGCTCCCCCCGCCCAGCCGGGCGCTGCTGCCAGGGGCTCCGCTCCGCGGGGTGCGCGGCTCCCTAGCCGCAGCAATGGGGAGAAATAGAAAAGAATACACTTGCCCGCACGAGCTTTTATTCCCTTCTTCCCACTTTTTAATCTTTGTAATAGTTGTTATAAACTAGCCCTGCCTCCGGGCTTTGCCATGCTCTGAACCTGAGGGAGGTGAAAGTGGGAGAAGAGGGCTGGAGGGATGGGATGGATGAAATGCAGTCAAAGTTGGTTTCCCCCCCCGACCCCCCTTCCTCCTCCAATTCAAAATCAGAAATTACTGCCCGAGGAGCAGATACTCCGTTTTCTTTGCTCGTAAAAAAAAAAGTTTTCAAAGCCTAATTTCCACCAGATACATTGATTTTCCGTAAACAGAATTAAAACAATACGCGCGAGTAGGTGCCATTAAAGCCGAGCCATCTCTGGCTGTTAATCACGGGAGAGAAGGATTAGAAAAGTCAGTAAAGGAGCACTGGGTTTGAAACGCAGAAATCCAGAGTTTAGGAAGAATAAGCTCAGAGGGGGCTGAAGAAACAAGGAGAAACCCTTAATAAGAGTTAAAATTCAGTGTCAGGTTACTTCTCGATATTGCAAGGAACACGCCGTTCCTGTAAGGGATTTGTGAAATGCATCCCTTGCTAAAATACCGTTTGATGTTTGTGTTGAAGAGAAAACCAAAACAATCTTTTTTCCTTTTAAGTTTCGATTTCAAAACCAAAACCAAAACCAAACAACAAAAAAAACCCACCCCAGAAAAATCCCTCTAAATTTCCAACCGCAGCTTTGAGCAGCTTTCCTGGCGATATTTGCTTCAAACCTCACAGGCGCAGTACCCCTGTGTTCCCGAGGTCTCCCTGCCCTCCCTTCCGCCTTTTCTGCTGCTTGGATGGTCTGCAATGCTCGGCTAAATAATTGCTAGAATTTGAAAAAAAAAAAAAAAAGGAAGGGAAAAAAAAAAAGCCGGGAAAATGCGCACCAGCATTCAGGTGCTAACCTACTTATTTGAAAGTAATTTATTTTCCATTTTGCCCGTTTTCTCCCTTTAAAACAGAACGCTGAAAGAAAGAATAAGTGCTTTAACATTTCAGTGTTGTGCTCTGGTAATTACTTTTTCACTTTTCCCCTAAGTTCCAATGTGAAAACCTCACAGGGGGGTCTTTGCTGTAGCAGGGCTACAGTTCCCAATCCCAAGCGCAAGATCTGCAATTACAAACCCATTCGGTGCCCTTCCCTATCATTAATATGCACAAAATCCTGCTGCTAATCTTATAATCTGTTTTGTTTCATCAATTGCTTGCCTAGCACCAGGCGGGAAAGAAAAAGAGAGAAAGAAAAAGAAAGAAAGAGGAGAAGAATAAAGCCGGAAAATCACGGAAAGCTTCGGAAAGTAAACGGAAAAGCCAAATAAATCGGATTTTATTTTTGATAAAGCAAAAATCGTTAAGGCTGTTAAAAGGAAGCAAGATTTTCCGCTGGAGGGGTGGGTGCCAGGGAAATTCAAGGAAAAATCTGAATATATCCAGCATTTTATTTGCATATTCGATTTCTCCACGTACGGGTCACGAAGTTCCTTAAGCAGTCAGCTGCGGAGGAGGGAGGGTGCGCGTAAACACCTCAGGAGAGTGTATTCCCTCCAGTTTGCCGAGGGGGAGGAGGCGCCGAGCGCGGGCGAGCTGTGGGTGCGGGTTCGGGGGCGCTCCCGCCGCCCCCCGCGCTGCCCTCCGCGGCCGCGCAGCTCCCGCGGGCTTGTCACACCTGGTCATTAAGACTTCAATAAAACAACGAAGACATTAGTTTTTGAAATCGTCCTCATCCTACTCCTCCCTCCCCCCGCTGCCTCTTCCTGCGCGGTATTAAGGGAATAAAACCATCTACACCACACGCGTCCTATTGAGATTAATGAAAAAATTATGCCAAAAAAAAAAAAAAAAACAAAAAAAAAAAAAAAAAAAAAAAAAAAAAAAAGAAAAAAAACCCCCAACCCACAACAAAAAAACAACCCCAAACAACCCTTATCTCATATATCTTATTCTCCGTGCCCCGCGCCAGGCCTCGCCGCCGCCTTGCCGTGCACCTGATGATTTATTAACGCAATCTGCGGGGAGAACGACACGCGTGCCCGGCTACGGCTCGTCCCAGCTCATCTCCTAAGTAATTGTTTCTCATTAGTTCTGATAATGTTTTAATAGTGCTGCTCATAATTTAGTCAGCCTGGAATTAATAACGGAGGGTGTCCTGAAACGCACGGGGGTGAGGGGGAGCTGCAATATAAGCAGGTAGTCTTTAA
>VZRO01000503.1:506162-559370 GCA_013397915.1 Daphoenositta chrysoptera
CCCCCCGCCCCCAAGTATTATAGTCATCTTTTAAAACAGCTACTGGGGCCCCATGGCGAGAGCTTCATTTACCAGCTCATTTTTTCTTGATGGCTGTGGCAAGCGTAACAATGTTCTGTGCCTGCTTCAGTAATGGCATGTCGATCATGCTCCCACGGAAAGTAAACGCTCCCTGGAAAAGAGAGAATATGAACTTCCTGAGACACCTTCGGAAATTGTAGCTGGCATGTCTTGTTCTTTAAAAGCACATCTGTTTGCCAAGAAACATCACCTCCCACAGGAATCCTGAAGAAGTTTTAGGAGACAAACTAATCAAGACAGGGCAAGTGCATTTAAAGAATTGTGGAGGGCAACAAGCTCTCCAAAGAGGAGGCAAAAAGAGAGCGAAAAGAGAAGCCCAGGGTGCAGCTGGCCTGTTTCAGCCCCTCTGGCTGGCAAGCACCGAGGGCCGAGAGCAGTGAGGCCGTGTGTGCCGGCTGGGGAGAGGGGCTGGCAGGCACCACACCTGGGGCAGCTCTGCTCCCCACCTCCAGCAGCACCCGCCAGCATCCACCCAGGGCTGTGCTGCAGGGCCAGCGGGAAACTGCCTGCAGACAGAGGGCAAAGCCACAAGTCATCTTTGTCAGTGCACGGGAATGGGTGTTTGTGGGGGTGGAGGGAAGTCTGCTTGGCTCGGGGGTTTGTTGAGGCTGTGCTGTTGCTGCACCTCTCCATTAGGTCTCCAGTGCTAAAGATAGGCTGGACCTGTGCCGAGAGCCAGGGACTGGGATAAAAGCTGGAATAACCAAGTGGATGGCGCAATAATATTGCCCAAATCCCCTTCGGAGCGAAGATAAAGCCCACCTGAGTACCACATATAGGGAATTTCCCCAAATGGATGCAGAACTACTCTGTGTGCCTCAGCGGTGGCAATCTGAGAGTTAGGATAGGTTTCAAAGGTCACTTTGTATTCCTAAGGATTTTTTCTCGGTACCATGGTGACACATTTAAAACAATTAAATATGAATCATAGTTAAATCTTAATCAGAGGACATATGCTTTAACTAGTGCCAAACCTGATTTGTTCCCTTAGGTGCTGTAATCCCCATGAGTTGCTGAGGTGGGATTTGGAAGATAAAACACTGCATTAAGACATGCTGAAGTTCAATAGACAAAAAACCTTATTTGCAGTTCTAACAGTAGTTTGGATACATTAAAAAACGCCCAAACAACAAACCCAAAAACCCAAGTACAAGGGTGCAATCCCTTCCCTGAAGAAATCAGAACTGAGGGCCTGGTCCCAGCATTCCATAGGGCATCTCTGTGAAGCTCTGCACACTCTTTTAATGTCCTGCTGCAGTCGATGTGGGATCACAGGCTGGCCTTGGGTTCGACAGTGAGCAAGGCTAACCTAGAGCAAGGTACGGACAATAGCAGCACTTGTGTCTGTGCATGAGCAGTGAGAGAAATGCAGAGGAGAGCAAACCATTTTCTGGTTTTCATTTGGGGCTTGATAATTATTAAATAGAGGACTCCAGTAAGTAAAGTGAAAATATAACCCATTTATAGAAATGTTTAGGAAATGCATTGCTCCAGTGGCATATCTAGCTAAACTGAAGCAGTATTAATTAAATACTACATCGTGTTCCAGAATAGTTAAGACAGAAAACCACCTTAAACAGTATTCTTGCATGTAAGAGCAGCCTGTATTAAAGCCATTGAAAACATAATAGTATTATTTTATTTTATAGTATTATAGTATTATTTTATTCAAAGTAGATTTTCCTACTATAGTTTGCAATATTTTGGGTAGCTTTGGAGAATAGTGGGACTGACAGATATTCCAGGGTTGGTGCTTCAAACAAAATTTTTCGTGTACTGAGCAAACAATCAACCCTACCTTACCCCAACAACACCAACACTAACATCAATATTATTATTAGTATTACTATTAATAATGTACCGCTTTTAATTATAGCTACATATCAGTAATTTTCAGTTCTACTTTTAAAACTTTAAAGAAAATGCAGCCTTAAACTATTCAATTTATTAACTGTTGTGAAAAAAATTGGGAACTAAGTAAACATTTTATGACATAAGACTTACTTGGAACAATTTAGGGCTAAGTAGTGATCTCAAACTGCAAGGTACATTTTTTTAACTGTAAGAAAAACATATTTTACTTGTCCTTTTCCTTCTATAGGCATTCAGTAATGCCCATTCAGTAACAGCTAGTTCAGTAGCAAAATAAAGAGTAAAGCTCTTAAGTGATTTCAGTAACAGTTGTTGCTTACAAGAGAAGTTTGCATGTGGGATGACAGTCATAAGTAGAAATATGTTGAAGTCTCAAATCATCCTTCCTAGTTCTGTGAAAGGGTGACTTAGCAGTACAGTCATCCTAAGCACCTGCAATAATTTGCAGAAAGAGATGGGTGGCTAGCAATGTCAATTCTGATTTCTGGTGGTCCCAATCATGGCTGGGAGAGCCTTATCCCTTCCACTGACTGGATTTAGAATGATCTAAAGTCAGATACCCCTGCAGGTACCTAAGTTGTACCACGATGAATCTGGGTCAGAATGTCTTTTTTATAAAGCAAGAGTTAATTAAACAGCATTGCTTGTCCTCTCTTCATTAAAATAATATGTTTAGAAAGGAAAACAGGATAATGGTGTGTATATGGACACACAAACACTGAACCATGCGAGAAGTGTTGTACGCTCCCTGCTTGTCAGTGAGCAGCTCTACTTTGGGTTGCTAGGAATTTGAATTCTTGAAGGAAAAAAATGCCTTTTTTTCTTTCCTAACAGCAAAGAGTAACATGAAGTTGGCTTCTCTGCCTGTTCACTCTGAGGCTTATTTTCCCCCTGCTAATTTGCAGTGTTGAGCTAAAGTCCAGAAAAAGAAACCGATTTTAATGCCATTGAATACACCCTATTCACTGACTCTCTTTCCACCCACAGGTTTCAACAGATAGGAAATACCAGTAATTACAGCTTTGTCCCCACGCTCTCTTTTCCAATTCTGCTAGATGAAATTTGCCTCTAGCATTCTTTTGATTTTCTCTCACATGAATATAAAGAAAACAAGGCTTTCTATAAACACCATTTGCTTTGATAGCATTAATCTGGGAATTAATTTAGTCATAGATCTAAATTTTCTTTTTGGCTAATTTTCTCAACAATCTCACACTTCCAGCCTGTACTTAGATTTCCAGTAGTTCAACTCTGGGACCAAGGGCCTGCTCTTAAGGAAGCTTGCAGCATGAACGGGAGCAATGGCAGGTGGGTAATGCAAGGCTGGGATTTGCATCCGTCACATCCAGTGGCTGTGGTTCTTGCTCACCATGTAACCATATAAATCAGTCAGAGGGAGCCTTTTCAGAACCCTGTAAAGGGCCTCTCCCATCAGGCTAATCAAATGTGTCAGACCTGCCTTGGGAAGAGACAGGTCCTCCAGCTAAAGGCTGATGGAGAAGCTGGGAGGAGGACCATCCAGGGGGCAGAGCAGTGGATGATGGGCACAGCCTCTGGGTGACAACACCTGGATGCAAGTAACTCAGGTGGGATGAGAAGTGGGAGAATGGAGGACAACTGTGGCACTCACCAGACAGCAGTCTGGAAGTGCAGCCCTTCTGAGGAAAAGGCAATTTTGTGGGCCAAAGACTCTGCCCACATTTTAAGCGACACAGCAGAGATTCTGCTGTGCCTATCCAGTGCCATCCTTCCTGCAGCCACACAGAGAATGTGCTGAAGGAAAAGCCCTGTGAGAAACAGGATGACTTTGGCACTCACCAGTCTGCAGTGTATGGGAGATGTAAGGGCACTTTGGCTGGCCCACGGTTACAGCTGTGAAGGCAGCACAATGCAGCAGAGAGGTTTGTAAATACAAAATGTCTGTGCTGCCTCAGCCTGATTGCTCTATAGATCTGTCAGGGCAGACTACTAAGGAGGAATCAAGGAACAAAGTGGATGGGCAGTGTTCCTTGTTTGGGTCACAATGCAGACTAGCTAAAAGTCCTTCTCAATTGACTGACAAGCAAGGAAAGACCCAAGGTGTTTCCTTCTGGCATGAAGTATTATTCACAATGACATTTAATGCTCTGTTAGGACAGTAGTAACATTTTTGAAAAGTAACAGCAATTTATGCAAGATGCAGGCCAGGCTGAGTAAGGACTTAAAAGCTCTACTTTGAATTTCAGTATATCCTAAAGAGCTGTGAGGATGGAACAAAGATTTGGCAAATACAGAAACCAGCTGCAAGTGAATTAAAATTTTACAAAGCTGCTAGGTTTTTTTGGTTTTTTTTTTTTTTTTTTTTTTTTCTCAGAAGGTAATGTCAAATGATAACCTTGGAAAAATGGAAATTGAGAATGGTCAGCTCCAAGTGATACAAGGATCCAGCCTACAGGCAAGAGAAGCCATAAGGCAGAGTTGACAGAGAGAAGTCATTTTCACAGGTCAGGACATGATAATAGGCTCATGATAAAGGAGGGCAAATCAGTTATGCAGTAAGAACAACAAATGCAACAAGTTTCCAGGTGGTTGTGGAGAGACTGAAGAGATGCAGAACCAAACTTTGTAACACACCAGTTTGGCAGATTTTGTGCTTTTATCTTATGAACTTCCTTTTAGATAAATGCAGCCACTCCAGCACAACTCAGACCTAGCAAAGTTCAACGTGTAATTGAGGGCTCTCCTTTGACAACTTAGAATACAACCCTGGCTGCAAGTTTGATCTTGAACATGCCTCTTGTTATATCTGTATGTCATCCTTAAATATTTTCTTTACCTATAAGAAATGACATTTATTGAGTCACAGAAAGAGTCTCAGCGTTGGTCTGTCATTTGCCATGGCAAAAGATGAACACATTAATGCAGTGTTTCCTGGAACATGAAGACCTCCTCTTTTTGTATGTGTCTCTCCTGTACCTGGGAACATTTACTTTGTGAAACTTTTGAGAGTAGTTAAAGAGCTTGGTAAATCTACAAGACCATTTCATAACCATAGTATACTGGTTTTTAGTGGCAAGAAGCATTTCACCTTTCTACAAGTTAAATGGACAGGATTCAGGGTCCATGATTTCTGTGTTGTCTGGGGATAGTTTCTGGTGGATGAGGAGAGAGGAAGAAATGATACAAAATGTTACCTCGGTAGTGTTTATCATGGATATAATGGAGTTGTGTTATATATGGAATTCTGTTGACTTTGGCTACACAAGGGATGGACAGGATGACAAGTGGGGTACCCTTGTGTTTTTCCATAAGATCAGGGAATGTAAAGTTTTATACTTCTTCATCTGTACCAAAACATTTTTATATGGTACACAATGTTACACAGGGTTTTACTCTCACCATATTTTATTTCTTGATGGACCACTGGATTAAGGAGAGAAATAAGCGGGATAAAACTATCATGATGCAGAACATTTGAGGCACCTCATAGTAATGTGACACAATTATCTCTGAGTTGTGTATTAAAATACTTGAGTTAATTAAAGTCAAACAATAATTGTTCTGGGACATGTGGGACAGTGATCAGACGAGCTAGTCCCCTTTGGTTGGCAATAGAGAAGAATTAGATGTACTCCTGCACTTGGGAATGCTCCTGGCTTTTACCTCAGCATTTGCTCCATCTGTGGTTGCCTGTGCCTCTAACTACATCCATCCCAATGACTGCAATGAGCTCACTAAGAGGGTTACTGCAGACCCTCAGTTCTTAGACCACTGTAATCTATTAATCTCCTGCATTGGTACTGAATATGAAGATTGGTTTTCCTAAGACATAGCAAGTGTGTAAATTTTGAAGTACCAAATAACTCCTGTAAATTCCACAAAGTCTACTGGTTCCCTGTCTGTTGGCAGATGGGACTCCAAGCACGAGCATCGGTTTTGAGAACTCTGTGCTCTGTTTTTGGAACCACTGCTGTGGTCCACTCAATCATTGTTCAGCCTTGGCTAATAAACCTTTGATTTGATGCCTTGATCTCATCATACATGTAGCCAGCAACTTTAACTCCCATGTGACAGTTGCCAGGATTTCCTCAAAGATATTTATATAGGTTGCATTAAGATTGTGGCTTATCTACAGTAGAAAGAGAAACCCCAATTGTCTTGCATCAGATGAAAGAATATAGCCAATAGTGCTCGATTAATTTGTTGTGTGTGTCCACATATTCACTGTCCAGGGCCACTGTGTAGCGACAGCTGCCTTTTGCAAAAGCAGCTTACTCTGGGAATCTAGTCAGGCAGGCTTGAAGGTGCTAGGGGATCCTGGTGAGTAGGTAAGGCTTTGGCATGGGGTACACTCTGGGTAGCTAAGCCAGTGGAAAAAAAGGAAAAGCAAGACAAGATATTGTTCCAGGAAACTGCAATAAGGAAACTGCTGCTGAATTTTGAATTAAGTATGGGCCTAAAATAGGGGTTATCTAATACTTATGGAATTGCCAAAACCTCCTCTTCCACTACTTAGGGGACTACTGATTGTATGACAGTCTCACAAGTGAGGGGAGGTCCTCGGACAGTACTCTGCTGTCACATGGTTAGAAATAGTGCACCACTGATAAAGATTTGGGCTTTTTTTCCAATTACTTTTCTCAACAGTTTTGCTAACAATACTCTCCTTTGCAGACCAAATCCCTGCAGAGTGTGTGGCAGTCTGGTTATCTCCTTGTCCTACTTGTCTGTCTTCAGAGGGGATGTGCATCTAGGACATGGAGGAAATGGGCATAAGGGGACCAACGAGCCAGCCACCCTTCTCTCCTCCACCCCCTTCATCATTAGGAGATGCCGTGAGTCAAGCAGAGCTCCCACACTGCTCTGGTAACACGGGCCAGAGGCTGCGTGTGAATACAGTCATTGTGTAAATAAGTAATTATGTAAGTCCCCTTCCAACCCCTGTGACCTGTGTCGGCACTCGTGGGCAGATGCCAGGCTAAATGGAAATGAGCAGAAGGGGTGATGCCAGCTGGCCAGTGCAAACTTTGTGTACCTCCTAACCCATATAGACAAGTGTCCTCCAGTCCACTGACACAAGAAATCTTTGATCCAGTTATCTGAGAAACGCTAACTCTTTCCAAGGTAATTCAGTGTCTTGCCCACTTCTGAAACCCAAAGGTCTAGTTATGACTTTTTGGAGACACCAAAAATATGAGGAATAAACACACTAAAATCTGCTTGGCTCTGAGAACATTATTTCTAATCCTGCACAATATTAGCTCTTACAAGGAAGTAAGAGTTTTGTGTTCTGCAAGCAGGGCAAATCTGGTCTTCTGAGAAGGGAAGGGAGCAGGTGGATGGCAAAGGCTCCCCCTAAAAAGCATGGCATTCAGGAAGATAATTCCCCTGGGATTAATGAAAACACACATTGTTTAAGTGACTCCCTGCAGAGGAAATTTGGAAGTCTTTGCTTTGGGGCTTAAAAAGAACGCTTGGATTTGCTTACAGGTAATGAACAAAAGAGAAGAGGAGCCTGGTCACAGCAAATGGTGCTGGGTCTGTGCCTGGGGGAAGAGTGATTATCTTGAGTACAAAGGAATGATTTCTCTTGAAACAGAAGGTTGAGACCATATTTTTGGGGAAGTCAAGAGCTAACAGCTGTGATGGTGCTGAATGCAGGTTTAATTAATTTTTTTCTTCTGCAAGTTGTAGCCAAGGAGCCGTCATAAAGAGCTGGGTCATGATTCTACCTTCTCGTAATGAACTTGCAAAGGTTAGTGAGCTGCTAGGAGGTGTTCAGTGAAATCTGGGTCAGCTGAGAATATTTTCCAGACTGTGACATGATAATGCCTCTCTCTCTTCTCTGCTCAGGCCTGTCCTGCCTCCAGAGCAGGCTCACACATGACTCTGGCTTTCTTTAAGTGTCTTTGCAGTAGGTAAGAAATGCCCAAATAACCAGTACAGTCACAAATGACAAACTGAAGACTTCACAGGCAGTGAGCTGTATGGACAAAGGTTTTTGGGCTGCATATTTTCATAGCCTCTCCTTTGGACCCTTTCACATTCACCCCTTTTCTGTAACAGCAGGATGGGTGGAAAGACACTTGTACACAAAATCTTTGGGGAAAATAAATGATCCCTGAAAAAGTTTGTCAAAGATATCTTTTTGGCAAGAGGAGATACTCAGTGGGTCTCTGATCTGTTGAAGCGTGGATGGGGAGGGAATTCTGCAAAGTATCATCACCATTAACTTTCTGTAGCCGTTTTGTTGATATACAGAAAACATTAGAAATCACTGCCTTTTGTTTCTTTTTGCCAGCGTAATCTTCCACTGGAGTAGAAGTAGTCAGTGAGTTCAGAGGATAAATCAGTTTGTAATGCCAGGAGCAGGCCTGTTTGTTTGAGATAGGCTTCTACCTCTAGGAGCAGATGGAAGGACACAAAAGGTCAAGAAAGAAAGAGCAACAACCACATGAAACAGAGATTGATTTTTGCCTCAAATAACTCCCGAGCAGCAGTGCAAGAACTCTGACAGAGGAAGCCCTTTCTAAAGCTCAACAGGTAGAAAGGACTTTGTGATCCTTCAAGTCCACAGTGGGGCAGGAAAGATGAAGAACAAGGACCTACAAGGTCCTTCATTTCTTCTCCACCTGGCATTACTGTTTCCAGCCCATATATAAGGGTTTTGCCCTGCTGTGTGAGCCAGACAAGCTGTTTTTCCTTCTTACAGTCCCCCAAGCTGCCTGAACCACCAGGGATAGCCCTTTCAGTTGGGGTGGGCCTGGGGATCCTGCCTGGTCCAGCTCCAGAAACTCCTCAGGCCATCAGAGTCTTTCCCTCTCCCTAAGCAAACAATCTAAGATCCCTGAATGAAAGGCAGATATGGGGATTTTTTGATTGCTGTCTTTGCAATAAAAATATTTTCTTTAGTTGCCTTCTCATTGTGGTTGCTGCCTTCCCGTGTACTCCTCTAGA
Source organism: Daphoenositta chrysoptera (assembly GCA_013397915.1). Taxonomy (NCBI): domain Eukaryota; kingdom Metazoa; phylum Chordata; class Aves; order Passeriformes; genus Daphoenositta; species Daphoenositta chrysoptera. Next base: position 515,052 of record VZRO01000503.1, read on the forward strand.
GCAGGAAAGAATAAAATTAAAGAAGCAGAAGAAAGTTCTAGAAATCAGGAATACTCTCCACTGGTTTTCATTCTCTGTCTTATACTGTATTGGGAACGGAAGAATCCTAGAGAGCACACTTGCTGCTGCCAAGCAAATCTTTATTTTATAGCACAAAAGCAGCTTCCTGGACAAACAGCCTATCCAACCATGCATTTTTTCTCCCTAGTGAGCATCATGGTTATTATATGGAAAAGTGAAAAGTAACTGATATTAAGACTTTAGGATCCTCAGATGCCCTTCATTTAGTAATTTGGAATTAACTTGAGGTTTATAGTCATGGAAGCAATTTGTTAAATATAAACTAGAAAATTTGATCTGAAAGTAAATGACTACAGGGCTCACAGACGGCATTTGATACTGAAGGGAAAGGTAGCTGTAAAATACGAGAGAGTTGAGAAAAATAATAATAGTGAAGCTAGTTCTGCCAACAAGCATGGAGTTGCCCATATTTTTGTATTCTGTGTTTTCTCTAATTTCAGATTCATTTTCTGAATAGGATTGAACAGCCATTTTTTACTGTGATTCTCTATTTCAACCAACAGAGTTTTTGCAGAGAGCCACTCCAGGTCCCTGAAAAAGCTGGCTAGCACAGAGAGGAGTGAAAAGGCAGCAAGACTGCTGCTACTTAAATTAACTGAAACAATATTTTGGCTGTACAGGCTTCTGAATTCCCTCAGTAAGGCTTAAAAAGAGCCATCTGGTCAGGACATTACCTCTCTAGTTAGATCCTGCTTTGGAAATTGAAATGAGGCTCATGAGCGCTCGTTAATGCTTTTTAAAGAGGGATTTTGGAGGTGGGTAGTTGCCTTGGTGGGTTGCTTGGTGCAGAGCAGGTTTTGGCACGATGGTGGGCAGGTGTCTGCAGTGCTGGGTGTCTTCCCACTCCATGCCCATAGCAAAGCATCGGCTGCACTGGGAATGTGCCGACACAGCACGGCCCTTCCAAACGCAACTCACCCTGCATTTACCTCCTTGAGCCGACAAGGGTAGAGGAGTCGTGCCTTGCTGAGGAGGAGCCCAGAGAGGTGCCATCCTCTGCAGGGCCTGTGTCCCCTGGGACAGGAGCAGCTGCCTCCTCCAGGGGCTACCTCCGGGTGGAAAGGCTATGGAGGCGCACAGATCCATCCTGCTCCCGGCTCATGGTGAAACTTCTCCCCGCAGGAAATATCAATGTGCCATCCGAGTCCCTCTCCCTCTGCGTTTTGGACACAGGTCTTTAACGAGTGGAGGAAAACGGATTAAAAGCCACCGAATGCCTGCTGGGGAGTGGAAAGGGGGGAAGTTGGCAAGAAAAGGTTTTTGTATGAGTTTCTGCCCTGCTTAGAAGCTTTTGCAGCCCCGTGTAGTAAAATCTGTCTCCTTCTCTCCCCACCTGGCATAACTCCCTCAGGACTGATTGCACCAACGTAGGAACCAGTACAGCACAGGCAATTAGCTAATACAGCCCCTTCTGCTCTATTGTGAAGGTTCAAATTTGCCCCCAGATGGATCTTTCTAGGAGAAAAGCCTTCAACCATGACAGAAAACACATTTATAAAGCATTTTTCAAATACTAAAACTGTATAGAGAAACCTTGAGTACCAATATGAGCTCTCTGGATCTCAGTTTTCACATTAAAATTTCTCTTGGCCACTTTTTAAAAAGATAAACAACATCACAACGGCCCATGCTTAAATCCCACCAGCACTCTTCATCTTTGCATAGAGACGCACCTGAGCCTAGAGTTCTAAAGGCTGATGCTCCTTAAAGGTGGCAATTTATCACAAATTCCTGAATCCCCCACTCTACAGTGAAAGGAAAACACATTGCCTAATTAACATAGAGGACAGGAAATGCCCTGTGCTCTCAGAGGGAGGCCTGACAGCGCTGCAGCCCAGCACGCACAGAGGTACCCTGTGCTGCCTCTGTTGCCCTGGGATGGGATCCAGCTTGGGTGGTGGCACCTCAAAACCCGGCAGTGTGTCCTGGGCAAGACTGGGGGGCTGGGCTGCTCCCTCGCTCCCAGCGCCACATAAACCCCCGAGATACAATGTCCTGTAAAGTGCAACACAATCCCTGTGGGTTGATGGGGTCTCATACAGCCCCATGCCTGAGGGATGCTCCCGTGCCTCCTTTCCAAGAGGCACCCCTGGGACATGGTCCCGCTTTCCTAGCAACCACGGGCTGGATTGAGACACGGTGGACCCCACGTGGCTCGGGAGCCCTCCTGGGGTCCACGGCACAGCCAGGAGAGGGAGGAAAGCCGGGAGAGACCTCCCTGTAAGGCAGTGGGAGCTGGAGCTCGCCCAAGCACGAGGGCGCATCGTCTCTAAGATACAGAAGCTTGGGGTAGCTTTTCCTAAACAAAGGGCATTATAAGGGAGCCACTGCTGGAAATTTCCATTCCTTTGTTGGATCGATGCTGTGTAAATAAATGCATTCCTAAGATTTTTCATAATCCTGGAAAGGTCCGTAAATGAAACTGTGTAGTTTGCCAAATCACTGGAGTTCATATATATTATTCCTCAGCTGCTGGGAACATGATATACAATGGCACAGAATATAATGCAAGAAACATATGCTAAAGGTCTTCTTAGAAGCACTCTGTGCATTTGTATGTGGCATGTACAAATATTTCTTTTGATTTGCTCTATGGGATTTAAATATTCAATCCATATTACAACTTGGGTTTGTGATATACTTACCTTAAGTCTAAATAATCCTTACCTGACAAGTGACCTTGGCAGCATCATTTAGTTCTTCCCTAGTTTAATATGTGGGTGCTTTGAAAGCATTTGTAAATGAGTATGTGAGATAAATGTGTAATCAGCCTTTTACTTTGTTCTTCTGCTTTTCTTTGTATTTGAATTTTATTTAAAAGTAAGGCAATTTGGGAAGAATCAATTTCCATAATGATATTGTGCCTGATGTATTTACACGTTGAATTGTTAAAAATGCATTTTCAGTGTCTAACATTTTTGTCATATATAAACACTCACTACATATAGAAGAGATACAGGCCTGTATCCAGTGTACTGGTAATGTAAAACTCAGGAGTTACTTAAATAGTAAAGACTCCTATATCCACATTATCAGAAATCAGATATTTTTCTTAAAACAGGATAGTAACTTCTCCCACTAACTCTACCCTCTTAGATTCAGTTAATCTGTATTTACAAGATCACTTCCCTGTTTAACGTAGTACAAATGCTTTAGAAATTTCTAATAGAAACTGTCCTTTAGACTACTGGAATGATGTTTATCACTCTCCTTTTTCATTTTGAGCACACCGACATTTATCTTATATTTAGACTTTCCAACAGCTATACCTGCTTTCTTTAGGATGAATATTTTAATTTTGAAAATCATATCCCCTAGTAATGCAGTTCTACTGGAAAAATATTGAATCAACCTGGAAATACCACTTTTCTTTTTAAGCACTTTTCAGTTTTAGATCTCAAAGTTCTAGACAAAAGAGAGCACTTAATAAATAGTTGAATAAAATACAAAATGTACTTTTTCAACATTTGTTTCTACTTGTCCAAAACATAATGTTACCATTTATTTCCTAGACATGCTATTTTTTAGTTGGATTAGAAATGTAAAAAACAGCCCTACAAACAAAACAACCAAGAAACCAAACCAAAGCAACCCCTCAGATAGGACTATCTCCATAAGGCAAGCCCAAATACTTCTGGTTAGCTGGTTAGCTCTCTAATTTCCTTCTGTTTGGACACTGCCACCACATCTCTAATTCCACAGTGCTCATCTGAGATCCTAATTTTTCCTGACCTCTATACTCACATTTGGGGGCTACTATGTCAAAGCATTTCAGCGTCCAGGATGAAGTAGCCTGGTTTAGCCTTCTTTCAAAAGAAGATTATTATGGTAATTGTAGGTCTCAAATCAGAATAGATTATAAAAGCTTATTACTGTATTTTAATATAAAATATTGTTAACTAAGGGCATCAAACTTTAAACCAAATTAATAGCAAACTATGATCCCAGAGACTGCAGACCAGTAACTTATCTACCACACAAACAGCTGCACAAATCCCTCACATTTATTTTTTCCAGGCTTTCAACTTTGATTAATAACATGGTAAAACCATGCAAGTCTCAACCATATTAACCACCACTATATTTTTAGTCTTACTGACATGAACACTTTAATATAATAAAAGGGAAAGGAAAACAGAAGAGGTGTTTCATTAGGACACGAGGATTACTGAAACCGCTGTGTGGAGTATTTGCCAGGAGGTGGTGGGGGAAGAGTTATTACTCACATTTTAGCATGTCGTTAGGATGTGGAGCGAGAGGATCCCTCAGTGAGATATGTTTGCTTTGGAAAAAAAATTAAGTAATCAGACCGTCCAAGCTCTTCTCACTGACGCAGTCATAATAGCAAATTAGAAACTCAGTTAATGAGTTTCCAGCATTACATGGAAAACTATTTTTCCAATTTTGTTATGAAGTCCAGTAATATGACAGTGCTACAAGATCCAGAAGTTCACATATTAACCTGCCAGTCCTTTTTTATTGATAGATGGCTACACGCAAAAATACATGAAGCATGTAACCTGGCTGGTTAAAAAAGTAGCCCGCACCACAAACCCTTAGCAAATTTGCTCTTGCACCTGATTACAGAAGCTTATAACATATTTTAAAAGCATTTTGAAGAGAAAAAAATTCCCCAAGCCCAAGTAAACCTCCCCGAATGGCTGATATAAGCAAAAAACCTCAGCATTATGTCAGTAAAATAGCAGCTTCAAAACAAATCTAAAGACTAATGCTTTCCTAACAGAGAATTATTCAATATTAAACATGTTTGCCTTAATGATTGTGTGATACTGGGACTAGAGCTAAATTTAGTCCAGTCTCCTAGTTGGCTGTTCATATGACAGGGATTCTCCTTAGATGAGTTTCTGACACTAAACTCAGCTGAATGAATAGTATTAAACACATCATAAACAATATTTGGCTGAGTAAGTTGTTTGACTTTTTTCTTGCTGCATCTACCTGCCTACACATTTGCACCAGCAGTATCTTTGTAATGATACCTTTTGTAAGAGAGCCAAGCCTTATAAACCAGAATAATGGGCAAAATCAGTCACATATTTTCTATTTCTATGTTTGCATGAAGAGAGCTACATTTCAAAATCGAGGGGAAGAGAACAAAGAGATCCAGGCATACAGCGTCCTAATAGTGACCCTGAAATGACTGCTCTGGACAGCACCCAAATAGCATAGTCATGGCTGTACTGGAAACACCCAGGTACCACAAAGAGGATGCAATAGCCCAGCAAGGAGTAGGACAGAGCACTAGCAAATACCTTGTCACACTTTAACTCTGAGAAGAAAGCATAATTTCTGTTTTCACCTTTACAGCATTTTTAATGCACAACATCCCGCAGTATCGGAAATGCAGGGGAACAGGGAAGGCAGACATCCCATTTTTTTCTACCCACTAGAAAGTGGAAAAAAATGTGCAGAAAACATTTATATGGCACCAGAGAAAGTGAGACCCTATGCACAGTCTTATAGATGAACTTCACGACCGGAGGGATTTGTCTCCTACTTGAATGCCGCACAAGCACATGTGAACCATTCCCACTCATCTACACTCCCCGTTCTGACATTGGCACTTTCCTTTTTAACTAGCCCAGGCTTGGCTGAGACTAAGATAAACATGTTTGGCTGCAACTTTTTTTTTCTTTCAAAAAGAGGCAAACTGGATTATAGCAAATAACCTTTAAGATAATTAACTGACAATGCCGCAACTAGCATAAAATCTTCCTTCAGGCGACCCCTAATTTAAGTATTACTGGCACAAAGTGGAGACAGATTGTGCATCACCACCGCAATATTTACATAGCAGAAACCCACAGAGCAGGAAACGTGAGACTCAATGATGCACTAAATTAGGAACAATCATATTCTAGTGTTAATTTGCTTTCTCCTCTATCCAAAATTCAGGTCCAGCAATTGGTACAAATGCACATAAAACATTCCCATTTTTAATGATTAAGAACCACAATCTGCAAGCAGTTTCACTCAAAAGTACATTCACTCACTCCTGGGCGTGTTTGAGGGATCAAACCCCCAAAAGTGAAACAGGTCTACCAGCACAGAGATTCTAGAAACCGAAGGCTTTCTAATCCATTTATTTCTTTCCATAAAAGATGTCTGTGCAAGCAGTCTGAGTCCTCTGCCAGGCTACCTGACTTTGGGTTGCAAATATTTTCCTCTGACAGTAACACTGTGATTCTGTGGCATTATGGAGCAGCAGTTTTAATTCTCCGATGCTGTAGATACTTGCAGGTACTCAAAAGGCTGTGTAATCAAAGAATTAAAGTTAAAATGGGGAGGAAGGAAAAGATAGCCATTCTATTTCTAAATATATTGGGAAGTGATACATTTATCCAAAGACAGATTTCCCAAGCAATACTCTCAGTTACAGCACACTTCATAAGATAACAGCAAAGAGCCATCACCGACCTTTCTAAATCTTAAATATTATTCAAATTTGGTTCCACTATGGCATATTAACAAAATATTTACCTTGCCTAATCGCTGATGTTCTTCAAAAGCAGAAATCAGTTCTTGTGCCCACTTTATTTTTTCAGGGCTCGGAGAGAACTGTTCCTGGACAACAGCAATTTGGTTGGGGTGAATCACCTGCTTACCTACAAAGAAGATTAATAACAGCAGAATCATGCATCGACAAACAGATGTTCAAGCAAAATGTTCCAACCACTTGAGGCTCTCATATGCCTTGCAGACTTTCTTGCTCTCTCTAACTAATTATTTTACTTGGTTTATTTTATTTTTAAAAATGGAAAACAGGCAGATAACTTTTCGACAGATTATTTTACGAGTAAAAATACCTTGTGCTATGCTTGCATTCAGTATAGTTTGAAGGAGCCCATGATTCTTTCTCCTCCCTCCCCATTTCGATCCTTACATCTTCTCTCAGTCATTTCAGGTGTAACTTTTTGTCTCAGGCAGCCAAGAACAATTAAATATAATGCATCTCTGAATTTGACTATAAAAATAATAGCTCCAGCCACTCTTAAATAAGTTGTGTTAAAGTGTGCTCAGAAAATGAGATCTGATGAAGATGGCAAGAGATCTGTAGGACTGAAAAGTTACCAATAGCCTCAGGTTCATGCCCTAAATTCTCAGTATTGGCTTGGCATCATATAATCCTTGATGTTGTTTAAACTGTTGTTGCTGCAATTATTGGTAGTTGCAGGTAGGCAGCAAAATTTATTTAGTCACTGGTATATCAAACAGCCACCAGCAGTGCCCTGAGGTTTTATGAAGCAGTTTTTTTAATCCTTTCTTGTATAAACATAAGAAAATAAAAATAGATGTTGTCTTTTTTTTTTCACGAGAGATTTACAAACGTGAATCGACAGCCACATAATCCGTTTTAATCTGTGATTGAATTTAGCTGCCTTAAAACAAATACATGTCTAATTTGTTTGACAGTTTTAAAAGTGCAGCGTTTGACGTTATTAGTTCATTTCTATGGGAATTTCACAGACCGGTGTGAATTCTGTGGTTTGCTTTTAAGGTGTATTGATAAAGAGAGGCGACCGTAACTCCCAGCTTCCTGCGGAATACATGGCTCTCCTCGGTGCCAGATAACAAAACTGGTTAGAGGGATGAGCCCGATCCTGCAAAGCTGCCAGCAAGTGAGCAGTCCCCTGCAGGCCGAGGGTCCCACCGCCCTGGGCCCGCCGCCGCACGGCGAGCGAGAGCGAGACTTCTGCACGCCGGGAAAAGTTGGAAGTGGCAGGACCTAAGGAGGTTTCCTGCTCAACGGGGTCCGCTCTCGTGTTCTCACTGACATTAAGCCTGCTGCACTTTAGGACTCAGCCCGTCACTGGATCTGAGAAGTCTCACGCATGAGCGCAGGAATACACCTATTTTCAATGAAATAACCACTGCAAAAATCCCTGGGATTACTTTCATCAGACTGCAGTGGGTCTGAGTCATAACCTGGAGTACAAAGAAACTCTACTTGATTAAATGAGCAAAGAAATAGTGGACCTTCAGCGTTCCTACGTTCCTTTGCTAAAAAACCATAAGTAGTTCAATTTTATTTATTGTTAAACAACGTTTAGTTTATGATATTATGGGCATGCAAATATTCAGTTTGAAATTTCAATATCATAACTATTTTTAAAATACCTCAAAAATAGGTAAAAGCTTAAACCCCATTAAGAGCTATAATCTTTGAAAGAAATTACACAAAGACTTTTTTTAAACTAATGTGTTTTACCTTAGGTCTACTCAGAGGTTTTTTAGTCAGTTTAATAAAATGTCATCATTATTAAGCTGATGATGTTCCTTATTTGTAATACAACAAATTCTCCCTAGCTAAACCATTAATTCCAAAACTGAAGTGTGTACAAGCATTTCTTGAAAAATCCTAAGGACCTTAACTTTCTGAAAAAAATGTTGAGTATATTTTAAATTATATTTAAAGTCAATCTCTAATTATAACAAAATTTAAAATACATGTATATGATTTTTTAAATTGTAAAATATTTCTGTAAAAAGATTTGCTTTTGATAAAGATACCTATAGTAGTAAACTATGCTTTTTATAATTTAAACACTACTGAACAATTTAGGGAGAATATAATCTAACTTCTGATTTATAGAACTCAGTTGATTTTTGTCACAAACTACCTATCCAAATAACTGTATAACAGACACAATGCCATGCAGGAACGAAGTAAATATTTTAAACAGAATTGTTGTTATTGACAAGTTACTGAGAGAGTGCAAAATTGGAAGACATTAAAATTTATGACCACGAAATCCTTTTTACAGTACCACTTGATATATTGTGCTTTAAATCAATACTTGTCAAGTCTTTTAGGTAACTGTATGATGGTGTCATTTTAGTCTTCTACAAAAGACTGAAAAAGAGAGGACACCTAGACTGTTTCGTATTTATATGTGGTTTCTCAGCATGTAGCACAGGACTTTATAATGACTAAGTCAGCTGTTAAAGCTTATGGCAAGGTTTACCTGATTTTTTATGTAAACATTCCTAAAACCTATGCCCATTTATACAGGCAACACACTGATTTAAAGTCCACAGGTACTGGTAGTGTAAAACATCTTGCTGGCTGTCTACAGATATATATCTATATCTATATCTACATCTATATCTATATCTTTATATTTTTCTTTATATTTATAAATATTCATATGACAGGACTATTAATTTGGCTGAATTACATTTGAAAACATTTGAATTCATGTTTATACACTCACTGAAGGAAAACCAGGCTGATTTTAACGTAACTGGAAAAGAAAACATGGCTACAACAAGCAGTGAGGTTCGCAATAATATTTAAATACCTGGTAAATGCTTATTATATAATTTTGCTTGTTTAATCTTGAGTGAAGCTATTTGATGACATATAAGGAAAATTTTACTGGCCTAATATGGGAATATCTAAGGACGTATAAGCTTGCTGAATATTTTGGATTTGCATTGCTTTTGAGGGTGGTGAGTTCAGCCCTGTGCATTGCAAATAAGTGAGTGTTCTCCAGCTATGAGAGCAATTTGCAAGGCTCGGCTCATTTTAGTTCTGTTGATTTCAATTATTTTGAGGCTTTATAAAAAAAGAAGCAGGGAGGCATCATATATTTAAAAATTAGAAGAATTGCACATTTCGAACTTGTTGTTTGGGTGACATTTCAGTACTTTCACATTATCAGAGGACTGTCAGTGGCAAATACAATGTGCATACTTCTGATTTATACAAGGTCATGGATTAAGCTAAGGCCCATTTGTAATTTTCTGTGATGAATGTGAAATTGGAAATGTTAAAATGTTTCATTTATATAGATTTGGATAAAACACTTGCATAGGTTTGGAAAAACATGATTTTGCTTTCAGTGTTGAAATTACATTTTATTTCAAACAAAACAAGCAAGAAAAATTATAAAAATATTAGATAAACTGAGAGCAAAAAAACCTAAAAAACAAGAGAAATATTTTTGATCCACCTAAAATATTTTTTTCTTTTTTGCAGACGAAAAGGAAAAATGCTGGTTTGTTTTAGCTTAAACAGATTTTTAAAATTTTAAATTTTAAAATTTAATTTTTTTTAATTTTAAAATTTTTTCCCCCACCAAACCAGAAGAGTCAGTATTGCCCCTTCTCTAATTACGGTTGGACTGATTGTCAGGTTGTTTGCTGAATTTTGGAAATGTGCTGATAATAGCTGCAGAAAGGCAGGAGGCAAAGACCAGGTGCTGGGAGTGCACCTTAATAAAATCTGTAGCTTTCACGGACCTTTACTCCTTGTATGGAAAGGCAAGTATGACACATGTATGGCCAAGTTAGAAAGTCATTTTACACCCTAAATTGCTATGTGACCTTTTAATTTGTCTTCTGTCTGGACTCTGTCTTAAGGTCAGACAACTTCCACCATAAAGTCAGTGGAGTCCAAATCACCATCAGTATTGGTTATGCTGAGCATTTCTAAATTTCCTAAATAGGCAGCCTCAGTTAAGCATTTAAATGCACATTAAGCATTCAAAAAGAGTGCTCTCAAAGGTGCTAGGCATCTGCAACTCTGTCTTCTGTCAACAGGAGGTTCAGATGTTTATGTTTTTTCTAAAGTCAAGCCTTTCCTTAAGCTAGGAAATATTGGTTGAGACTAGGTAGCCGCCAGCAGGTGCTACCATTCAGCAGCTCTATTATTTTCCCAACTTCAAAGGCAGATGAGTGAAGGGTGGAAGTCCACATGGCCGTGGATAATGTAGCTGTGAGGAGCTAACCATTTCACCTCCAAAACAAGACTTGGGTTTGCAAATGTCAAAGCTCAACAGAGAGTAAAGCAGAGTTTGTGCCAAAAAGCATCGATTGCTGTTCTTTCACTGGCATGCCAAGATCACTTAAAATTGCACTTATTTTTTTTGTTTGGTGCTTTAAGATATCATACACAGCTAACTGTAAAACCAGAGTTTGCTAGGTGGCATTGCCAGGACCCATGCTTTTGGTAACAGAAACCTAAGGTGTACTATTCTCATATGTATATCCTTGCTGGTGGTCAGAGAAAAATAATGTAATGTTCATCCTGTATGTTAGAATTCTGTAATGCATGTGTCAAATGGCTGATTTCTATTGCAAACCCCCAATCTTTGGTGGCTGCACTGTCCCAACGGGGTGTCTGAGTGACCTGGTGCACCAATCACAGGGTAACAGGCTGCATTACAGGACTGTGGGGCAAGGAGCCTGCTGCTCTTGCTGTCTGCCAATATTCGTAGGTGTCACCAGCAGTTACTGGGGGGAAAGCCAGGAGATGAAAAACAAACCAAAGAAAACAATCAGAAAATAACTTTCCCCTAGCAATTAGCATATGAGATTTGCTTCTCAACTTTTTTTGCCTAAGAAGTATTTTTTAACTACTGCCGTTGTTGAAACAAAGAGAAAGGGCTCCAGTTGTGGAGGGGCCATTGCAGAGTACAGTATTGCCTTTCCCATGCTCTGTGATGGGAGGAATCACTGCACAGACTGCACACCCCAACTTCTCTTCAAAACCAGTCACACGCTTCATGGAATGTGGTTTTAAAAAGCAGCCTCTGACTTTTCAGGCAAAATTTCCATCTGCAATTTTTAAGATACTAATAAACATAGAGGAGCTTGATATCAATGAGTTTTTCAATAAATGACCTGAAACAAAAATCAAGTTATTTGTCTAAGTGACAGTAAACGTAGCAACATATTTGAAACGAACGAGATCTGCATTCTTTTGTGCCATCGGCAGAAAGTCGTACCAGTGAATCCCATCGAGGCACCTTCTCTCGACTGCCTGCGGAGCCCATCTTCATCATGGAAATCAATGTAAACAAGGTCTATTGCTTGAAGGCCAAATGCCTTTGCTGTGACTATTATTTTTTGTCTGGCATATAGAATATCGTGAGTTTCCTTACTGCTTGTTGCACCTAAGAAAATAATGAGAACAAAGAAAAGCTGACAAGAGTGTTTTAAACCTTTCTGTTTTAAATATTTCTTACGTTTAAAAAAAGGGAAAGTTTGAGATTCTACTTCACTGACTTAGAAGAGGGGTGTAAGGCTATTCTATAGAGTCAAAATGATACTCTTCTGAGGAAAAAAGAAAGCTGCTTTAGCAAAAATAAAAAATACTGTCCCTTTAAACAGTAGCTTATAAATTCAGATTTTGATTTAGTTTAAATCAGAAGTTGTAAGCCTGAAGTCAGTGGAAGCTTTGTCTGGTAAGGACTGCTGACTTGACTAAAATGAAAGTAATTGCTTGATTTTACTATTAACTGCATGTACAGTGAGAAGCATTACAGCAAGAGAAGCTTTACACAAATTGATATACTGGGTCCAAATAAATGGTTAAAAAATTCACACTGAGAATAGAATTGCACTTTCCTTGGTTCTGATTCTTGTCACAACTGATGTCCTAAGCTGAATATTTAAGCTTTAGTATTTGAATGAAAAATTGATGGTAGATGACTTCTGAGAAGAAGCAAAAGTATTCATGAGACTTCATGTGCTCACAGGCCACCAGCTAAGCAACATACTCATGTGAAGGCTAGTGGGAAAAAAATAATAACAATAATAACCATAAGGTAACTATTTTGATACAGATTTTCAGCCTGTAAGGAATATTTTAGTAAAGCAATGCTGATTTTTACATTAACATAATTATTTTTAATGTAGAAGTTGATAGCTCTATGCTTTTATCTTTTATCTTTAAAATGAATCAGAAGCTAAGTGCCCTCTTATAAAAGAAATGGTGAAGCACCTTTTATTTTTTAGGAAGACTAATAGTGCTTTCATGTGAATATGTGGCTGTATTGACATGTGACATATTTAAAATAAATTTATGAAAGCAAAATGTAGCAGGAGAGTATTTGTGCTTGATGTCAAAAGCCTGAGTGACAATGGTACGTAAAGAAGTGGTGAAGCAGGCACCAGAATTTTAGGACTTTCAAATGCAGTTCTAAAAAGCATGTGAATGTTGTTTATGGATACAGTATTTTATAATTATTTCAGTGACTCAGCAGGGTGTTTTTTGGTTTTTTTTGTTTTTTTCATTAACTTTTGGTACTGACTGGGAAGAAGCATAAGAAAATCTCAGTGCCTTGTAACACAAGGCCCATGTTTTAATTTGCCAGTGATACATTCTGCATTGAAAAGAAATTAAGGAGAAAAATGAAAACATAAAATGAGACTCAGGTGTCATTAATTATTACTGTCAGAAATTTCACGGGCTTCTCCAATGCAAATGCTATACATAAACATTTATAGTAAAGAGAAAAGTGACAACCTATGCTGGCACGGAAATCCTCCCCTCCAAAGACAACTGCATCCAAATGAAAGCCAGCCTGGGATCCTGCCCTCAGTGCTTCTTCACAGACAGCCTTCAATGGAGAACAGAGTATTAACATATACAGAAATGCAGAATGTGGAGAGACTACAGAGGATATTACAGCAACTCAGCATTAACAAAATCTTTCCAAGAAAATTGCTCCTATCAAGCAAAGCCACTGTAGATGCTCAACAATGCACAGTTCTTTAAAATGACTCAGCAAAAGAGAAAAAGTATTTTTCTTTCCCCAAGCACCTATATTCCCAAATTGCAAATATAGGACATAAATAACAGGTTGCCCAACTTCTGGTTTACATTATGCCCCGGGTGTTAATGTGACCACTACTTCAGATATTTGTGTAGCAATATGAAACAAAATTTGGCAAATACTGTGTAAAAACAAACAAAAAGTATTAAATTTGACTAGTTTGACACGCAATATATTGCATGAGAAACAGATGTAAAGATCAGAATCTCTTTTATGAAATAAATAATATGAATGGTTTACAATTATTTTAAGTTCCTTATAGGATAGAAGGATTACCAATTTAAAGTCTTCTGCTACATATAAATAAAAATAAGCTAAGGAAGTTAAAATGCAACAAGTGCTGCAGAAAAGCATTAAAATAAAAGTAAAAAATCTTGCTGCTGTAGCTATTTCATGAGGAGAGTAATATTGCTATTTTATATTGATGTTTGGATAATATTAGTATCTTTTAAGGCTAAGGCACATGGAGAGAGACATGTAATTACCAGCTCTACTAATGGTTGTTCTTCTATGGCAGCTGGTGGGACACAGAATTATTCTTTAACAGAGTGTGCTTTAAAAGGCAACTCTCCTGCCAGCATCAGCAACTGCAACATTAAACCTCCACTATAAAATACTGTAGGTGAAGAAAAACCTCAGTGGTTTAAAATATGATCTAATTCTGTGTTTGCACACCGGACAGGAGCGTGTCTGTTTGGTTACTGCTTTATTATGCCCCCAGATAGGTTAGCGTGTGCTGTAAGATAAATGGCTGTATCAAACGATCAGGCTGCCTGTGAGGTACTTCTGGAGGTACTTCTGATCTGTGTGTCCTCAGCTGGTCTGAAACTTTTCCCTTAGAGCTTGGGAGGGGAACACAGAGTTCCTCGTGCATGCACGAGTTCTTCCGTTTCATTACCACACTGCCTTGCCTTTCTGAAAAACCTGGACTCGACAGTAAGGGCTGGGGAATGGTTTATATTAAAATGAAATTTATAAATCAGATTTGATCTAAAATTACCCAAAAAATTGAGCGTGTTCTTCAGATATTTTCAAAGTTAATTCTACTTCTAGTCTTAACATTAAACACTCCATCATACACACAAAGAAACGATAACATGGAATTTTGTTGTAATGTTATTAGTAGAAACCATTATAAAGATTCATGTTTAGCAATAGTGAAAGGATGATTAACTCTTATTTCAAATTAAGTGTATACAAAACTTGAGTCTGACAGGTATTAAATAGCCATGTGTACTGCAAAACTGAGTTTTCCAAATCTTTGGAGAGGCCCATTTCCACTCCAAGTGTGTTCAAAACAATAATAGGAATGAAGAGAGGTTTTGTTATTTGGTGTGGACTGTCTGGAACTGTTTTCTCTCTGGAATATTTTGAATTTATGAAGGCCTTTACAATACAAACATCAGAGTTCAACGTGCAAATGTTTTTGGGGATTGAACAGTATGTTTTGTATTTTTTAACCTCTTTTCCTTGGTGAAATTAGGGAGAGACTGAGGAGTATTCTGCTTATCCTAGTTTACTGAGATGGCTAAATATAAACACTTCAAGACTTTCTTACCTTAAAATTCAGCAAGCCCACTGCAGTTTCCACAAAGGGGATAAAATTCATTGGTTCTACAAGTGTTCGGCCTTTTAGGTGATGTAAGAATTTGTCTGAAAACTAAAACTAGACAGAATGAGCTATCAGAGGGAAAAAAAGAGAACAGTCTACATGTATATACAACATGGCAAATATTCACCTGACTGTAACAAACACACCTCCCCACCCCAAAACCTGATAACTAAAAATTAAAACAGCTTTTAACAAGGCCTGTGATTTGAAACTGTAGCATTCACATACATTTCTAAATTTGGAGGCTGGTTTGCAAGGAAAAAAAAACCCAAAAACACATCCAAGCTTAGCACCTCTCACCCTGGCTTAGTGAAATGCAAATCCATGTGCTCTGGAAAACAATGAAGTGCTGCTGTACCTGAGGTCCGGTTTTGTTTCAGGTCCAGCACTGCCATCACTGGAAGCGCTCCCCAGCCTTCTAAGTGGCATCCGTATTATTCATTACGGCACCGTTACCCTTTTGTTCAATAGGCTTTTCTTCATAATTTTTTAGCTTACCTAGGAAGGCCTTAAAAAGGAAGTTTAATTCTTTGAAGACCAAAGCTTGCCAATTTTTTCCATGAGACCAGTTCACAGCTAGCTCTGAGCTGCCAGTGGGGTAGCCCAAATTCCAAAATCTATCATCTGGAAACATACAAAAGCTCTTGCACAGATTTTTCCCCTTTCAAAAGGGGAAAAAAAAAAAAAAAAAAAGGGGAAAAAAACCTTCAGCCCTATATTGCAAATGTATTATGTCTGTCCAGATCGAGTAATTTGCGTCAAGATAAACATATTGCAGGTACTGCAAAAATGTTAGTAAATAAAGACAAAAATCACATATGCATATATTTTAAATTTAAGGAATATTTGACTATTAATGGATATCAAAGGAAAGGGAATTTTAATCATCTCTCCATTCAGTCTCAGTTGGGTAAATCATATCTAAGAGATTTGCATAAATATAAACCATCAAAGACTTTTCATCTTCAAAGGGGGTTTCAAGACCCTATAAGCTTTGTACTGTAATCATCGCAGGTCACAACCCTGCAGGAATAAGGCTGCTATGGCAACATAAAAAACTAATGCTTAAGGCTTAGCATAATATTCTGACTAATAGAAAGGAAACTCATTTTAAAAGCTGGCAGCCTATTTACCAGAAGCTGGATTAGAGGTGTTATTTCCCCTTTTAGCTTCCCCCCACCAGCCCTCCCCAAAAGAAGGAAAATCTAATCACCCAGATCTTGAAAAAAAAAAGCTTTCCAGCAATTTGCAGTAACTTTACAATTAGGCCAAAATAAATCACAGGTTTCTCTGATGAAGAATTCTGCCCTCCCATCTCTGCTCTGCATCATCACCATGGACCTCTTCGTAACTTTTCTTTAGTGAAGAGAATTCCACTCCAGAATATGCAAGGAGAAAAAAATATTCAATTCCATTCACTCTTTACAGTATGGCAGGTTACTACAGTGACAGAAAACAGTAAAGTTCACCCAGGCAAATGCAGAAAATGAGGTAATACAATGGTATCAGCATATATTCTTAAGACTCCTATCTGGTTTTTACTTTTTTAAGAGGAAAAAAAAAGTAAAAAGTGCTACTGTGTGTATATTTTAGGTGCAAGTTAAAGAGCAGAGTTCTCATTCAATTTAAAAATATTTTAAAAGTCACACTCTTGGGATTCTTCCTATCTTTTGTTTTGAAGGTAAGGCAAAAAAAAAAAAAAGCACATTTAATTAAATATTGCCTGCCTTCCTCTCCCTTGTAAAAGATTTGCAATAAGCACCAATACAAAAGGTAACGAGTGGAGAAGTTTCAATTAATTTTTTTTTTTTTTTTCAAAAGGAGACGATTAAATGTTTCCGGCCTGGTAAAGTGTTCATTTCAGGGGGAAAGGGGAAAAAAAAAAAGAAGGCGGAGGAAAAAAAAAAAACCACAAAGCTTGGGGAGGGGATGAAGTAGCAAGGCCTCAGCAATTCTTTCAATTCCAGTGCACACCCAATAGTGTGTCGGGAAGAATGCACACTGGTCGGGATTTGTGGGAGAATTGTCCCGCCACAAAGGAGGGAGAGTTACGCTTGTTATAGTCCAATAAGCCATGCCAGTCAAACAAGTACCCACACTAGGGACAAAAGGAAAGCAAGAGATTCTCACACAAAAGAAAACAAGTAAGCCCATCTTTTAGTTGTGCATCAGCCTCCAGGTTTTCTGCTGCACATAAATAAAAATGAAGGGGGGGAGCGGGTGTGCATGGGGGAAAAGAAACAGCTTCTGGGAGGCTGAGAAATCATGCTGGAGTGAATTTTTGGAGGATTGGGAAAAGAAGGCAGCGGCGTTAGGCAGAGTATGTTCTTTGTGTGCAAAGGTTGGGCAAAGAGAGAGGGAAGCAAAAGAAGGACAATGAGGCAGAAGCTTCTGGGGCTGGCTTGTTTTCCATGATGGAAATAAAAGTTAGCAACAGCAAAAGTGGAAGAGGATGAGGGGACAAAGAGCCCTGGCATCCCATCTCCCTGCAAAACCTACTTGGTGGCAGCAAGGGCTCTGCCATTTTGATATCATGAATATTCATCACTGACAAGTTCCGTCTAACACTTACACGGCTGTAAACCCTGAGAGGTGTACTCTGGTTAATTTAATTACCCGTTGGTGGAAGGGGATGGTGAACCTTCCATGGCGAGTGGTGGAGGCCGAAGGGGCAGCGCCACAGAACGGCCGGGGCCCGTCACATACCCAGCGTATGGGGCTGTGCTCCATTGTGCGCTCAGGCCCATCTCAATGGTTTGAGCAAGGTTAGATGCTGAGATTAAAATAGATCCTAATACATCTGCCTGCCTTTCATCACAGCTTGCACGCCTGCTAGTTGCTCAGCTAGCGGTTTGCAAAAATATAAAGCGAATAATTAAGCATTATTCCTTTACTGGCATGTTAGAGCAATAATGGTATATCCAAACAAGCATCCCTCTTTTTTGACAATTAAAACAATTATACCATAATTAGGCCTATTTCAAAGTTTTCTGAAGTAATTTGACATGCCAACCATTTACATTTCAGGATTTTATTGGCTGAAAATTCAGTTGTGAAACACAAACACACCTGTCAGCAATTAAAAAGGAAGAAGTAGAGAACAGTTCAGGAAATAATATCTGTGCTAATTAAAAACACTAGTTAAAAGCTTCCTGTTTGTTCCTCCAGTTGCCCCAAGGAGTGACCTTCCCCCCAACCCATTTTTTCATATGTTGCTAACATGGTTTCCCATCTCCTGCTTCCAATGCATGTAACTAAGGCTCTTGGACAGACAGTAATTTTGCTTGTTAGGGTAGTTAGAGAAGAGTCAGGCACTTACCCTTCTATTTTTGGTAATATATTCTGACAGCAATATTGGTTCTTTGTCAGCCGTGGGAGAAATACACCTGGTTTTCTTTATAAACCTGTTCCAGATATGCTTTTTATACAGCACATCACACACACGTTTAAGTGGATGCACTTCCCAATTACCTCAGCCAAGCAACAACCTCATATCGTATTTGCAGCCTTCCTTTTAACTCACAGTCATTCATCTCTGCGCCTGTGTGAACTTGGCCCAACAGCTTCAGTCAAAAGCTACTGTGTTGTAGGTACTCACCCATCTTATTTCCTCAACATTCTCAACCTTTGGCAGCATCATGCTTGAAGGAAGGGTCTTGGACTGCAAAAGCACCTCTAGATCTTCTTCTGCGAGGCCGCTGGACACAGAGTTTATCCTGACACACTTTTCTGCATGGCCAAAGTCAAACTCTTCAAGGGTTTTCACGATGGTCAGTCTTGCTTCTCTCTACAATATATATGAGTTCAGAAGCACAAGAAAAGAAAAAGAAAGCATATTTTCTATTGACAGAAAAATGCAATGGGAAGAAAACTTGTTGAAATGACATGGGGGAAAAGCTAGACAGCCAGTATAGTGGTGTCCTCAAAATGTCTGTCACTCTTGGACTTTATTGAAGCAATCATCACCAGAACCTCACAATTTTACCTTCCTCTTCAATGTTTCTTTATAACTGGTAAATTCAATGCATGAGGTTTCTGCCACTTGCAGAAAACAAGACTTTTGTGTCTGCTAGTGCTGAACACATGTAACAAAATCTTTACACTAACATAATGTGTTGCACTGTCTTCTCTCCCAAAAATGACATATTCTTAAATTTGCAGCAAAAAATTAATTTTTGTAGTTCAGCTCTATATTGCCTGAATGTCAAAAAGCACAAATGTACATATACTCTTTGGTTTTCCTTTACTCCACGTATACAAAGCGCATTAAAGGCAGTAATAGAGTTCACAACTTGCATATAAAAACAACACTGAAATAACTCTGAGATTTTTCTTAGACCACATAAAAGGGTATTCTGTTGGCACAAAATAAAATCTCCAAAGACACACACTTCCCCTGGTTGTTTGCTATTTTTGTGAACGTAAATTTACAAATCTGTTTAATAGCTGATTTGCAGGAAGAATACTGGCACGCTTTTCTGAAATGAAAAGCATTTCTTGGCCTGGAGAAGGGGGTAGGGGTCGAAGGAGGGTGCTGGGCTCCCTGCTTCCTGCCAACTGAAGTTTCAACCCCAAATTCCTTCCACTCACCAACAGCCCCTAACAAATTCACATTGTCAAAATGCACACTTATCAAAAGTCATTTCATTTGTGAAGAGTTTTTATGGGGCTAATAAAACTTTAAAGCTCCTGACTCATGGAGGCTCAGGAATGACTTTAACAATATGCAGTTGCTGAATAGAGATGCTTTTCAAGAAAACAGGCAAACTGAAGGAGAAAAAACAACAAAAGAAAAATCACCAAAGTTAATATCCAGGCTAATACAAATCAGCAAGAGAGCACATGACAGTAGATTTAAACCAGACGGATGCAAACCTCTGCCGGCAAGAGGGGCAGAGGTGGTTTCCCAATGTGGTCTGAGTTAAACAGTGTGAGGGAACAGTAGCTTACAGTTGTCAGGACCGATGAGAACAGGGTCTCCCAGGCCAGTTTAAGACAGCTCTGCAGTGTACTGATTTACAGGGCTGGGACCCCTGATAATTAGGGTAAGTTTAGAGAAAAGCAATTGGTGGCTCTAACTGGTTAAAAGGAAGGAATAATGAAGCAGAAAGTTAATGAAATCTGAAGCGAACAGCCTTCAGCTTGGGGCTACTAGCTGTGCTCCTCCGAAGGTTGGGAGCATGTGCCCATTAATGGGACAGACGGGAACAAGGCACCCATGTATGTATCCCTGGGTTGCGATCAAGGGGCATGTTCAAAGGTAATCTCTGGAAAACGCAACCCAAAACATTCGAACTGCTGTGAATGGACTCTGTCTGGGGCCATTAGGAAAGCCACATAAAAATGCACGCAGTTCAGTACAAACATGTCCAGCTGGAAGACAGCTCCGGAGCATGGCTGTCTGAAATGGTTCTTCCAAATTAGGTAAACCAAACCATACGATGCCAATACCAGGAAATACAAATCCCCTATGTCTTCCTTCTCCAACCTGCGCTAATGGGTTTCTAGGGCTGGACTGAAAGGTTCTGGATATGATGCAGAAGAGTAGCTTAAAAACACACTCCAAACCAATTTATGCTTTCAATTTAAGTCAGAATATCACTGTTTCAGCACACACCAATCCAGTTTGCAAAAGAGAGGTCTCCCCAAAGTATCCTGTAAGGCAACACCCAATTCCAACTGAAGGCACATCTCTAGCAAACTTGCAGCCTAATTTGTTATGATTTTTTTTCAGAATATAATAATGAACAGGAGGCCATCTCCTATCTATTTTTCTCCTCAGTCTGCAAACTCCCTTCCCAAAAAAGGCAGATCGTGTCTTTCTAGGTATATTTCCATACAAAACACTTATTAACAGGCTGTTGCTGTTATCAATTTACATAAACTAAATGTGCAGCCCTCTGGTACGTATCCCAAAAATAACCAACAACTTCACTGAATTTATACCAACCAGCAAACATGGGGAGGGGGTTGTTGTTTTTTCCCATATTTTAATAGAAAATATGTTGCTATGTTAGTTAACACACCCATGCCATCTGTTGGGTTGAGAATTTATGCGTTTTCTTAGAACTGCTATGTTTTAGATCTGTCTGCCTAGATACCCCAGGAATGGAAACGTTTCCTTTCCATTATATAATACTTCTAGTCACTATAGTCTCCACAGCAAGAATCAATTTATGTTTTTAATTGTAGAACAAACTGATGGGACCAGGCTGCCAAAGCCAGAGCTTGTGAGTACTCAATGCCTACCCCTCCTAACATAGAGGAAATCCAGCTGATATTAGTGGGGAGTATCAGGTCCCCATAAAGGTTTCCAATAAAACGTTTCACGGGGAAATAAAAAAAATATACTAAAGCCTTTGACTAAATGGAGGAAAGGGAGAACCCTTTCTGCCTCATTATGCAGGGAAAGGTAGATGTGATTCTTATTGTAGGATTCATGCAAAAGCTAAAGGTCCAAGCCAGGTAAACTACTTCGACATTGCATCAGAGAAAAATGTAGTCCTTGATACAATAATAACTTTACTGCCAAGAATGGGAAAACTAGCATTTTTAAGGAATGGTGAGAAAAATATTTGCCCTGTTCTTCACATGAGAACTACAACATTAGATAATACTTTGTCATGAAAGAATAGCTGATAAAGAAATAAACACTATCATTAAGTAAAACATTTCATGCCCAGGTAGCTTGGAATGGTGATATCCTCCTTGGGTCCCATGTGAGTTCAGTTCTTTGTCAAACTGAACAAGAGAGACGGACAACAGAGAGCTTCACAGTAAACAGTGATACTATTAAAATACGCTAAATTTGCAACTTGTGCTGGAAAGCTCACTGAGGAAAAAAGTTTGGTCAGGGTGGCTACTTTAGCACCCCTTCTGTCTGACTCTGAGGAGGACACAGGAAGAGATTCATTACCACGTGCAGCTACGCCAACTGGTAAAGATAAAGGTTTCGGTGACGCAGCATTGCTGACAAAACTATTGCTACTCAAACACACAGACACTGAAATGAAAAATGGGAATATGCGTATTGCCGGCTCGACTGGCACCCATTAAACCTAATAACTAACCATCCTCATGAGTTTCTAGCTCTGAATTATCAAATCTGCAAAGAAAACAACATCCGTCCACTTTTACACTCCAGTGGAAGAGGTGGTCCCTCGCGGCAGGGCTGCGCAGTCTCGCCATCTGGAGAATAAATCGAGTGTGAAGTACAGTATAGTTTGGGACCAAGCTCCGTGGCGGCAGCCCAGCAGTTAGTTCATTAGTCCCAAACTTGCGGGGATTAGCGCGGTATCAGCTCTACTGTCGGATGGGATCAGGCAGGCAGAGCGCGAGGCTCCAGGAAGGGGGTGGCGACAAAGAGGGAGCCCCTTGGGCTTATTGGTAAAACCACAGGGTATAAGTGCACCTAAATAGGTGGTTTTGGTACCAGTATTTGGAAACAGCTTCCCATCATCTGAATCAGTACCTTTCCATTTCTCCTTTTTTTCTTTTTCTCACCTTTTTTTCCCTTTGCATTATATGTCAAAACATAGAAATTTCCACTTCAGAACAGAAAAGCCACAGAACTGGAAGAAAGAATGCCATGGAACTGGAAGCCCAGCCACTCACTCACCCTAGACACACTGTTAATACAGTAAAAATGAAGCAAAGATGGTCAGATTAACAGCAGATGGAAAAATTACATGTTCTTCTTTCTTTTCAAACTGGTACAATTCCCTACAATCTTGCTTTTCAGCACTGTGATTTCTAGACCTACCTGATTTTGAGGACAAAATCTCTGTTTTGCTTTATTTTTCTTGCCTAGTCTTCCCCCTTTTTTTTCTAAAGACCTCCAGGCCTTAATGTAAAGATAGTGGTCATACTTAAATATATGTTTATATATAGATCTCATCCTGTTAACATCTTTTGGTAACGATTCTTCATATGGAAATGTAAATATGTGATACACTAAAATGGCAGGCCAGAATCTATCATCCTCAATGCCATAATAAGTTGGCATGTTTCAAATGGGAAAGGAAAAATTAATTACTGTAATCACAATTCAAGTTCTTTTTTTTTTGTGACAGGTCTGACATGGTAAAAACATACAATTATGTGTTAATGTTAATTCCTTGGAGTGGTTTGTTTACAGAACTTGACATTGCTGAATCTTTTGTCACTTATATTAGTGCATGCCATACAAATGCACCTCTCAAATAAGATTTTGCAGAGTGCACATATATATTATATAGCTATAGCAGCTTTGTGCAGAATAGAGTTTCTGCAGGGGGAAAGTCTGACATTTTCTGCATGCATAATTCTCCATCAATTAAGTGTTGCCATACAAAATGATGGCATACAAATGCCATTTAGTTTCAAATTCACAAATGGGATTGGCAAGAGAAAAGAGAAATTACGTTTGTTTTTAAGGAAACAAAGAGAACCATAAATGTGGAGCAGAGTGCTACTGAGAGCAGGAGGTACTTGTCTAATGAGACTTTCTTTCTACCTTACACGCATCATGTACTTGTGAGAATAAATCTTTGAAATGGCAAGTACGTATTTCCAGTTAGTCTTGTTAGACTGTAAAACTGCTGTAAATATGCACAAAGCCTCCAGGAAGTGGTTATTAAATATTTTCTCATTGTTACCTCTGAGCAGACAATCTGTTAATGAGTTTTAAAAGATTTAAGAAATTTTAAAACACATTTTCTTTTGCTTCAACATGAAACACAGCAAACCTACCATGTAATCAATCCTAAAGGAAAGAAGGAGCAGGAGTGGGGAGGAAGAGGGAGAACAGAGTCTCCATCATGTATCTTGGTGTCTCTCCTCTGTGGTTCAGGCAAACACATGTTTTAGAGTCCTGTAAGCCACTGATTTTTCTGCTACTCTTTCCTGAAAGATCTTCATATCTTTAATAATTATTTGTTCTTTTATTTTTTTTTTGTTTAATACCAACCTTTTCACTTGTCTGAAAAAGATTCTTCATGACATCATAATGAGTAATCTAACTCCGTGCACTTCTAGCATCTGCTGCTTTTCTCTCTGCTCTGCTAATTGTCCTTACATGCAGTACATGTCTAGCAACACTAAACTGGTGCAAACGTCAGTAGTCAGCATTGTGAACTAAGCAGCAATTTAATCATGCTCTGCTGAGGAAACCAAATTTCTTTGCCTATGTGTGTACGGATGTGTTCCCCGACCTTAAATAAAACTTCTAGAGAATAGAAGTTTTATTTAAGGTCTGGGAACACATCCATGCTCTTATCAACAGTATCTGTCCTGTATTTTTAAAAGACAAGATCTCTAAAAGCTGTCTAGGAACAGCTGGGAGTGCTTGCTGCCACGTAAGCCCAGCAAGCTTCTCCCTCCCTCTACCAGTGTGGACAATGTGGGTCCTGAAGATGTTAGGTGGGGGTCTATCCAACATCATCAGAGTTGGGCAGTTTCCACATGTGGAGGTCAGGTGGCTGGTCCTGAGATGCTGTGAATGTGGAGAACCAGGGAACAAGAGCCTGAGGTTGTCCCAGCCAGCAGCCCAGGACCCAGGGCTCATGAATCCCAATAAGCTGTAGGGATGCTCAGCTATATCAGTACTAAATTTCTGCTGATCCTAACTGTCCAAGGGCATGTATACAAGTGCAACAGCAAGACATTTTCACAAGTTGTCATCAAGGTATTTTTCTGACTTGCACATATCTTGGAGAAATTTAAACAGAGGCCAGTAGGCTGCTAGAATGAACTGGCACACAGAAATATTCACATAATATGAGAACTGAGTGTAAATGTCTCAGTAACAAGAATTATACAGCACTGTATGTGTGTGTGTTTGCATGTGTCTGTGTGTGCAGAAACACAGAGACAGGCCTGTACCTTAAGACTGTGTGTACAGAAATGTTTCAAGAGGTTTTTAATGATAGTAATATATACAGCAGCTTAAATAAATGAAAGTTTTTTTCATGTATGTACACAGCTATTCTTCTGTCTGCCAACTTTTATAAACACTTACAAAAGAGATGTAAACAACCTTTCAATTAACACAAATCAAGCTAACACTAATTTAAGCTGGCTGCAAGAAGTAGTCTCTTTACTTTTTTTCCCTGGCTTTCTGAAGATACTTTTGGTTTTGTGACAGATTAGCATCACAAACAAAAATTCTTTAGAAGCATTAGTGTTAATTAGTCTTCCTGGACAGACCAAATGAGCTGCTGGATGATGAAATAAGGCCACAAAATATGCAATCTAATATATCAGTTAAAAAAAGGGTAATACTTTACTTTCATCTGAACTTAACTGTATGTTAATTTTATATTTTAAAATGTTACAGTTTAAGATGTATTTACTTGGCAGTATGTAATAGATAACTATGGAAAAGGTGTACATTTAGACATCCATTTTTTATTTTTACAAGTGCATAGTTTTGTTAATGCTGATAATAAAATGCACTGCTGTCTGTCAAAAGAACATCTGCTTTAGTAAACTATCAATCCCTGTTCAGCAGCTGATTTCAGGTTTGATGATTCTAAGTGAGATATGGATCAAATGTTTTAAAGACTGGCAAATTATTGCCTCAATTACTTAATAAATCAATTGAAAAAAAATACTTAAAGCCAAGAGAGGTAAACAGAGGTTTTCCGAAAAAAACCCAACTGGCCAGAACTTTATGCCTGCTTGTACTGGAGGAACCAGTGTCTGCCCCAAGCTGCTTAATAACCCCTAGGAACAAGGAAGGCATTAAGAAAAATCAGGTTAGGTGTGCCATGGCATCTTTTATCCTTCCTCTTTTCTGGAAGAAACTTTTCCCAGTCTACCTACAGTCTTAATAAAACTAGGTGTTTCAAAGAGAAAGCTTGAAACAACTGTTGTGTTTCTGGTGTTGTGCAAATACTGATTAACAGCTCTTATCTCAGTTTTCAAAAAGTGCCTTATCTGCATTGGCGAATTAGCAAATTAGTATTCTGTAATGTGATCAAAGCTGCACAGATGCCTTAAGTCCAAGTGTTTACAGCTCATGTTTGCAGTAAAACTGTAATGGTACAAAAAAGCTCTCAACTCCTCATTTTCAACTTACATTTCAAAGTTAAGTGCTGTCACCTTGTAGATGTATGTATTTCCATGCAGTGTGGATTCAACACCAAAAGTGGTCACTCAGGTTTCTTATGCTGGGTAAGGCACTCCCAGGAAGTCCTCCCACCAGATGGGTTCTTGAGCCATCTAGAAGAGGACTTCTGAAACCTTCTTATCCCACAGGTGTTTTTTTAAAGTAGAAATTACCTTACGTAGTACTGTATATGCCCTTGTGAGATCATGCCATTCATATCAATTTCCATGTGCAGACTCTCTGAGAAAATCTATAACACTGGATTAACTTAGCTCCCAGCTTCACCTGAAGGTCTTGGGTCCCACCTGCCCACAAGGCACAACTACTCACGTACATCCAGACTCTCCTTTGAGGGATTGAATAATCTATTTCCTCCAAACCACAACACAGGTGTGGTTTCAGAGATAGATCTCTCCAGGCATCATGCCCAAAGAGTGGTTTGGGGAGGCCTGCTCCAAGATCAGCTGCCCCCACTCTGCTCCAGCAAAGCCTGTGTCCCTTCAAACACTCCCATGAACCATCTTGCCATGCTCCAGGGTGTACAACACATCCTCAGCTGAAGTTTAAAAACCTCATGGTGGTATGCTACCCTGTTCATAAGCTGGAAATCAAGAAAAACCACCCAAAAAACAACCGTACTACAAAGTTAGCGACTCTATCAAAACCCCATGAGGAGACACAGGGCACCCATGTGCTACTAATCCATCACTGCACTTAACCTGCTCTAGAGATATGCTCCTATGCCGTGTGGGCACAAGCCCCTCTGTCACACTAGGTGAGGGCAGCAGGGATCTCTCCTTGGATCACATGCATTTAGCACTGCAGAAGTAGCCTGTAATTGCAGTAATTACTTCTATGGGAGAATAACGTTAGGAGATGTTGAACACATGAAACTTTGATCTAACAAGCTTTGCATTAAATTGACACAACTCTTGTCTTCCTGCAAAGCAAACTTGTTTTATACTTGTATTCCTCAGCCAGTGCTCACCTTAACAAAGACCCATCTCATTAAGCTGGATTTTGCCAGAAATCCATCTTCTTTCTCTACCAGAAGAAGGGCTTCCTTTTGATAGAAATCCCATGTGGGTGGGTGACTGGGGTGAGTCAAGGAACCCAACAATACCCACTTCATCCCAAATGCAGGTTTTAGCACGTCCTGCAGGCAATATTTTCTCAGATGCTCCATATGATGAGGCAAAGCCTACACCTTCTGGCAGAGTCCCTGAAGGATGGGCAGCAGTACAAAAGCAGTTGCCCTCCCTTCTTTCCACCCCCACATCCCAGGAGTGGGAGACAGGAAACAGCACCAGAATGCCATGTCCCATGTACATTGGCAGTGACTAGCTGAGGCAGAGACTGATCCCTGATACAAAATAAAATTATTAAAAATAAACTCCATGACTCATGTATTCATGGTAAGGAGTAGGAACCTTTTAGAAATGAATTCACTTGTGTTCTGTGGTCTAAACAAAACCTGACAATGTAAATTTTCCCCTGCCTAGATCTGTGATTGGTGTCAAAGGAACTGAGATTTTTCTCCAGTTTGAAAGTGGGACCTGAGAAGGTGTCTCTTTTCCAGGTCAGATCTCACTCGTGTCAATCCTGCAGTTGTAGGGTGGTATTTGTACATCACTGATAGTCGTATTGTACTGGTACAAAACAATACACACCTTTATAGACATGGAGAGAATTGTTTACTGGTATTCATCAAAACCTGATTAAGTTCCTCATTTAGATATTCCTGACTGCAGTGGAAATCAGGAACTTGTGATATTTCTTTCCCTAACCTTTTCTTCAACTTACTTTCCTGATGAAATAAATTACTTTTAAATGCTAGGCTGACTGAGAAGGTGCTCCTCAGCTGGGCTTCTGGAATATCTATGAAGTTGAAAGTAAAGTTGGTGTGTATTTCCCAATAAAACAATAAAATAAACCAATATATGATTATTTCTGCAAGATCTAAGCAGTTCCTGCCCTCTTCCACTTATTCCCACTCCATGCCCCACCTTTTCTTTTTGCAAGCATTTCCAACCAACTGTTTCTTGAGCCAAGATGCAAACTGGATCACTGAAGCAATCCCATTAGAGAAACTCAGATTTTCTGTATGGGAGAGTAGGATTTTGTTTTTTACCCCAGCCCATTTAATCAGTCCTGTTTACAGCCTGGCCAAACAAACAATTGCACCACTGCAAGAAAAGGCATGGCAAAGGATGACAATAAGCAGCTAGGAAGGGCAACATGAAAAAAAAAACAAACCACTTTTAGAGCTGTTTTTGTTTTTCTTTCCACCAGAGCCCAGCCAGCTAAGCACCCACTGTTTCATCTAGTTTGTGCCAATGAGGAGAGTAGTAGGTAGGATTCAAGCAAAAGCCTGTATCCCTTAACAACCCTCACTACAAACCCCCATTCTTGCTTTCATATATATTTCCCCATAAAATTACCTCAGCATAACTAACAGGGGCATCTGGCAGCAGAGCACCTTGTTAAATCATTGATTACTTGACTAACACAACTTCTGCCTTCATTAATGTGGTTCCCTTCATAACATTTTTCTAGGCCTGAATATGCAGGGCTCCCTCACCTGTGCTTTTGTTACCTACTCTTGCATCCGTCCAAATCTGACATGAATTCCATTCACTTCAAGCACACTGAACACAGGGTTTGAGTTCAAATTCTTTACACATGGCTTATCAGGTATTTTCTCTCAGTTTCTGGACAATGACTCTGCCAAATGCACTGCAGGTAAAAGACTAATAAGAAGATGGGTTCAGCTTTGGACCATTTCTAGAAACATACAACAAATACTGGGGTCAGCCTGTACTTTGTACTGATTTAACTACTTCAGATTTAGTTGACACCAATAACATTAAGTTGATGCAAAGCACTGGCATGAGACTATTTGCTAAAATGCTAGTAGCAATATAATTTATTCTCCTGTGTGAATAAAATTCATGGACAATAAGGATTTTACAGCAATATAACTGCATTAATACAGTATTGCTGCTTTGTTTATCTTATATTAATTTTAAACCAACAGTGATAAAATAGAATTCAGTGTTTACAAGTTTGACACCCATTAAACTGCCTTTTTTTCTCACTTTCTTTTCCTCTTATATTTCTGCCCAACTTGCTTTATTGTTGTGTAACTGTCTGAGCAAAGTATGTATTTACCATTTTTTTTGTCCTTTTACTTGATATAACTCTCCTTCTTGATCTGAATGAAGGACTGCCAAAAGAGATTAGTGAAAATATGTTCTACTTACCTAAAAAATCTATTTTTTGGGAAACTGTTCTGCTTTACTTGCTAAACCTGTTTATATTTTTTGATTGCCCCAGTAATAATGTGTTTTGTATTGAGAACAGAAGGTAGTTTTCCCCCCAAAGTGCTCAGAGACATTTTCTCCAGCCAGAATCCCCACTCCCATCACCTGCATCAGGTGCAGGTTAACCCTGGTGGGACTCAGGTGATACTCCCTTCCCTTTTCTTGGCAGCAGCTTCTCTCTCAGCTGCCAGCCTGCCACCAAGCATCGTGTCTGTTTGGCAGCCACCCCTGCAACCTCCGGAAGCTCCCTGGCTCCATTTTCTCATTCCAGCTGGGCACTGAGGCACTGACCCCGCCAGAGTGTTCGCAGGGCTTGTGCTGGTGTGTGGTTATGCTGCTGGATACAGAAGGTCATTTGTGTCCTTTCCTGGTTAAAGTGTCTTTGCTTTCACTTCCAATGGGGCTGTAGCCAACACAGTCCAAAGGGGTCCTAGCAGTTACTCTACGTCTAGAGAACTTCACTTATTTTTTGAGGGCAAAACACAGCAGCGTTAATGCTCTTTGGCTTTATCTGTTGGCAAGTTCCCTACCTATTTCTCTCCCAACTCTTTGACTTGGCAAGCAATCATCAATAAACTTTTTAGGAAGTCTCCTCTTTAGAGGCAGTTTCTGCAGCACAGGTGCAGGAACAAATCCTTCTTGAACCCACTAGACCACTCCAATATCTGAGGGTGCTGTACCAAGTACAACAGTACCAGAAAACTATTGTAAAGTTTGTATCTTACCAAAGCATCTTTCTGTCCTGGTTCTTCATTTGATCTATCACCTTCCCCACTGGGCTTCAGATGAAGTCAAAGAATGACAGGATTGCTAAGGCTGGAAGGGACCTCTGGGGGTCATTTGTCCAATGCCCCTGCTAAAGCAGGGACACCCAGAGCTGCTCCCCTGCAGATCGTTTTTGAATATCACCAAGGATGGAGACTCACAACCACTGGGAAACCAGTCACTGGTCAATCACTGACACAGTGAAAAAGTGTTCTGATGTTCAGAGGGATCCTCCTGTGTTTCAGCTTGTGCCCATTGCCTCCAGTCCTGTCACTGGGCAGCACCGAGCAGAGCCTGGCCCTGCCCTCTTTACACCCTCCCTGCAGGCATTCACAGACACTGATGGGATCCCCCCGAACTGCACAGACCCAGCTCTCCAAGCCTCTCCTCAGAGGAGAGATACTCCAGTTCCTTCAACATTTTTGGATCCCATTCCTGAGCTGTCTCCGGTATATCCATGGCTCTTGTGTACTGAGACCTCTGGCATTCTCTTCCAAATGATTTACAAAGTTTAGAAGTCCTCTCTGCTATTTGTCAGACATCTTTGAGCATATTAAAACTGTCCACTTATTTTTTATTTTTGGAAAATGTTAAGGTCCACGTAAAATAATTACTAGTATTCAGCACTCCATTTTATTTATTAATATTATTGTTTCTAAAATTCTCATGTCCCTTCATGCTCTAAGCACCATCTTTTCCAATACAATTCTCATTTCCAACTGAGTGATTTGATCTTTGCTTTAAGATAATTTTTCATCTGTTGCTTATTTGGCTTTATTTCCTCTTGACCAGGTTTCACAGCTTCAGATTCTGTGTTGGCAGTTTCTTGGCCAGTTTTCCTTTCCTGTTGACCAGATATAATCTCTGCCAGTATGGATGCTAAGTCCTCTATTGCTGGCCAAGCAAGAATCAATCATGCTGGATCTTACGAAAATAAATTTACACTTAATAGAAATATAATCCTCTTGGGAATTAACATCTGCCCTAACATAAACTTTGCTTATCAATGCTTATGAATATGAATTAATTATTCCAGCCCACTTACATGCATGTTTGTAAATAGACAGCTATTAGGAAAATTAAAACAGCAAGATGAGTAGCAAAATGGCTCCAGTCTAACAGCTATATAAATATATATATTTAAGAATACTACTTCTGCCTGTGGTTCTCAGGACAGGCCGTTGTTCGTCTCCATACGCATGTGGACCTACTTTCCAGCTATTCTTGTTTCACATCTATATTGCAGAATCACTGCAGAGCCACAGGCAGGATGAACCCCATTGTCCTCTAGACCATTCAAGCTTAGCACAAATGCACGATCTAGCGATGAGAGCTTTCACGCAGCCAATTCTGCGTGCCCAGAAGTTCAGCTCAGCTTTTTCATCCTGAACAATGGGGAAGCAAGGGGGATAGCCTAATATTTTATCCTCTGTTTTGCCTACGTAGTCTTTGTCCACCAGTGTTTTGTGGTATTAAAGGTGAACCTCTTTCATGCAATAGCTTTCAAAAAGCCTTCCTCCTCTAGACAGGGCAATGACTAGTTAGAGTCACTGTTTGCTGTTATCCTGATCTGCTTTTCAAATGAAGATGCTTTTTCTATCATCTAAATAACTTGTTCTGCTCCTTCAGTGTCTTCTCACACCATGGTACACAATCTCTGGGTTAAATACAGGACAAAATTCTGAAAATTAATTTTCCTGCTCTCCTGTCTCCCAGGCATCCCCCCCACTCCCTTCAAGCTTTGCTTGTACTTTTTTCACTGCTCGTAGTCAAACAAGTTATTGAAATGTTTTTGTTTGTTTTTTGCTGTTTCCCTCCCTCACCTTCAGTCGATGTTTGTAAAGCATTTAACACTACACCAGGCGGGTTAATTTACTGCACTGGTAAAACAGGCTATTTGGAGTGTCTTGCAACACTGACATGTTTTCAGCTTGAAAATCAGATGTCTCCATCCCAAAGGAAAGAATTCTTGCCAAAGCTTTGTTTATATCGATGCCAGGTGCAATCTGGCCCAACAGTGGTAATGACATATGAACACTAAACAGTTTGTAAAAAACATACTTCAAAATGAAATCTGAATCCTGTCTATAAAGACCCAGGTAAAGGTCTTACAAGGAATTTGCCTGGTGTAGAAAAGTATTTCTTTGTAGAAACATTAATTTGGCTTCTGGGCTCCCTTTAGTGTTATTAGTGGCCTCTGATTTCAGTTTTTTCATTACAGTTTGTTTTTCTTTTGCTTCTGGTAGAGTTTTCAAAGCCAGAGGTTTATTGTGTAAAAATATTTTAACAAAAATTACTGTAATTACTGTATTTAGTATTTTATTTTGTACATGGCTTTTGCATGTACGATCAGCAAAATAAACCTTTTCTTTTTTTGCCTCACAGAGTGTAACCCTGACCTGGTGAAAATTAGAAATACTGCAATGCAAAGCACACTGCAGAACCTCTTGAAAGGGAATTGCCAGAATTTAATTGCATCCTCCTCTTCTTAAACAAGTTCAAAACAGGCTTTCATACCTAGAGGCGATATTTTGGTTACTGGTAAGTTAAACCTGTGTAAGAGTCCTGACCCTTAGATGAAGTAACTCCCTGCCCATAGTGTGAAAGCATCAGAAACCCTGGTAGGCTGCAAATTGCGTATGTTTGTCAGATCTCTGTGATGGTCACATCCTTTTCAAACTTACGGTAGGTCAGATAAAACCGTGGAAAGCAGAGGTGGGTAGACACACTGAGAGGTTTTTAAAATGTGCCCAGATTTTGTTTGCAAATCTGTATTAAATTGACACTCCCACTACATCGGCGGCCATTTGAATGAAGAACTGGCCCTAAAAAAACCAGTGACATTTATGCAGTGATAATATTCTTCTCTCTTCAGAGGGTCAGCATTGAAACCAAATGCTCATTGCTGCTGTCAGTACGTGTGCTGCTGTAAGGAAGGTGCCCAGTGTGATCTACATATCCTATAGGCATAGAGCAAATCACTTCCTCAAAGAGTAAACCAAACAAAAGCCAGAGAACAACAGCAATAAGAGACTATTTGACAAAAAGCTATTCATGTGCAGAACCCATTACCTCACCACATACCTAAGCGTGAGGCAGTGGCTTTGGGTTTTGTCTTAAGAAAAACGCTGAGGGAAATTTTCAGGATGCTTTTCCCATGTGTTTGAAGTAAAATCAGGAGATCAGTATGCCTTTAAAATGAGAGATAAGCCTCTTAATACTTTAACTCAAACTTCACAAATCATGGTTTTTGAATCAGTGCCTCAGCAGTAAAGGAAAGACTCAGATTTGCAGATGGCAAGTCGCTTGCTGCAATCTGAAAGGGTCTATACTATAATGGCAAAAAATATGACTATATACACTTTCTTCCTCTGTCCATCTGCCACTGTTATAGTCTAGTGTGGGGGTGATTTTATTTAAATTTGGACTGTTTGCAGGCTGATTTCTCATTTCTGCAATCATTAGGTTTGTCACAAAAAGAGTAAATAGAATTAAAAAAAAAACAAAAACAACTGCTGCCTTGATGCTGTGCGACTTAAATAGTGAAATCATTGCTATAGACTTCCACAGAAGAAATCTGCACACATCTGCTGCTGGTCTGCATAGTATCTCTCCCAGTGACTATGCATGTACATATATATATGGAGGGAATCTTTGGGAATCTTCTCAATTCTTTCAAGTATTTTCTAAAATGGAAGATGCAGTATCTTCTGGTAGTAATGACCAGACAGACCAAGAATAACAGAGGAGAATTACATTAATAATAGAAAATGAGTAATGCAAATATATATTTAATTTATTAATATTTAAAGGTCATAGGAAGAGTAATCTTGTGTTACTCACTTACTATTCTCCTTCATCCAGGGAAATTACACAGTAGCTGCCCTGCGAGCTAGTTCCCCCCACACTCATAAGAAAAAAGGTCAATGGACAGAGGTATGTATTTATCAAGACACAGAAACATTGAAAAGCTGTCAGGAACCATGACTGCAAACATCAGATAATTCACCTTTCCCCTTACTCAAGACTTGCCACGAACAGGACATACAGATGGATTTTTGTTTGCTTGTTTTTCAGAGGGAGTGGATTTGCCTAGAAAAAGCCTTTGTGCTTTTTGCCATCAGACCTTCATCATTGCAGGGACCACTTGGTGGATTTGCCTCCTGCAGTGGTGGTCCTCATGGACAAATCCCCCCAGCCCAGACTGGTCCCCTGTGCTTTCCTCGTGCCCTTGGCTCCCAGTGGCACTGGTGCACCGAGGTGGTGTCCCCAGGGCTCTGCAGAGTCCCCCCAGCACATCCTGCTCCCCAGAAGGCACGCTGGTGACTGCAGGGAACAGAAACAGCTGTCTAAAGCTGCCATCTCTGCCAGGCTGATGGCAAAGGAATTGCATCAAATAAGGGAAATTGGCTCCTTGACATGTTATGTTTTTAAAATGGCCTGTGATGTTACAGGGTCAGGAGTTTTAGGGCTTGTAGGTCATTAGCTTGGGGGATCTGAAAAAATAATATCTGAAGATAGACTTTTAAAGAATTCACTTTAAATAGCTTATTCTGTGACATTGAAAATATATCAAACTAAAATTATTGCAGAACACCGATTCCCATCTCTTTTGCATTGCAGAAGAAGTGTCAGTGTGCAAGGTGGAAACTCAAGCCCACTGGGACAGTAAATATTTTGGATCTGTGTTTTTTTGCAAGATGGAAGAAAACAAAGCAGCTGCCAACAAGGTTTCATCCTGCTCTCAGTCCTATGGCAACGCCACCAGAGAAGAGGGAAGATGAGTTTGGCCCATTGCTTGGCAGTATCTGGCAGAGTATACATGGAGGTATCAGTCATCTGCTTTGTCTAAACACTAAAGAAATTTAACCACCTTTTGGGTGGCCCACCTTATATATTTTTTTTACTTTCTTCCTTGTTTTTCCTTTTAAATTTAAAAGGAACTTTGATTTTGTTATGATTTGCATTCAATATTTGTTTTCCACTAAGATGGTATTGATATAATTTGGCATGCATGTTGTTCTAAAGTCACTGAAAACAGTGGTAAAGAGCACCGAAGAACATTATTTGCTGTGGATCTGAAAATCTATGAACATTAATATATTTGTTTAATATAAGAAAATGAATAGGCAGGACACATTTTGTTGCACAGTTCTGAAATTTGGCTCTTTGTCTAAAGCTGATGTAAAAAATAAACTGGTTTTAAGCTATGCAAAGTTTAAGCTATCCAGCATCTTTTTCACTTATTCCATGTCAAGTGGGTATAGAATGTAGTGATTGTGATAAGGAGGCTTTTCACATCCATTTCTACCAGTGGTAACCCAAGACGCAGAGGGGGGTGAAGAACAAGGGTCATATTTATAATCTGGAATGCTGCAAAATGTATCTCTTCAAGTTTTCAGCTGAACTGAGATATTTATCTTAACAAGATCTAATTAGACCTAATTTCCATAGCATATCAATTATTTTCCTCATTAGAGTAGCTAATGCCATGTTCAGATATCATGGCAATCAAGCTTGTGATTTCTGGAAAAACTGGTTAGAAGGCTTAGTATTAAGTGTGTTTCCAACTGTGAAATTTATCCTTCTGAGCAATGCCTCCCAGTTTACTCACTTTGTTCCAGGATTCGCTGCAGCATATGGCCACTGGAACCCATTAAATAACACAAAGTAAGACAGGCAGCGATGAGTCAAAAATAGCTGCACTAGTGAATCGCCTTTCAAAATTCTGTCTCTAACAAGAAAAATAATGAAGTATAAGACATGCAATTAGAAGAAATTAAGGTCAATTTTCAAGCCGGGTTGCCTACATGGTGGTTTCGAAATCCACGTTAGGCACCTCAAATAAAAGCAGTCTGATTGAACACCTGCAGCTCTTGGCAATGCACTCGTGCTTATAAGGCAGCCAGGCAATTCTTGCACTCAGAATCTCTACCTCGATTTTATTTTCCCCAGTTCCTAAACCTCCTGAAACTCTGGGTTCTAATCACAAGGTTTAACATGTTCCTTTTTCCTCCTAAGGAAGATACCCAGTGCTTCCAGTGCAGGGCCATATGTGTGCCATATACTTGTTGGACAAGCCCCATTCGCTCAGCATGAGAGTGAAGGCACTTTTTCCATTACAGGAGCTTGTCGCATTGTTATTTGGCCAAATGCGTTGTCACAACATACTTGGATTCCTTGCATCCAGCCTGAGTCATCTAAAAGTTTGGTGTCGGCTCTAAGGTTTTCTCTAGAGGTTTTGTTAACAGAGATCAGTATATCTGGAAGGAGATTTATCTTCTAGAGTGGCTGCCTGAGGCATTGAGATTATTTGTTCTTTGGAGGCACCCAGCTCCCTTAGCTGAAGCACCTTCTTCCTAGAGAGCTACAACAGGCAAGCTAAATCTCACCTCAGTGTTTTTGGGGCTGGTGGCTCCTACCCAGATGAGACACACAGCGTTTTGGTAATGTGGAAGGCTGAGGTAGAGACCTCTGCTGCTATTAGAATATTACACTAGTAGTGGATCTGAGCTCAATGTATGGTTATACAGACACGATGCATGGCTGAGGGCAGCTTCCATTCACAGCTACACCCTAACCAAATATTTATTTATTTCCTCTCATTTAAAATATGCCTACTGCTCTGAATGGGTACACCTTGAATGAGGCACAGGAAACATGCAAGTTTCTGAATTAATGGAATTCTTTACTTGATGCATTTTCATAGCATCACAGAATAGTTTTGGAGTCTTGCAGTTATTTTTATTTGATTACGATTGCATCCAACTCCTTTCATTTGCAAATAAAAAGATGTTTCATTTGGCTGTCCAAATACTATATTCAACCAAAGTATACCAGGAAATAAACAACTGTGCTCTTCTGACCTGTGTTATGAACAATAAAAAGTTACCTAAGAGTCCAGAGAATGTACACACTGTGTCTGTCCCCTTATACCTAAGCATGTCTATGAATTTAATGGGCATATTCAGGTACTGTGCAGATAGAAATCCAGCCACATTTCTCCTAATTGATTTGAAATTATACGGATGGTAATGGTGCCAGAAGACAATTTAGTTTGCTCTTTCATACTGAGCTGAAGTTGTTTGGTTTTCTTAAAAGAAATAAAACTGATAATTGTCACTACAGTAAGTAAATATGTCTGAATACATGCAGAAAGCAGATCTATTGGGTAAGAAGGTTACAGAATCTCATTTTGTGGTCCATCTGCTCCCTCTTTACTTCCCAAGCCAACAGACACTAATCTGGGATGAAGAAACTGACAGGACATGGGGGAGGAGTAGACAGTCATGATTCCTGCATGTTTCAGCTTTTTGATGTATATGCTCATGCCATTGTGATATAATAGAAGGAAAATAACGCAGTGGAGGACAATTCAAACAATTATGCATTGCAGCAGCATTTTACTGTTCAAGACTTTCTCACACATTCAGTGCAATTTACATATTTTACCACTGAGATCTGAGCACTCAAAATTAATGTTCAAGGGGAAAAAGATGCATTGCTGGAAAAGACTGTTAAGCAGATCATAAGCTGTAATAAACAGTAAAATAATCAGATTGAGTTAAGAAAAGTGTCCAGGGTACTCCTGCTGGATATTTTTCCTAATTTGCATCTATGTTGATGGTCTTGGAGAAAATGTGAACATCACCCTAGTAAAAATTTCTGGTGGCTGTATCATGAAATAAAATCAAAAGCAGTTCAAGAGGATGAGGACTAAATAAAGAAGAGATAAGGACAAAAACAAAATTCAAAGCCACAGACCATGAGTGAGAAAGACAAAGCCGAAGTGGCAGTGTGGCTAATGAGGGATGAGGAGGAGAGAGGAATGTGCTATATGACTGTGCAGTAATCAAGAAAAGGGCCAATGGAGCTGTATCATGTCACCTCCATCTCTGCACAGCTCAGCAACAACAGCACTGCCGGTTTTTACTTCTAATTCCGGTCACTCCGTCATCAGAAAGACCATATGAATAGAAATAAGTTTCTACGGAAGCAAGAAGAAGCAAAGTAAAAAAAAAGAGATTAAAAGAGATAAATATATATTGTTTGGTTTAACTATGATCAATACACAAGGCATGTACAAATAATTTAAGCATGTGAACACTTCACTAAAAGTGGTAAGTTTTTGAACATAATAGAAGAGAAGCATCACTACCATTTTGGATAAGTACTGTGAAGAAGTTACAAAAACCAAAGCTGTTATCAGCGGGGGACTTCTGGGACTTTCCCCAGCGGGGAAGTGTGCCTAATGATTAAAGCACCTAATCCAAGATTTAAAAATAATTTCGACCACATGATGTGAAGCATTGATGCAACATAAGGTCCCTCTGCCAGGTGAAGGCTGTTCAAAATTTCTAAAAAGGTAACTTTGGCCCAGATCAGAGGGTGTGGGGGTGCACAAAAATAAGTGTACTTCCCTCAACCAACCATGGATTTCTCATGGATTCCTTCTTATTCCCTTTCCATTCCCACCCCTCCAAAGCCACCTGGTTGTCCCTTGGATGTGGTTACCCCCCAGTATGTGCAGGGCCATGATGATTCATGAGGAGAGTGGCTTAACTTTGATGCTTTTTTTTCCACTACAGAAAACCTGAGCTGAGTGAATTGCTCTCAAGACCACACCAAGCAGTAGCAGAGTGCTGTCAATCACCAGTGTTGGGTCTCTGCTGGTAGCCCCAACCAAACACCAGGATTTGGTCATGGCACTGAATGCACTGGGGTTGTGAAGGCAGCAGCCATGCAGAGGCAACCAGGGGGAGCTCAGGACATAGCCATGCACATGTCACATGGATACTTTAGGGCACTGGAGCAGTAGGCAGTCAAGAGAAAGCTTTGAGCTAAACCTACGACATGGTCAAGGGCAATAACAGAAATTCAAGGTCAGCTGTACAAGAAACTTGCCTGTACCCAAAGAAGGACACAGACAACTGTAAATGCAACAGGAGGTTCCCTGGAGGAACCATCAGCCTTTGACTAAGGACAACTCAGTTCTTTCCGTAAGAGGTTAATGACCACACCATAGATGGAGAAGAGATGACTAGAGGGAACCTCTTCGAAGATTTGTTTTCCAAAGATAGCCAGAAATTGGCTTGACTTCTAAGTCCCTTGGTGTGAAAGCAAAGTTTGGAGGATCTTTGTTTCATATTTTTTTTCTGGGCATGCTGAGAAGTACTGGGCAAAAGGGTAACTTTTTGCAGCTCCATTCTCTCTCACACACATATACATACATACCTGTATAGCTGCATCAGTCTTGCATATCCCAAACAGCCCTGGCCCCAACACAGGGCCTAAACTTTCCATGGCCTAAGGACTTTCTCTTTATGGGCTTGTTCTCACTAGGATTAATGGCTATGAATGACATGATATTGATTTTGTGAGAGCCAGGAATTTTACACAGCAAAGCCTATACATAATTACAGATCTTCCTCTGAACTTCATCTAATGCATCAGGATTTATAAAAATCAAACTTGAACTTGAGATAACAAAAGAGATTCCCAGCACAGCAAGCTTTTCCAGACAAACCTGCCCAGAACTTATCTCTTATGGTTTAATGTACTGCAGGCACAGTATGCAATCATGAAATAAGGATATGCTTGGCATGAGCCAAGACGCTCATTCGTCAGCCTAGAATAGCATGGATCCAAGTCACATCCTCCGGTCTGTGTGATGCCTTCAAATGGTCAGAGTCATCACCAAAAAGTCAGTCTAAGCTCTTTCTCCTCACCCTCTTGTATTTTGGAAGCTGGTCTTGATGCATTCATCTTTCACAAAGTCTGGCAAAAATTCTCTGTTCCCAGGAGTAAGAAGAAAATAACTTTCTCCTTCTACCTACACTGGATCAGGGATCCTTGGAACGAGTGGCAGGCCCTTTGTGATTAATAGTCCTTGACTGCATTACTTCATGAATATACTCTGTTGCTTTTTGACTGATGTTAATTTCCACACTATCAAAAGGAAAACGAGTCTAACTATTCATTGTGTGAAACAGAGCTGCTTTTCGATTTGCTTGGAACATGCCACTTGATAATTTTTCCTGTTTGAAGCATCTTGGCATCCGCAGACAAAGGCAGACAACTCAAGGACACAGCTGGTCCTACAGGCTCTAGAGAAACCCTGGGAACAAAACCAGGGCTGCAGAGTTGAGAGAAGACTCTGCAGAGTGAACGTGCAAAATCAGACTTGGCAGAGAAAGCCACCATGAGCATGGAACACAGCCAGGCTTCAGTAAGTGCCACAGTGGAAAATGTAAGGGCCTTTGTCCAGAACATGACTAGAAGAGGTCAGCTAATGAATAATACAGTAACAACACCTTCTCCTCCTCCAAATCCCATGTCCAGCCTTTAGATCCCATCTTTTGATGCAGCTGGAAAGCCAGTGCAAGTGAAGACTATTTTGACAACCCATGTGTCTATCATCTGTGGGAAGAGAGGGCTAACAGCTCTGCTGGCTTTCACTTTGTAGCCCCTAATGTTTGGTAGTGAAGCAGAGAAGGCTATGCAATCACCAGCTTCCAGCTGGCCATGGCAGTGGTTTTTGGTCCCTCTTTGCAAGGGAGTTCATCAGCTATGAATGTGGTCCTTCTCATCCTGCAGCTCTTGCACTGCTGCTAAGTTCTCACCGTGCTGCTGCTGGACCCCCTGCCTCTCCCCCTCCTGCAGCACAGACACTGAAGTGCTCTGTAATTCCAGATCCTCCTGCAGTCTGGCTCTCTGCATGCATCATCTGGATGGCACAGGAGATGGTACTGGTGGCTGGAGACTCCCAGCACAGCTCTGATCCCCTTTATAGGGTCTTTGTTGTCTCCCAGCACATGCTTCTGCATTGTGTGAGCTGCTGAAAATCAAACAGCCCCCTGGAAATGGCACAGTTTCCATGGCAGGTTATCTGATGTGGTGGCCAGTGACCCACACTGCACGGGGAGGGAAAGCCAGATGCAACGGGGCAGGGGATGCTGTGCACCAGACCTATGTCCAACACTGGCAAAAACCTGTCTCAAGTGCCCTGCCCTGCCCAGCGGAGGTACATGATCTGGGGCTCCATCCACTGACTCAGCAGTGCATCAGATCATGCAGCACCAGCCTGGGACTGACTGGTTTGGGAAGGAGCTGGCTACCAGAGGGGTGAGACTTGACACATAGCTTGCAAATGGAAAGGAACTAAACCTCTATCATCTGCTTCTATTTGATTCACTGCAAATTCCTTTCTGGGGAAGGAAAAAAATCATGTCTTCTTCTAGACTGAAGATTCGGGTTTGGAGATCATGAAATACTTCAGTCCTTATAGGGACTTAAAGACTAAACAAACCCAAAAGCTCTGGTGAAATTCATATTCTACTTCTCTGCACATCCATCTCGGGATCCCATTTCTGGATACACCCCAGCACTAGGTGAAATCACAACTTGTGGCTCTTCTTCTACCTTCACTCAGCCACTTGCTACTGCATATCGTGGTTCAAATTCAAGTATCTGTCCTGAAAACAGGATCCACGACTTCTAAAAACCAGGCAAGTCAAAGCACTGTAAGGATTTACTGTTCAAGTTAAATTACCAGATGCAGTAACCTCTTAAGAAGGGAGCAAGGCCAGTCAAAATTACATGGACGGGCAGGTTGAAGGAGCCAAGTAATCCATCCCAACTGAGCTGCTGCCAACCATACATGTAAGAGAAAACACTTGTAAAATGCACCCTGAACACAGTTATAAACAGAATTAACATGAAAATATGGGTGTTTGGATGAACAAATTAAAAGCAACGGCAATTTTGATTGGTCTATAAAACATGCTATTAATTTTTTTCTGCAGATAAATCAAAACGCACAATTTGTAAAGGAGAACCCAATTCACCCTATATGCTTTTGGTCCAATATATTTAGCAAAAACCAAATTTAGGAGATTTAAATGAAACTTTGCACAAGTGTTGGAGAAGAACCCAGCCCCTTGATTCCAGACCATGCAGGGGCTTGTGCTGTCCTCTGTCTGGCACCAGACTCCCACCCTTCCCACCAAAATAACATTTGCTTACTAATGTCTCATTCTCCGAAAGGTGTAAATGGGCCCTTGTTTGAGCTCATCACAGATTCAGCTATATTCTTTTATCTCCAGTAATCTGGAGATTTTTTTCCCTGCGGATAGTTTCTGTGTTCCACTCGCTGCTATTTGCTAGAGAAAGACTCTTGGGCTTTTTGCCCTTTGTATTTCCTCTCTTCTTTCATGTGGAGAAGACTGCCAACGTGGGATTTGCAAACTGCTGCCAATATGGGATTTGTGCTGCTGCGGCTGCCAATCTTTAATTTAGCATATGTATAAAGCTAATTTTTGGACACGATGCTAGTGCCTGGCATCTCTGCAGGAGTCAGCCAGGTTGTAATGTTTGTATTGTACTGCACTATAAAAAACAATAAAAAGAAAATATAAAGGAAAAAGCCTTTTATCTCTAGCTTTATAGCTACAGCTATGGTCTAAATACTTGTATTCTCCTTCTGCATCTAAAATTCACTTCCTCCTTTCTGTGCCATAGCCCTTTCTTTTAGATTTGCAGTCTGTGTTGCCTGTAGTAGGAGCCAATGATAGGCTTCTGCTCCCTACTGAGAATATCTTCATATTAAAATGTATAAATTCAACTCTTTAGAGGGAGAAAAAAAGACTAGTTTCCCTTTAATTATATTTAAAATACACAGTCACATGCGCTAAGAAATATTTTCTGTTTTAAAAAATATTTTAATAGAGAGAATCAGAGAAAAAAAATTAATCATTCAGGAAACATCTTTCTTATGGAAAACATAAGCTTGACTACCCTTCCTTGGCAAGGATATCTACTGTTTGGGAGGATGTTCCTGCAGTGAATTCTCTAAAATACGGCAGTGCCATTCTGGCCACTCAGTGGGAGTGTGAGCAAGATGAACTCCAGCTCCAGAAGCCCCCACTTGGAGGACCCCATGTAGCTCCAGGGAGGTCCTTGGTCAGGCCTGGAAGCAGGCAAAGGGAAAAGCTTCTGGGGAAGCCATGGCCGCAGGATGGGCAGAGGGAAGCAGCTTTATGCTGCCCCATGATGGTGGCTGTAGCAGGACAAAGGCTGTAATAGAACCACAGCTCCCAGTGGTCCCAGATGGATTTACAGGAAGAGATGGATTCATAGGAAGAGCCTTCAGTGATAGTTCCCAGTTCGTCCTAATGAAGATTTCCTAAACCTTTACCTAAACCTATTCCAGCCCTTGTAGTTGAAGGATGGGTGTTCACCAGAAGAAGTGCGGCACGAAGGAAATGCCAGTGATTGGGCTGTGGTTTGGAAAAGCCTGGCAGACAACAAGAGTGGCAAACTGAGCTAATGACTTAAAGTAGGTCCCACTGACTGCAGACAGTTGAAGAATCTTTCCCCAAATGCACAGGAAAAGATCATCAGACAAACACAAAGAAATATGAGGATTTTGTAAATTTGCTTTGTCAAATACTTAGTATACCCGTGGGCTGCAGAATCTATTTTGACTTTTTTTTTGTTATCACCAGAGATTTTTGCAATTTATTTTTCCACTATAGGTATCAGATGAAGGAAAAGGAAATTGCTCTATCCTGGCATCACTTTTTCATTTTAATTATTGTGATTTAAACTACCATCTACAGAAGTCCACAATATAGCGTTGACTACCCAGCAATAGAAGGTAGTTTTTCCGCACGGCTAGACTGGTATTTTCCAAGAAGGAGATCTGCTAGCTTGCCTACTTTCACAGCAGCAGTGCCATGGGCCGTAATGAGACAGGATTATTGTTGCAACTGCTCTTGAAGGCCTCTC
This sequence comes from Daphoenositta chrysoptera, assembly GCA_013397915.1. NCBI lineage: Eukaryota > Metazoa > Chordata > Aves > Passeriformes > Daphoenositta > Daphoenositta chrysoptera. The sequence continues at coordinate 559,296 of VZRO01000503.1, forward strand.
TCCCCAGGCAGCCAAAGAATGACTGAGTCACGCAGGTGATGCATTCTCTGTAATGAGACGGACAAAACCCTGAAA
>VZRO01000503.1:559381-603995 GCA_013397915.1 Daphoenositta chrysoptera
GGGGGGGTGGGAGAGGGGGGGGTTCTAATGTCAATATGCCCTGCACAGTCATGCAGAAAAACCAGAGTTTGATTTCTAATCCCAACCTCTCATTCCCCTGACTGGCAGGAAGCAGGCATGGGGTGGAAGGAGGTGCCGTGCATCACTCAGCAGCAGCCCCTCTGGCTGCCTAATGAAAGGGGTTGACAGACTCTTATGGGAGATCCATCCAGCCCGCCTTGGCTGAAGGATGATGGCCTTGGCACGGAGCACCGCACCATGGGAGGGGATTTTTTCCAGGCTTTATAAACTACATCCTTGAGGTCCTGTGTCGCTGCCAACTTCTTGTGCCCAGCACAGGACTGTCTAGGACTCCCTCTGGGGCTCATCCGCCGGTTGGAGCTTTTATTGAGAAACACAGGATACCCTCTCACAGAGTGTGCCGAGCTGGACCACCCTCGCTGAGCTTCCCGCACCTGCTGGCAGGGAGACCGAGCATCAGGACTGGGAACAGCTACAAGAATAGTAGCATTGATAGAAGCAGAAATGTAAACCAATTATTTAGCTTGTACTAGAAGTATGCGAGGTGGAGATTGTGCAGAGCCCTCTGTAAGTTAGAAATCAGCTCTATTCCCAGAGCACTGGTGCATCAAGGAAACTTTACTGACAGGCACCTCAGAAATACAGAAAGGATTAGCACTCTGAGTGCCAGGATGGTGTCACCAATGTTGTGCTCATGTTAGCAGCCATGCTCTGGCTCCCCCACCCTCTTCTGTCATGGGGGCAGCAGAAGGAAACACTGTTTTCTTTTCAGAGTCAACCATTGACACTGACAGACACGAGACAAATACTATTTTTTAGATCTCCATGAAGCTTCAGGATTACAACACAAACGTTAACTTCCAATCTGTAGTGGAGAAAGGAGGGGGTTTTTTGCACTTTTGCCTTGTTTTCAAGCTCCTGTACTGGGCAGGAGCCTGGGAGCACTGGTGACTGTTCTGGGTAGCTCTTCCTGGTGACTAAGGTCTCCTTTCCACCACGAGTACCTGCTTTGGTTTGGATCAGTCATTTCATTTCACAGCACACAGGGTTGCCCTCCGCTCTGTGCCAGTTGCATCTGAAGCAAAGCAAGCAGTTAAGGATACTTCAGGCCTGTCTACCAAGATAAAGCCTACCACAGGTTTTGTTTCATTGTGTCTGGCCCTTCTGTTCTGATTAAATCCCGTGACTTATTAGGCTTGCCTGATGCAGGCAGAGCCTGGGCACCCTGTTTTCCCTAACAAGGTGTCAAACAAGCTCATGCAAGTACTGCTCATGCCCAAGACAAAGATTTTATCCCTGGACCAAGCACGGGCCACTGTCTGTGTCTGACCAACCACTGGTGACTCTGCTAAACCTGCCAGAAAAGGAGCTGCTAGCAAGTATTGTTTATGTCAGAGAGCTGCAATCTTTGGCAGTGCCAATCAGGAATAAATCTGAACCAAGGGGAAAGTACTTAAACTGCATGCTGCATCACGAAACCTATTCAGAAGCCTACACAAAACCCAATCCAAACCAAACAACAATAAAGAGCTTTTCAGGAGGTCTTGGTATGACCTCATCATTGACCTGCTGATTCACCCTTCAGTTAGGCAAAGGATTCATATGACACTAGTCTTCCCCAATCATGTGAGAAGGGTACCAAATAAAATGGACTCACTGGTGTGAAACATGAAATTATCCTCTCACATTTCATCTGTCAATTATTTCACATCAGCAGTCAAGGAAAACAGATGTAATGAACAGCTCATCATTCAAAACAATCACCCACTAAACCCAATTCCCTTGCTAAATATATTCAGGGGAAGATCAGCAATGGTTGGATTTACACACAACATGAACTGAGTTCACTGGCCTGTTTTCCATGTTGGGCCACACCAGCCCAGCCGTACCCCACACCTCTGAGGGTCCAGGCAGCTGTCTGCTCCCAACACGTGACCCCTCACTGTACAATACCACATCCAAAGGCAACTCAGAATAGAAGTGCAATGCCTTGCTGTCACTCACTTGATAACCTGGACATCTACCTCTCCCAGTGTACCAGTGCTCAAAAACCTATTTGTGCAGGGCAATAAAATAAGGACAATAAAATATCCAGGATGGGAGAAAATCACCATTGTGTCCAAGGCAGACCACAATCAACAGTGAAAGTGAGACCACATGCATGTTAAAGCTTCACTTCAAAAAACACTGTTGTTCCCCAAAACAATCCATATTTAAGAGACAGGCAGACACCCCACATTTTTCCATGTATTTTTTTCAAGTCTCTTCTCTTACCTTTACCATCCTACCCACATCTGATTTCAGGACTACCAAAGCCTGAACACCACTGACTGTATCTCAGTGTAAGAAATACCTTGGCAATTGCACAGATGAGATAAATATCACTGCAGACTGCTATTTAAAAATGTGTTACTATGACTTAAGGGAGAAGAAAGGAGAGAATTTTTTATTTCTCATAATATGGTACACAGAGCCATTACATCCTGAGCTTTTACATATAACCCTTTGCTGACGTAAATACTGGAAATGGATGCTATATGGTCAACGGAGCACTGCTGAAGCATGGGCAGTCACACAAGAGTGACGTTTCCCACCTAATTGCACAAACACGCCAACAAACCGCGGCACCTCGGTGGTCTGGTTCCTCACTGATATTTCAGTTGTTCAGCTGCCGCAGCCACAGATGCAGCGAATTTTGAATTAAACACTACTGCTCGGTGATGCTGACACTCGCAGTCAAGCATATCTTGATGAAATTAGAGATGCAGAAAATATTTTTTGACAGAGTGCACGAGCAAAACAGCCAGAAGTGCAGTGAGTTCGGTGTGAATGGCTCGTGCAGAGAGAGAGACCGGGGAGATGTTGAAAATTGGACTCTCTGATTTTGGCAGGAAGAGGCGAATTTTATTAGTAATCTATGCTGCAAACATAACTTTCCGACTATTAACAGTTTTTAGTTGCCAAAAGAAAAACACAATTTCTAATTGCTTCTCAGCTCTTACATTTTATAATGGAAAAAGAAAAAAGGGGAAGGCAAGCAAACTTACATCTCCATTATGTAAAATATCAGACCAGTGGAGAATACAGCAGCATTCCAGTTTAACAAAATCTTCACAAATATAAACACTTTACAACCTTCTGCCCAAACCTGTAATTTCATGACAAATTAGCACACACATATTAAAAATGTGCAGGAAAGTTTCGCAAAGCATCATAGACTATATAGGAATTGGTAAAATAAGATTGGTTATTCTTACTGTTGCTACCCCCTTGCATGCAGTGGGTAGCAACAGTGAAGGTCCTAAAAGTCTAAGGGCATTCTGTTTCCTTGGAGAAACATGATTTTCTTTTGAGTTTAACAGAATGGAAATTTTAAATTAATGCAAGAGACAGCAGGATTAATTCCAACCTGTAAAGCTCCAAACCCCACCTGTTTCCCTGTATTTCTTCCTAGTCTAAGAAGGAAAATAGAGCCTTTCTGGCTCTGCAAGTACCACCATGATCCCTGAGCAGAGAAAACTGCTATGAAATGACACTTTAATTGTCTTTGAGTTAGAGATTTGGATGGGCTAAATGAGACTTTTAAAGTTGCATGTCTAAATATCATTGAAAAGATCCTCAGCTTTTTAGAAGGTCCTCAGAAGTTCACTAAGACACAGCTTGTGAAAATTAGTAGCTAGCTCCTTTGCAGAGAAAGGCTGGCAAGCTCGACTGGGAAATACCCTTTAGTCAAAGCAGAGAGAATGGCCCTTGGGGAAGGGCCCAGATGGACTTGGTTCCCATGGGCAGCTACTTCGCCCAGCCAGAAACTCACAGCTTGCCACTAAAATCAAACCAGCTGTTCTCAACCACAAGGCTGTGTAGCTAATAATTGCAAAGGTGTCTGTACCCAGTGCTCTGATCATCCTAGATAAGGTGACCACATATGTGAGCTTTCCAGCTGCACATAAAAGCATTGACTAGATGCTCTATGAGGTGAGTGGGGACATTTCCTGCCCTGCATTGCCGGAACACGAACAGCACATGTACTAGCTTGCACAGGACAGGGTCTTGAAAATGAAATACAAATTCTCCTACATGTCCCTACTGGAGCATGGATGTTGGAGAGAAGATAATGGAGAGCTGAGCAATGCCTGGTGGGCAATGGTTTGGAACCCATGCTGATGACAAAGCTAAAGGAGCAACACTGTCTGGGCACAAGGCAGGAGGGATGTGTTCCTCAATGAGCTCCCTGGACTACAGCATGCCAGCTAAAGCACAGAGCTGCTGATAGCCACACTTTCTCATTTGTCTCTGTGGCTGGGCACAGCCAAGCATGCGTGACAGTGAAGGTTCACCCTGAGACCTCTTGGGGCCCTGGATGTTGCCTGCAGCACTGCTATGTGATAGCCTTAGGTCATGGTACCCTCCTTCTTCTCCATGAAGTACTCCCAGACCAGAGGGGACATGCAGGTCAGGTGACACAGATGAGCAGGAAGCACCCCACACTCACAGGAGGCCCTGGTAGGACCCAGCCACAAGGGCAGACCTGGTGTTGCCGTGACCAGCCACACTCAGGCCTAGCTCAGCTCCCATGTGCAATCTGGGTCCCCAGAGTGACCACAGAGGAGCAGGGGGACGATGAAACCCAATCTCCCCTTCGTCCTTCTGTGAGACAGCAGAGGGGCTGGGAGATGCAGCAGCCATGACAGCCCGAGCATGCTGTGCCCTGCCAGGCGCCCGCTGGGCTCTGCACCCACCCCTACTGCTCGCCCCCTCGCAGTGCAACAATTTACCCTTGAATAAATTAGCAATAATTGGAAATCCACTTCACTGGACCTTACGCAGCATGACTAATGTGACTCACTTTTTAGCTCTGTTCCTTTTGTGTGACTACTCAGCAAAGAGGGTGCCTTAGGAAAAAGAAGAACCAGTAAACTTTATTCTATGGAAAAAGAAATTACAGTCTCTGAAGAGTGATATAAAGGTTTAATTGGTGCTTTGGATGCACAAGAAGCAAGTGTGCTAAGAGTACTGTGGGGTACAATGCTTCTACTGATGGCTTTTTTGCCTTTGTATCCTTGTCTTTACCTTTTAGATGGTGCATGTTAATTTTGGTGGCATGGGGACAAGGCTCAGAGAAGTACATCTCTGCAACAAAGACAATACAAATCTGCAGAACACAAATAATTTTGAAGAAAAACTCCAGACTTGTGCTATTTACTAGCAATGTTGCAAGGGCTGGGTGGGCTGAGAGCCATCTGAATTTCAGCCTTTGTCTTTGCCTAGATCTCGTATGAGAATGTGGTTACGCCATTTAAACCCCTCCTTTATGGAAAAAAAAATAATATTAAAGGGTATTTAGAATGGTTAACACAGAGAAATTACAGCATAAAAATATAACATGCCAGAAATGTAACTTTTAAGAAGCGAGAGTGTAAACACAGTTAATTCTGGAGTGTCACATACATCCATTTTCTTTCATAACCCTATTCAAGCTCATTGTATTGAGCTAATTGCGAGGCTATGTTTTTTCAAAAAAATAAAATGAGGAGCGTTCAGTGCACACATGCCTGTGTAAGCCCTGTAATATAGCACAGCTACAATATTCAAACAATTTGGCAAACTCTGAGCACTCACAGTAACTGGCAACCTGGTATATGAAGTAAGAATCATGAATTACAATACAGCATTTGTGACATAATCAGTGTGGGTTTATTAATGTTATATGCAAATGCCATGTTTAAATATTTATCTTTTGGTACCTGCCAACAGGTATTTCCCATTCTAGGGGGAGTACTTTTCTCTTGATTTATGCACGTAATTCCTACTACATGAAGCCCAGATATGCATGCAGAAGGAGAGAGAAATGCATCCCTGTAGCTATACTTTTTTCTAAGACATTAGTGAGACAAGTGTTTCACAATTTCTGTGCAGGATCCTTAAGCAGAAATTGTGTGCATGAAACAATCCCAATATCCAAGGAAAAAATTATACCCTTTCATTCTCATAGCAGCATGTAACTAAGGTTTAGATGAGTGAACAGATGCATGCAAAAATCAGCCATGAGAATGGAAAACATTCATTTTCACAATCTGCTAAATCTGCTAGGTATGCATGAAACGAAGCCAAAGAGATCTCCAGCAGAACGCAATGTCACAGTCTTGGCACAACAGGGAACTTTCTCAGATGTTGCTTGTGCCAGCACTGGCACTTTTACTGTACAGCTGTGTTTAGAGATCACTGAAATACACTGGAACCTCAAAGAGTTAATAATACAACTGCTATTAAAATATTCTCTCCACGTGACACTTTTTCAGGAAATTAGATGTGATTTTTTCCTTATTATTGCAGCTACTGCTTCACATGAACTAACAAGTTCAATAGTGAGATTTTCCAAGTGTGTTTCCCTCTGCAACAATACAAGTCCCTTATCAAACCCTCTCAATGAAAATCTGGTGTTGTCTTCACAGCACTTACATGACCCTAGCTTAGTGACCTCATGCGATGCTGAAAAAAAATCTCAAATTTTATGTGATTTTTTTATATTACCATTATTCTCAGCTAGAGAAGAAATGAGCATATAATTAGACTGAGTAGACTGGATTGAATTAAAGAGCATAGTCAAATCTTCTCTTAAATAGCAGTTTCTTAGAAATAAGGCTTCTGACTTTTCAAGGGTGAATTACATGTCTTATTCTGTTGAAATGTAGATCTTATCAATTTAACTTCACAGCTGGTGCCTGGCCTCCAAAAGCCTGACTCTCTAAAGCCCAGAGAAAGCAACTGCACCACCCTATTTCATTTGAGCATGTTGAAAACAAGGGCCCTGGGCAAGAAACGATACATGGAAAAGAAGGAAGGGAGGAGACTGTTTCCTTGAGTGGCAGGCTTCATCTGACAGCTCCTTTGTGCCTCCTCTTGGTGTGGGAGTCTCAGGTCCTCCCATTCTTAAAGAAGGCACCTTTAATGTCTTTTTCCCTAAGTGCCATTGCTTGGAAACACTTGGTTTTAGCAGCACCTTCAGCATGAAGACCTTTTTTGGAAGTGATAGGGAGAGGTTTTCTGCAGAGGTAGTATTGTTTTCTGGTCTCCTGACAGAATTCTTTCTTTTTTTGAAATTTGGCAGCTTCACACAGAAGGGGAATTTCATAGCTTATCTTTTGGGATCTTGGATCAATTTTAATGGCAAAAAGCATTAAAGAAACCTGTCACATGGTTTCTGGAACCACATGAAGAGTCAAGGATGTCTCCACACTCCAAGGCTGCTGCTCAAGCACTTGCATTTATATTTCTTGGCAAAACCTGCATTTATGTACTCACTCGATTTTCAGAACAGGGTGAAAACCAGATGCCCTTCTTTGCACCATGCAGCTTACTCCCTGGGATGTCTACATGAAAGATACTGTGATGATGGGGTTTATTTTAAGGAGGTGGTTGATTGGTAGCCTACAGTGTTGCCCTTTTCATGCCACACTCTGGAAGGGAAAAAAAAAACCTATGAAAGGAGGTGTGCTTGCGCCAAGGCACTCTGTGAAGTATACCTTCCCTCTGATCTATGACCTGGAATCAGTCCCCAGAGGCAGGGAGGTAGATGCTGCCAGGATGGCCCTTGGACTGCTTACAAAACTCTGCTGGAGTCCTGACATGAGGAGGAGGAAAATGAAAGGAGTAGTTTAGAAAAAAATACTTTTGTTTAGGCCATATCTGTGACCTGTAAAGCTGCCTCAAAAGGGATATACAGCCTCTATACTTCCTTCAGAGGCTCCATCAAAAGGAATGCCTGGAATCTGCAGCTCTGTGCAGTATAATGTTTCACTGCATACTCCTTCCTCTTTGTTAAGCTCCAGAAGCGTGCATTACAATTTTGTACCTTCTTCAATGACTTACTTGTCCTTTTCTTAAGGTATCTCTCTTTCTTCCCATTTAAAAAATTTCCAGGGGAATTTCCACCAGAAGAATGGACAAATCATTTGTCTAAGTCAGATGCAACATCAGCATCCACTTCTCTGGTTTGTTCTATAATTGGCAATAGTGATTTTTAACAGTTCTTTGGGGAATGACTACTCTGTATTTAGGGAATCCAAGCAAAGTCTGCAAGTTTTTCAATACTGTGATGAAATGATGGTGCCTTTCCTACTGTGGTGAATGGGGTGCAAACCCATACTTTGGGATGCTATGTCATGGGTTACAGAGATGCTTTCACAGAAGCGAAAAACACGTAATTCCCATTCTGTGATAGGCTGGTGCAGCCACTTGGGGAAAAAAGTGACAACAAATAAAACGCGGAACCAGTTCACTGTGGTTACTGCAAAGCAAGCTCTTTACTGAACGTGCTGTGAGGCCACCTTGGCAGGCCTATAGGTTGCTTCCACAAGACTGACAAATGCTGGGGAACCCATTTGCATGGTTCGATGAGTCCATAGGAGAGAAGATGTTGTGCAACCTTGCAAGCGTTGAAAGCACGAGTCAAGCAAACGTGTAAAGTGCCAAAAGGGAACCGGCAGAACATTACACTTGTATGAAATGGGAGTAATCTCATTACCAGAGGTGATAACCATTGCACCCCTGATGGAAATGCATAATTACTGAAAACAGCTAATCAACTGCAAGAGCAGCAGGGTAGCCAGAAGCTCCTATCTAAACCATCTACTGTGCTTAACCCAGTTGAGCTGCTCTTCCTCCTCCATCACCTTCTACAAAGGGATCAGTAAAACATGCTGCATGTACAGACCCTCACATGTGGGTCAGCCCAGCTCAGTGATACAGTGCTTTGAATTTTTATTTGCAAATAAAACATGTATCAGTGGAGTCTCTGACTTAATTCCACAAGATGCTCAAGCACGCCAGACTTGCAGCTGTTCATTTCATAGCTACATCTGTAGGTGAATGGAATTTGGAATAACAGTGTAACACCCGACTTCTGTTGAAAAAAAAGGTGACAGCAAGCTTCTTGCCTTTAATCTCTGACTTTGAAAAATCTTGTCTTTAATTTACTAACCATATATACAGCTATGGACAATAAGAGGTGGTAATTCTCAGGCTAATGGTAAGGTAAGTTGAACTGTTAATGGGGTCTGGGGCCAGCTACAGGAGTCCTCCAGTGTGTTCAATGAAAACAAGTCTGTCTACAGCAACAGCAGTGGGGCCATGAACTTCCATGCTCCCTAGGTCCAGGTGACTAAAACTGAGGAGATCAGGGGTCTGGGGCCAGCTACAGGATATACTGATTGTCTGAGGCCAGATATGTCTGCATTATGTGTGTACAGTGATATATATTATACATACATTGTGTGCCAATGCATGTTATTCTACAGAGAGAGCATGTGCAGCGCTGGGAACAGGACTTGCCTGTCATGCTGTCCGTGTTCGTAGGAGCACCATGCTCAGGTGAGCACTGGTTGTTACCTTCCAACTGTGCTAAACTGAATGACCAGCCACTCAGTTTATTTAACATGCTCAGAAAGCACATATACATATACATATACATATACATGTACATATACACACATATATGTAAATATGTGTATGCATACACATTGGGAACACTTGCTCAGCCTCACTGATGATGGAACTGGTACTAAAGGCTGCTGGATTCAGCAGCCTCTGGCACACTGTTTTTTAATTTTTCTGATCCTTGCAGTCTCTATCCAGGCACTTCCAACAAAAGGAGGAACTCGCTTGAATTGTTTATCAAACTGCAACAGGTGAGGGAAGAGTACAGAGGGAGGGAAAGTACAGGGTTGGCAGTTTTAAGTAAACGACATAATTTTCCAGTTACAACTAGAAAAGCAGTAAAAACTGCATGTATTGTTTCAAGGTCTTTAAACAGGAAGAGTTGCTCATGGAGCTGGCAGGCTATTAGGAAAACGTGTAAATAAAAATTTCCCAGGTAGCATAGCAATGGTACCAGTTTCATGTCTGTTGAGGATCTGATTTTTTTATTATGTTACTAAACTAGGAATAGAACCATACAGGGACACATGTACTGTGATGCTTGAAAAAAAAAGCCATAGACCAAAATGTACAAGCTGTCCCTGGATCACGGATATAAATCCAGGTCTGTCTTCTCTTAGGTTCATGTCCTGATCACTGAGCTAGAAAGTCAGCTTCAAGCCTAGATTTGGTCTGTGGCCCAGTTAATATCTACTTATTTAAAGCAAGGTGGAGGATGTCTCTGCCACATGGGTGCATACATACAGATGGAGCACCAGAGTCTTATTTAGCAAGCAGGGTGCTGCTGTCGTCACTCCAGATAAGGACAAATAGGCCTGTGCTCCTGGCTTCCTGGACAAGTTTTCTAACCACTAGGAAAATCATGCAATCACACGTCTAATTCAGGAAGGAAAGGGACCTCAGGGGACCACCTCATCCATCTGCCTCCTCAAAGCAGGGTTAACTACCAGTCTACACCAGGCTGATAAGGGCCTCCCCCAGCCAGGGCTTGTATACCCCCATGGAGCAAGGACAGACCAGTGCTCTGGACAACCTCCTTCAGTGTCTGACCAGCTGCATGGAAAAGACTTTACTCTCTTTGTCTCTAGTCACCATCTCCCTTCAGGCAGGCTGTAGCAGTTGATTCCAGCCAGTCTTTGACCTTCCTCATTCTGGGCTTACATGCCCAGGTAATATTTCTCTATTCCTCCTTGGTAGCCCATTCCTGCATCCATTTCCTGTATGCTTCCTTTCTGGTTTTGAGTTAAATCAAGAGTTCCCTGTTCAGCAAGCTGGCCTTCTGCCATGCCTGCCTGTTCTTCCACCCTTCAAATGATTTTTTTGCATTTTGTGCAGTTTGTCACTGAAGTCTGACTAGCCCTTATGAGCTCCCTTGCCTTCAGGGGAAGCTTAATGTGGAATCAGTTCTGTCTACTAGCTGACGTCTTGTGTCCTTGCCTTCCTTGCTGCCTTCAGGATCATAAACTTCAGCATCTGACAGCTCCTGCAGTCAAAACTGCTATTGACTGACAGCTCATTTTCATTCAGGATTCCAGCAAAGCATCTCCCCTAGTTAGTTGCTCAGCACTTGCACCAAAAATTTGTCTTCCTTGTATTCCAGAAATCTGGATTTCTTGTGACCTGTCACGTGCTCCTCTCAGTAGATTCCAGCATGGGTAAAGTTCTCCATGAGAGTCAGAAAGAATTTAAGATACTTCCTTCAGTTGTTTAAAGAAATATTTGTCCACAGTCTCTCCCTGATCAGTCACCATCAAGATATTCCCATGTTCTGGCTTCCCCTCTGACCCTGATCCATCAGCTTTCAGTAAGCTTTTTACACATGCCACCATGGACATGACCATTATTTCCTCCTTCCTATCCTATCCATTTTTAAATAAAAAAGCCATGGCTTATGTGCTTTGCATGTGTCTCTTGTCAGAGTCTGCCAGGCAAATTTTGATTGCTCAAGGGCTTCAGACAGAAGATATATTTCTGATAACCTTGGCATGAAAGAGACAACAAGCTACCAGAAGAGGACAGAAACATTGCTGAGTAGGCACAAAAGCAGACTTTCAAGCACTTAAGAGCACCGTTCAGGGATTACCAGTGTGGCTAGGAATAGCACTCTTGAATGCATGTGTCTAAAGTCAACCCAAGGTAACTGTATCATGTTCCAGTGCTACGGATGCTTCACAATATCTGAAATTGTGCAGCTGTATGATGAAGTAAGAAAAAGTCTATTCATTACATCTATTGATTCTAGCTGGGTAAAGAAGAAGACAGGACAGAACAAGCTGTAGTCATGATTTCATGATAATTACTCGGCACTGGTGAAGCTGCTCCTGAAATACAATCTGCAGCTTTGGCCACTTCAAGAGAGGTGTTGAGAGACTGTGGAGGGCAGTCAAGATGTGAGAAAGCTTTTGACACTGCTGCATAAAGCAACTTCAAAGGAAATGTGCTAATGTGACAAATGATCCCAAATGGAAGTTCTAGTTTCCCCAGCCAGATATATTCACCAGTAAAACAAAAAAAGCCACAATTCTATAAATGCTTTGCCTGACTCAAGGAATTGGGCTTGGTAGCCATGGCAGATTTACTACATATTCAAAGTTTACTGAGCACTTGTGGAGTTCAGGGTGTAAGAAAGCCACTTGTCTGGCTGACAAGGTGGTAACTTCCTGTGTGTAACTTGCCCATTTAAAAGGTAGCACAAGTTCTCTTTTCTTGAAGAGTCAGAGTAGGCAGTGCATGTGAAACCCCAGGCAAGATGTCATTGAGCTGAGAGGTTGCTGCTTTGTTCCACTGTTCCTCAGCAGCACTTCATTTGCTTCACTAGCATTTCCTCACACTCTGTCTTCCACTTACCAGCTTTTGGACCACACTTGAAAAGAGCCTCCTTACCTCCAGCTCCAGGGGACACAACCAGCTCACAGATGTTGCCTCTGCCATTACTTGGGCTTCCTGCCACTATCCATTAAATATGCACAACATACATTATTATTATAATATTTTTTGACCTTAGTCGGCTTGCCAAGATTATATGGCTTTGAGAGGTGAGACTTGTGGCTCTCTTCACTGCTAGTAGCACAATGAAATGCCAGAGATTCCATCGAAAAAAAAAAAAAGGGGAGGTCTCTGAGAGCCCTTGCTTATGGCAAAGAGAGGTCTTCTGCTCTTCCTGGAGGAAATACCACCCCCATGAAGGCATGAGCCATGCAATGTTTTGCTATGTAGCACCACACCTCAATGAAGAGGTGGATGTAGGAAGAGGTGACGTCTGCTGACCAGGAATGGGAATTGCTGTCAGAGGCTAGAAGCCAGTTGCTCTTTCTGCTAGTTTCTGTCAATTCACATCAAGCACTACTCAGGGGTTGCTCAGTGCATGAACCACCTCCAGCTACAAAATAGAGCATATGTGTGCAGGGCTGCTTGTAACAGCCTCAAGCACTGAAAACCACAACCCACCTTCACATTTCTGGGCATTTCTTTTTCTCCTCAGCACTTCTACTGTACCTCATGGATGATAAGCAAATTTGACAACATGAAGCCAGATTCTGAGGTCAGGTGCCCTGGCTGGCAATGCTCAGGCAATGCTGCTGCTGTTTTCCACATGTTGGCCCTGAACAAGCTGCTACAAAACACCTACTCCAGGAAAACACATACAAGAGTGCTGGGTGGCAGAGCCAAGCATCCTTCATCCCTCCCTCCCCATTCAATGACCTCTTTCACAGTCAGGCAGCAGCCAGTCACAGCAGGCATAGGATCATCTGGAGGAAGGGTCTTCTGCTCAGTAAGCCCATTATGCCCCCTTGCATCTCCATCTCTCTCGTCCAGAGACTGAAGGCAGATGATGAGTATCCAGTCAGGTGATGTGGTTGCAACTCTCTGGTCATATAACAGTCTCATTCCACATAACCTTTCTTTATTCCTCATTTGACAGCTGCTTCCATATGAAAAATGAAGAGCTAAGCCTACTGACACAAACCGAGGAGATAGACGAACATTTTGAAAACAACCTGTCCTATGGGCCAAGTCTGTATACCTTCCATTTCAGACAGCAAACCTGGAAACAAAATGCCATAGCATTGCTCATTACTTAAGAGGGAAGGAAAGAGAGTTCCTTTATCAAGGACCTTGTGCTTCTGGGAGACATCAAGTTCATGAGAAATCACAGGCACATTCTCCTCCCATTTCTTTGAACATTCTCAGCACCTCAGAGGGCTGTGGCAATGGCTAAAAGATACCTGTGTGCTTTAAAGCACCAGGCTTACAGACTGTTGTATATGGAAATAATAATAGAAAACACATTTGGAAGACAGATTTTTGAAAAAAAGCCACAACAGAGGGCAAACAACTATTTCCCATTCTTATTAGGGTTCATTATCATTGGTGCAAAATGCACACAACAGGGTATAAATCTTGGTCCTGTTGATGCCAAATGACGAGAGTTTTCCCACTGAAATAACAGTTCCAAGGTTCTTCCTCATGGCACAGACTTCAGAAGAGGATAGAGAGTTTGGCAACTTAGATATTTCACACTCTCATTTGTAATTACTGAAATTCTCTATTTGATAAGAAGGAAGAAATTTATGAGACAAGATGGAAGCCAAAAGAAGTTACTGTAAAATTTGTACAGGGTCAACAACACTGAATATAATGTTGCAAAATCTAGAAGAAATTGTTTGTCGTGTTATTGTGACTGGTAAGTTTATTACGTGGATTCTTCTTAACCCTCCACACAGAAAAGGACCAATTTAATTATTTCAATGCTGCAACTATGATTAAGTAAAGCATCAGATTCTAACCACAGAGCTTTAAAAATAATTTACAGGAGATGCATACTTCACAATTTTAAGTACTAAAAGTTTTGTTCTGCAACTGTGATATGGAAAAAGATTTTTTAATTGAAATATGACATGGTATATATCCTTATAGCGATTCAGTCTATCAATGCTTAGAATAAGGTACTGCAGGACAAGCACGTTCAGTGTCCCCCTCATCCCCTGTACCACTGCCTACAGCAACTGTCCCAGAACTGTTCTTCAGAGTATGTAAGGAGAACTTCATCAGGGTCTCTGCAGAACAGCTTGATGGGCCTTTCAGTAAAGGGATGAGTGTTCCTTCTGCACTGCTGCCAGTCTGCTCCTACATCTGGAATGCAGAGACAGCCCCCCAGGACAGGAGAAGGCCTCGGCGGCTATCCCATGCTCATTTGGATAACTGGGAATTAGTCACAATGCATGCCTTGTGTGGGTTAATATATGAATTATCAGTTGTGTTATCTCTTCCTACTCAGTGTATTTCCTTTGTATTTGAGGCAGAACATGACCACTCCCAGATTCCACCTCATGCATATTTCACTCCATTTTTCCTTCCTGCACTATTTGTGCCATTTATCTTGTCCTATATTCACTTTCTTTTTTTCCCTACTTTTGGGAAAAGGATCTAATATCCCTGTAGCATTAGTTTTTCTTTGTTAATGTCAAAAAATGTTAATCCGTGAAGACTTGCTTCCTAGATAATGTTAATTCAGCTGCCAGTTTTATAATAGGATTATGCTTTCCAGGATTTAAAAATCCCACTTGTTAGCTACAAAACAGACTTCTACTAACAGCTATAAAATCTAATTTAATCCCTATTGGCATTAACTAAATAGCTGAGGTATAATTTCTGTCTAGCTTCACTTAACACCCTGCTATTGCCATAAATGTATAAAATTCCCTTTGAAGTTATAAAAGAAACTGTTTGGTAGGATAAACAGGGTCTCGTGAGTCCAATCATATGTTATCTCCAAGGCATAACAAATGTTGTTTACATATTGTAAGGATTTTGTGGACAGCATATTTAAATAGATTCATCCATGTTTACATGTATTAATTTGCCCTTTTTCTCAAGAAAATGCATACTAAATTATGGTCTATAAATATTCTATTTAAAAATAATTGGTTAATGAGTGGAAGATTGGGCCTGTGCAGAATCAAAGCTTAAAATGTAACCAAATAACCTGACAAAGCTGGTAGAAAATACCAATTTGTTCAACATATCCCCTTTTAATGCGCAATTGTATTGTGAAACCTTAGAAGATAAAGTTATCTTAAGTCTGGCATAGGAGCAGCTATTTTGAGGCAATCTACTAGGAGGCTAACAAGTAACAAGTAAGGAGGAAAGAATAAGCAAGCCATGGTTTATAATAATCCTAAAATGAACAGCCAGGATCTTTATAACCATTTGCTCCCAAATGTGGAACAACACAAGGATTTATGGTCTTCTGGAGCTCAGTGATCAAAATAAAGAAAAGTATTTATAATTATTTTCTCCCAGTCTTGAAATAACTGGTAAGTACATTGTTCTGGAGAGGGTAGCCCTACTGCACTGCAGTGAAAGAAGGATAGCAAAAGAGCCATTACAGTGATCCACAGTAAGCAGCACTATGTTGTGCAGGAGTTAAAGCAGCAATCTCAGAGCAACCAAGCTGCCTTAAAGATAGAAATTGTTAGTAAAACTCAGAAAACACTAGAATTTCATTTATGCTTTCAAAAAGATGCAAAGTGCTGATCAGACTCCACAGTCAGCTTATCACTTTCCTGATTGATAGACAAAAAGGCAGTTCATATTGTCATATAATAACCAAAAAGATAGATGAACAACCTCAGCAAAGCAGCTGACATTAACATCCAAATCTGTGGCAGGCTGGATTTGCAGACGTGTGCAGTTGTTTTTGGAGAGTTATACAATATACTTTGGACAGTATATTTAGATGTGTTAACAACTGCACATGCTCCATACATATATAAAAACCACTGCCAAAACAGCAACTTTCAAATGCAACTGGATGCTTTGACTCATCCATAATGAAGAATAAATTTGGCAAGTTTTTCATTTCTTTGAAAAAGAATTCCTTGCTTGGAAGCCCAAACTCTGGGCATGGCAATGTGTAACCTAGGGATGCATTAAGAGCTTTCATGGCCCTGGAGCCTACTGCATGCTGTGTAGCCAGCAGAGCTGTGCAGGTTTAGATGGGAATAAACAAATGCATGTAGTTCCTAATGCATAATTCCTAATCTCTGTTTATCATGGTTTGTATGACAGGGACTAGAAAAATCACAAGACTTGCATATTGTGTTCTATTCTGTATGTGAGTGCACATTAGATTCATGGCTCTGGATGCCCTCCACTATCAGTAAGCCAGGGATTCTGGGTATCAGCTTGTTCCATGAAAGTGTATTCTTTTGGTGTATAAAGCACAGCTTAATATACAGTCTTTCACAAATTGGAGAAGAAAGTAATTCAGAGAATATGTAAAAAACAGGGCTTTAGGAAATCATAATCCATGTGTTTTGTCTTCTGTTGAACAGAGATAAATTGCTCTAGTCTAAGTTAAAGGGATGTCATGGCATGGGTTTAGTTCATGGTGGAAATAAAAGGCTGCTTTTCGACAGTTCTACACTTATTTTGCAACTAGCACAGCTCACATGCCTTCAATTCAATATATGGTGGTGTACAGGAGGAAGAAGTTCAAACTCCCTAAGGGCTTAATTCTGAGTTACTAATTTAGACACAAATGTCCTTAATTCATTGTGAAATGTTATCTGAATAAGGACAGCAGAATCCACAGCACCATTAGTCTTGTGGACTCCTGATCATACAACGGAAGGAAATGAGGATTTTGCACAGGTACTGGTGGTTTAGTTACCACTGAGTGCTAGAATCCTTTTATCTGGTTTTTCAGAAAAATAATAGATGAACCCAAAGATACAGATGTTAAATATCATATGTTCAGCTGACACCTGCCAAGGTTCCCAAGCCTAACCATGACCACACATATCCTCACCTTCATCTGCAACTTCATCCTCACCTTCATCTGCAGCATATCCAGTTATGCTGTTTCTTCACCTGACATCAAAAATTATTTTCTCTTACCCAGCATCTCACCACTTTTCCTTCTTTTGCTACCTAATAACACTACTAAACCCCAGGTGAACAGGTATTATTTAAACAGTTTGGTAAAATAAAAGACAGATTTTCCCATAAACTTCTGAGTATCTCTGAGGTTCTTCCAACTCCTCAGTGGGACAGGTCCAGCTTTGATTGGCACCAATGCATTTGGAAAAGTACCATGCATTTCCACCTTTCCTTCCCTACCTATCTTGCCCAAACCAGACCACAGGACCACTATAGCAGTACCTGTGACCAAAGAGATACCTTGTAAACAAGTTTACCAAAGAGGGCAAGGGCTGTGTGTCTGTGTGTCCTTCCGTTTTCTGGTCCATGTCCCTGTTAATGGGGTCCGTGGGTTTCCTCATGCTTCACTTGCCACTCTGTTTTCAAAGAGTGGGCCTTGCAATGAGGAAGAATAAGCAGGGTGGACTACTGGCTATGAGCACAATGGAACCTTAGGTTCAAGACTAGGTTTCAAGATTAATTGCAATAGAAACTTGGATACACAAACACATTCCAATGCCTGCTCATTGCCAACAAAAAAAAAAGCAAAGGACGTCTGGAGCAAATGGTGTTAAGTGCTGTGACTGCTATAGGGGCAGAACCTTTATGTTTTCCTCACCTCTGGTGCCATAGCAGCCCTGACAACACAACGCAACACAAAACATGGCTTTGCATACAAAAAAAAGTGCCCAAATTTGATCCCACAGATTGTTTTTCAGCTACCCGTGCAAACGGAACTTTTTAGTATTAGCTTGATTTTCTCTAGCACACTTGAAATTCAACATCTCCCTTCAAACTAAGTGATAGAAGCTCCATGGCTGTGTAGCCAGGTCCTTCCTGCTACAAGAACAGATGAAATATTGAAAATTGGTCCAGAAATGTGTAGCAACACATTCTGATCCTGCAGTTAGCCTTCAGTGCCCAGGTGTACTGATGTGCCTGCAGACAGTAGGCTACACACGAAAAGCTGAAGTACTGTGACTTACAAGTCCGTACAAATATTTACTGTATGTTTTAAAATATTTTCCCAGGTCTATTAATGTATTCCTGTCTGCAATCACTGTTAATACTGAGCCAAGACATTTTCCCTAAGTTTCTAGACACCATTCTGTCAGCAGTAATAGTTATATCAGTACATGTCCAAGTCAAACTTAATTGGATACATCTGAATCAGTGGAAAAGAAATAACTGGCAATTCAAAGGCTCTGCTCGAAGAGAAACAGGCATTACTGAGCTCATTAAGAAGAAAATTGCTGAATATTGCGATCTCCTTATGAATCCTCAAATCTTTATGTAAGGAAGATGATTGGCTTGTAGAGTAAAACAATAGGAACAAAAACTTTTATTGTCACAGTCAGTACTCAGGAGTGGCAGTTCTTCCAGGACCATGGTGGGATTAATGAGGAAATGAAAACACTTTACAACTTTCATAAAAATGTATATTCATCAGAACTCTTCAAGGATCAAAAAGGCCTTGCAGAGTTTCACTGTACAGTGCAGCTTCCCTACAATAAACCAGAGAGACTTTTGGACTCCCCAATTCCTACAGAAAAAATTTCCCATGCTACTCAGACTTTTAATAATGGCAAGCCACTGGGGAAAGCAGCATTCCCATTTTAATTTTGTGCATCTTTTGAAGAGAAGTCACCCTACTATGCGCCTGTGTACATTTAATCATTCTCTACACACTTTATCAGCAAGCCTTCTCCCTGTAGGAGGAATACAATTAGGTACAGTACTAATTTATTATAAATAAAGCAAAGACCTGGTAAAATAACCTAGTTATCAATGTTTCATGCAACTGTGCCTATGAAGTACTAGCTAACAGTCTCACTATGAGCCTGGAGAAATACCTGCAGCATTGATAAATCCTAACCAACACAGCTTTATTAAAAAAAAAAAAAAAAGATATTATCATCATATAATACAGGAAGACTGTTGGTTTTAATTGAAGTAACTAGAGATTTATGGAAACCAACTGGAGCTTTCTTCCACTAATACTATAAAATCCTTCAATAAGATCAATAAGGAAATGCATCTCAACAAAGAAAGCCTTGAATTTTTTTTGTATACCACGCTGACACATTTTATGTATTTATCTCCACCCCCGAATTTAGCTGAAGTGTTGTTTTATATGCAAGAGCCTCTTCTATCAATGATAAGGAATAAAAAGGTCAGAAGGTCTCAGATTAAGGGAAAAATGGTAGGCAAGGATGCCCTCTCTCCGGCATGCCGTTTGTTCTGACCCCAGGATCAGATCACTAGAGAGATGGAGGAGGCCTTCTCACAGGGAGAAATCTCCATAAAATCAGCATGTTTGTGGATGATCTGCGCTTAACTGTAATGAACTCAGAGTCATCTCTTCAATATGTGTTATTCATAATGGAATACTTTGAAAAGTGGTCAGGCTTTAATCCTGTTTTTTTTAAACAGACAATTCAAAAGAATTAACTGATTTTTCCTTTTTCCATGACACAGCACAACAACGGTCTTTTAAGTGGCTCCAAGATATTAGGTAGGAACACATTTATGCTGTGATTCTAAGAGGACATGCTGCAGATTAGCAAAATAGATCCTTCCCTGTACCTCCTCTTAACACAACTAAACTTCCCCTCACTGCTGAGGAAAGTGGGGACAACAGGAGAGGCTCAGGAGCCACCACTTCCCCTCTCGAGTAAGGGACAGGGGAAAGCACAGAGCTGAGGCTTCCTTTTCCCCAGCTTCTCTTGCTCAAGTGCTGGAAGAGAGAGCAACATTTTTCTAAAAGAGACAAAGTGATATAATGACAATTCACATTAAATAGGGCTTAGGAGCTTAAACTCGAATCAGTCTGACATAATTTTGCAGTGCAGCCCTGAATATCAATAATTTTTTATTGGATGAATGAGGTCTATATAGTTCCTGAGGAACAACAATAAATTTTCAAGTGTTTTATGTTAGAGGAGTGCACAGACGTTTCTCAGCCATATGTACACTCCAAGGGATTGCTTTTACACCTCTGATACAAAAAAAAACATGAGCAGAGGGAACACGGGGCTTTGTTTTGATTCTTAATTATAACACCGGCGTTCCCCATGGAAAGAAAAGGCCAAATCCTAGCACTTTCAAGATTTGCCTGAGAGGATTTTCAAAGGTCATCTTTGGCAGGAGGGACTGTGCCCTGCCTGGCCTGATGGCACACTAAAGGGAGCTGCAGAGTGCACAGTATATCCCAGTTCTTCAAAACCACCCTGCAGAACACAAACAAGATAAAGGCACAAATAGCATTGGTTTGGAGGCATCAAAATTCTCCAAAACTCTTGCCAAGGACTCAAAAAGATACATGAACACTACAGCAGTAACCCCAACTGTTCTCTTGCTAGGCTGACCTGGTAGATAACACCTCCTGGATGCTCTGAAGAATAGCAGCACCAAGACAGGATCCTGCTGGAGAAAATGCAGTTCTGGAAAACTCTCTTGTAAGGGTGGTAACTTTACATAACCCATGGGAACAAACAACAAAATCTCAGCTCACTCTGCCCCTGGAAAATTAACGCACTGACATGAAAATCTTCCTTATTTTCCAAAAGGAAAAGAAAGCTTTTCCACCTGATAATAGGTCCACCTGACCTACAAGCACAGTGAATAATGCAGCTCTAGAGAGGAAAGCTATAGCAGGGACTGCTGGCTTGGCTGAGAGCCCTTGATACAGCTCAGCTCCTACACAGAGATCTTTCAATTTCATAGGATGCAATTCAGCTTGCTGGCTTATATGAATCATACAAGCATGTCAATGCAGCCATTTAAAAAACCTTTTTATTTTTTGCAATCAAAATGTAGGCATATTCAGACCTTTTCCTGTGAAGAGCTGAAACAGATATAGCGTATTTTTGTCTAAGAGCATGATGCATTTACAACATATCAACACTGCAATCTGTATTATTTCTAATTTTATATTTTTAAAATTTTTATTTGAACTGTTCACTTTAAAATATCACCAAGCCTGTAATTCAGTGATTTCTTTAAAATGTATAACAACACTGGAGAAACTCTACATGTACATCAGTGGTGAAGAAATCCTATCTGTGAATAGTATCTCAGGGAAGGTAACTTCCCTTTACTAATATTCAATTCTTCCCACAACCAAAACTTCAATTTCTGTTGTACGAATTTCCAATGTCTTACAAAGTCAGAAACCTGGAGAGGCAGCTTACAGTCTTACATCATGTGACACTATGCATTTGAACCTCTAAAAACAGCCTGTGGATCCCCAACCAGGATTTGCAAACAGCATGACTTGTAGGGTATGTTCAGTAAAACTAAAGCTACCTTTGTAAAAGAAATTTTCCACACCACCAGTATATCTTCCTATCACCTTTCCTATTCTGAATTTTTGAAGACCTCCTACCACTCTGTCTGGTCCCAAAGGTGTCAGGTGTCACAAAAGCCCCTGTGCTACTCATACCAGGATCAGGTCTAACCCTACTTTCAGGGTTAGTACTCAGCATACTATAATTTTGCTTTATAGCCATTTCTTCCCACTGGTTCTCCTTGAAAACTTCACTGAAAAATTGTCTCCTTGTGAATGCTGTGAGGTTATTTCTGTTTTTCTGATTCAGTCAAAATATCAGCTAGAAAATAAGATTAAAAAGAAGGAGATGACACTTGAACTTGTGGTCAGTGCTGTAGCTCTTGAAGGCAACAACTGCAGGCAATGAAATGGTAAGGAGATTAGGGTATGGGTTTGGGTTCCCCTCTTCTGGTGTTCTCTGTGAGCCATTAGAAAACATAATTGTGAGGGTAAGGCACAGGGGAAAAAATGTTTAAAAACTTCACTGAGAGAAAATATTGCATAGAAAATAGTTAAATGTTTTTATTTTATGGCTGCAGCTTCAAAAGCTGCTACTGCAACCAAATGAAGTTTTGCAAATGTTATCAGTTTCAGTAAAAAGAAGCTCATCTTCCTCATTTCCTTCTGAATGAGCAACCAAATAGAGCTGCTGACATTCCAGATTATTGATCTCTCAAATTTTAACTTAATCCTAATACAAACCACACAGAAGCTTGTTAAAATAGACCCATTAGATGTAGTTCAAACTTGCTGCTTGGACTTGATGCAAATGAAAATCTGCACACAGGTAAGTTTGGCCCAAGGCACTGTGAACCTTCAGTCAGGTCCTGGTTTTCCCCAAATTCAACATTTCTGCAGCAGTTTGAAGGAAGTCCATAAGTAGCATTTTAAGTAATATAAGACACAGCAATAAATAGTCAAATTCATCAGTACTATTTA
The DNA here is from genome assembly GCA_013397915.1 of Daphoenositta chrysoptera. NCBI lineage: Eukaryota > Metazoa > Chordata > Aves > Passeriformes > Daphoenositta > Daphoenositta chrysoptera. Next base: position 582,030 of record VZRO01000503.1, read on the forward strand.
AGAATAATGAATAAAGGACAGACTCAGTGTTGCTGTTTTTCCTAGAGGGTTTTTTTCTCCCTCAGTTTGAAATGACCCATTTGCAATGGGCCACTGAGCACTGTACTTCAGTGCATGTTCCTGACATATCTTTCACACAAAGTCCCTAAATACCTCATAAACATTAATAAATTAGGCTGCAAGAGCAGTAATAATTTCAGCTTCACATTCATGGAACCTAAGACTCAAAATCTTCCTGAGCATCTGTGGCAGATCTAAAAATGAAATTCAAACTTCCAATCACTTTGAATTAGGCTTCTCTACTAAATCATGCAATCACACAGTCTAATTCAGGTTGGAAGAGATCTCAGGAGACCACCTCATCCATCCGCCTCCTCAAAGCAGCACTAACTACTGCTCTACACCAGGCTGATCACAGCTTCATCCAGCCAAGGCTTGAATACCCTCAGGGAGGGAGGATACACCACCAATGGACAATCTCTTCCAGTCTCTGGCCACCTGCATGGGCAAGACATTTTTCCCTTGTCTCCAGTCAGCATCTCCCCTCATGCAGCCTGTGCCCAGTTTTTTTCCTTGCCCCATTTCTGAGCTCCTCTGAGAAGAGTCTGGCTCTGCACTCATTCAGGTCCCCTCCAGAAGCGAAGACACAACTCAGTCATCTCATCTCCGGGATGAACAAACTCAGCTCCTGAACCTCTCCTCCTGTGCCATGACCAGCCTGATGACCCTTCTGGGCTCCTTCCCATTAGTCAGTCTCTCTCTTGTCCTGGGATCCACACCTTGGCACAGGCACTCCCCAAAGAGACTGTCAAAATCAAGTGGAGGGGAAGGACCCGTTCCCTGGACCTGCTGGGTGCAGCTGTGCCAGCACGGCCCTGGGGGTGGTTGGCCCCCTTTGCTGCAAGGACACACCACTGACCCTGTGCAGCTTGTTGTACAACAGCAGCCAGGGCGTTTTTGGCAGAGGTGCCTTTCTCCAGCCTTCAGGAACATCCCCCAGCCTTGACCTTTCAGTGATGACAGACAGCATCTTCATGATGACACAAGACAACTCTCTCAGAGGCCTCCAGTGTGTCCTGTCTGGTTCCACAGACCAGCTTATTTTAAAAGACCCTAACGCCGTGCTCCCCTACTGTGGCTGCTCCCTCCCTCCCCCAAGTTTTGCTTTAGGCCTGCGACTGAGCAGACTGACAGTAAAGCCTGCAGTGTCATGGAGCAGTGCATCCATTTGACTGGTTTTCCTTCTCATTTTTACTGCTGATACACTTGTAGTACCCATTCTTAAGGTCCTGCTCATCTCTCACCAGTTTTGATTCCAGACAAGCTCTGAACTTCCTCATTCTGCTCCTACAAGCCTGGACCACACTTTTGTGTTGCTTTTTGGTAGCCTGTCCCCACTTCTACCTCCTGTCTGCTTTCTTTTTGCATTTAAGCTCAGGCAGGGGCTCATCTGTCATCTCAAGTTTCTATTACCAATTTTCCCCCTAATTTCTTTGAAATCTTATACCCAGTGGCACAACTTCACTTCAACAGAGTTAGAATTTTACCACCCTTGAGAAATTACTACTGTCAACTTTGTCATCTTGATCATAAAATTTTGGTTTTCTGTCATTGTTTATTACAAATAAATGCTTATGCTATAAATTATTTGCTATAATTAAGCTGCACGTAAAAATATTTCAGTTTGATACACAACTACATCTTGTATCAGCCTACAGCAGCAGCCTCTGAAATATGATGAAACAATACTAATTCACCGTGACAGGAGATATAATCTTAGTCTTTCAACACAGAATTTTAGCAACTGAAAAATGCTTTCCTATCATCTTCAGCAGCACACAGGAACGCCCAGCAGGGCTATTTTCACTTTTCAGAGTTAAAATAGGTACATGCATACTCTGTAAAGTTTTTCCTTTCCAACATACCTGTAAAGAGCTGAAGGTTAAAGAGAGTACTATCCAAGAGAATCCTTCTGGAAAGCATTAGCTCAGAAGAAAAAGAAAAGAATAAAATTTCATCCCCATTTTTAAAGGACATGGGAAAATTTTCAAGTCTGTTTTCCTAACTTTCTGGACAAGACATTTATATTTAAACCCTAAACACTGCTTCCTGTAGTTTGAAGCAGTGAGACACAGTTAGGAAAACAAACAAATATGAAAATGATGTGACAGCAAACTTACATTCCTGTTGAGAAATAGCTTTCGCTAGGAAAAATTTACACCAATTTCTTGTATACATTGTTTAAGATGGCTGACTTGGCAGTTACATTTAATGTTGGACTCAGTGATCTTACAGGTCTTTTCCAACCGAAATGATTCTATGATTCTAAGACGTGGAATATAATAAAATGGTTACTTTCATATATTAAAAAAAAAAAATTGCTTCCAAGCAAACCTTGCTAGATCATTCTCTCTATTTTCACAGTTTAATGTTAAAACTTGGCACAGGTACTTGACACATCTACATCCATCTCCCACTCTGCTCTCCATCTCTGTTCCAAACGCTGATATGCTCAGGATCTAACTTCTCCTTCCTTGAGAAACACCCCTAACAGCATCTTCCCCCAAAATTTCAAGAACTATGTCTTTCTAACCACCTCAAGGTTCAAACCTAGACTCACACTGTTTTGCTCACAATCTGAAGATGCTTTCATTTCAACAACAAACCGCCCACCGGGTGATTCTGAACTAACGCTTCCTTTCCCACTTCTCTTCTTACAGACTGTTTCTTCCTCTTCCCCAAGAAATGTGTTGCAATAATAACAGTATCTCCCACTCTTCTGTGATGACAGCTTATGCCCAGTTCTGTATTCCTGCAAAACTCCCTCCCCACTTACTCACACGGGATCTCTTTGAGTTCTGGGTAACCAGATTTTCCCAACGCCTTCACAAAGCCTATCACTGTGACATTACTTTGTATCTTAAGACATATCTTTGTCTTTCTGGTTGTCACTTCCCCAAGGCAAAGGCAATGTTTTTCCACAGGTTCTCTTTAGTGCTGATTACATCACAGAGATAATTTTTAATTACCTTTCTGTTCAGAGCCACACCATCTTCACAGTCCAACACTGCACAATCTACATTCAGTGATGGGATTTTTCTTATCTTCTTTTCATCATCCGCAGGTACATACAGCACAGCCCGTCTGGGAACATACTTGTGTGATGATGTAGAGTGATAACTAAGCTTAGGAACACCAGCTGGCAGAGGAGAATCCACCCTGTAAAGGATATTGTTGAAATTAGACTATTGGTTACAATGCTGTAACTAATACTTGACTATATTTTAAAAGCAAAACATTCATACCTAGATAGTGGCTGGTTCTGGGCTATTTATATATTTTTTTTCCCTTTGGAATAGCCAAATTAGGGGAGATATCAGTATTACAGTTAATTACAATATAAAACTCCAAACCCACTGTGTTCAATAGAAGTTGCAAACTTAAACAATCATAATTTAAGACCTGCCAGGGCTGAGGCTTATCCATGCAGCCTTGATTACACTGCCCGTTCTGGGTGCTATGGCAAGTATGAAATACAGAAAAAGGGTGGTTGGTTTTTTCCCTGTCACAGGACTCCTCTCTAGGATGCAGACTGTGCTGGGAATGGATAAGGACTGCTTTGAGGAGGAGGCAGTTATCTGCCACATTTCCTCCAGGAGCTGGATGCCATGCTGTGAATGAAGCAGGGGTGCTGGTTAAAACAAACACAGGTTTGTGAAGTTCATTTTGCATCCTTAGCATTATATCAACAAATGCATTTGCATGCAAATTTTAAATAAGCAAGATGGATGGAGGGAGAAATTAAGAAAACAGAATGAAAACCCCATGTAGTGTGGAACCTGTGCTACTCTCTTCAGACCTTCAGATCCACAGCACAGACCTTCATTGACAGAGCTCATAAACCCACCAGCATCATTTGCAGGTTTTTGGCTGTGGTGTCTTTTAAAATTTGTAAATGCTTTGTGCAGCACACTTCAGTGCAGGTGTGAGCCTTTGGTGCCACATGGCTTGAGTGGATAACACACCCCCGTGGCCTGTAGGTGTGAGGTCTGTGGCGGTCTCACCGCGTGCTGACATTCCTGGTGAGGGCCCAGCTGACCTGCTCCAGGCAGGAGCTCTGTTAGTGCACTTGGAGGCTGTGGGACTGCCAGAGGAGGCTGCTCTTGAGTGCTGTGGGGAGCTTGCTTTGCTCCATAATTACAAGCACAGAGAAATAAATTACAGAGGGTGCCACTGTGTTTCTTGGCCTTCCAAAAAAAACCCCTTGCCTGCTCCTGTTCCTCCCCTCTTCATGCTGTACGCCCCAGGCCTATTCTGCTACATTAAAGATGAGGACAAAATAATACAATTTACCTTCATACTCAGCACAAGGCACACCACAAAATAATCCTACCATATAACACCATTACGCATTATCATGTATATTATTCAGCACTTTGAATAATGCAAAGCTTTCCTAGCACCATGCTGAACATGTCATTATCGCATCATGTCAGGGGCCCATGCATTTTCCTATGCCCCTCTTAATAATGCTTCCCAAGTTGCTAGACTTGGATGATACATGGCTACACACACATGTGGGTTTTCTTCAAAGTGAACATGACTAACGCTCTCAAATGCTTGGAAATGAGTTCAGAGCCAATGAAATCAGAGCCAATGTGGTATGTCACTGACAGACCGCTGTAATACTCGCCTTTCTCAGCTGAATCTGTTGAAGAACCCTCTCTTCCCCTAGAGTGTGCACCCGAAAAGCTGAATATAAGACTTGGGTTAAAAATATGAAGAAAATTTTTGTCGCATTTTACCTCAGTAAACTAAATTTAAAAGGAAAACTATTCCATCATCTTCTCTGCTGCATCTCTGCAGATCCTATGTAGATCCACTTTAAGAGCCTACAAAAACCACTGCCAGCCTCTTCTTTGCAACATGCCTGGTAATACTTAATTCAGTTTAAGAAATGGGACAGCTTGGCAGTAAAATAGAAATTATTTTATTTTAAGTGTCAGTGTTACCCTTGTTGATAACAGCAACAGGTTATTAACAGGTGACTTCAAGACTCAGGTGGTGGAGGTCCTATCAACACCTGGAGACATGCAACTGACATCCACTGAGTCCCTCCAAACCACCCTCCCTGCCTCTCTCTCACAAACTACTTCACGTTCCCTGCTTCAGCCTGAAGTGGGGATGGTAACAGAACTTGTGGCAACTCAAGTGGCTGCTAGATAAATCCACTTTATCTCATTTTCTTGCAGTAGTACACTTTGGGAGAGCAAGGACAAGGTGGAAGAGTGGTTTATCTCAAATAGAAAGAGGAGGATCTTTTTTCAGTGTGACACAGAGGTCAGTGAAGAAGTCTGCAGTCCTTCTCTAAACATATATGAGGGAACAAAAGTGATTAGTTTCTATTCTTTCTCTGATGGCTTCAGCCTTGTGGTTCCCAAGGGCACAAAGGAGTCAAAGAGCTCAGCCCATTAATAGTTAACTCCAGCCTAGAGCCAAGCAGCCCCTGAAGCACCCTTAATGACTGCCTCTCACCAACCCTGCAACCCGCCAGAAACCTGATAGACGTGCCTAACACCGTAATCTCTGGGCATGCTGAGATGAGATGTATCTTCTGTCACACGTGTTTCCCAGGATTTCTGCTGGGCTGTCATCAAACCAAGGGCTGTTTGACCAGCCGTTTTCCCTCTCACTGCGGCAAGCCCCACGAAGGCAGCCCTGCTCTGCCTACCACACACAATGGTGTGTAGTGTTGTGGAGGTGAAAGCATCATTACCTGCAGACCAGATATAGTCAGGTGTCACCATGCAGGTCTATGAACGTGTATGCAGACGGAGGAGCAGTTACAGCTTCCTCAGCAGTCCACCTGACTCCAAGGAAGTGATAGACTTAATCCATTAAAACACCATCGCTTAACAGGCTTAATGCTGGAAATGCTACTGCCCGGTGACTACTGGTATCTCCTCCTCAGCTAAACAACTTTGTAGCCACATGGGCTCAAACAGCAGGTTTCTTAGAACACAAATTAATATAAAAAGTATACTGTCCATGTGCCAAATTATTAGCTTTATGGGATATTTTAGCAAGTTGAAGAGGAAATAATTTTTTACAAGATATGGCCAGAAAAAAAATGTACAGGAGGAGCTGGTGTCAGTGGACCAACATGGAATCCTTCTCCTTTCAAAACAAAGAGTTCTAAAAATATTAATTTAAAATAAGAGTTTTCAACAAGTATCTTTAGGTATGACTGCAGTAAATGTTATCACAGTCTAATTCTTTGACATATATTCTTAAATCATCACTGTGCATTCTCCTTGCAAAGTCATATTTTATGTTCTACAATAAAATGAAAACTAGAGGAAGACATGGATTTATTAATAAATCCATTTTTCTATAGACTTATTTAAAACAGTGGCAAGGCTTGGGGTGCTCTGTATATGAGCAGTTAGCTACTCTGGTAGGAAACATTATCCTGATTATCTTGACTTCTGTTATTTTGATAGAATAAAAAAATCCCCAGCAGTTGCTTTTTTAGGACAAAAAACCCACACAGCACTGCAGTCTTGATTATACTGTTAACCCTGTGCCATAAAGAGGAGGAAAATCTTACATATGTTTCCTGGCTCCAAGTATTTTAATGATTCAAACTAAGCTTGACTATGCTTTAAACTAAACACATGGACAAAAGCCAAGTGAATTTGCTAAGACAATGTTTCTTCCTTTAAGCACTGTAAGTTAAAACAAGGACTAGGCTATTGGGTAATGCTCATTAAATTGTTTTACAGCAGCATATTTTCATTCATAGCATCTAGCAGCATGCTGAGTGCTCTTGGGTCTTGGAAATAAAACTAAATTTCTTCAGCAAACATAACACTCTACTAAAGTCTTCATCAAATATGTAAAAGTAGCTGGCAAGTTAAAGTTACTCATGGTCCTCTGAGAAGGAGTGAATAGTTCATCCTCAGGAAGGAGAAAAGAAAACCTATCTGACTACGAAGAGACACTGCAGTTTGCAATGGCAGCCATACCGTGTGACTGCGAACAGTGAAATTACCCCAAATTATGCAAATTTCCCTGCTGTAAACTGCATTCTCACATTCCAACATTGCTCATACTCATACACATACTTAACTGCACACACCTGTGCAGTCTCATTGGAGCCAACAACATATAGCTTACAAAGTAAAGTACTCACAGAAGTCATTTTCAGCACTTTAACCTGTGCCTCTGTTCTGTTTATTTGCTACATCAAATCACCCCTGGAAGATCTGCCAAACACATAGAAAAATATTCATTGCTCAATAGGCCAAATCTTTCCTTCTACAATCCTTGGCATAGTGTTGGCAAGGTGTTTGCAAAGAGCATTTCCAGACATTTCACTAAAACTATTAAAAAATCTGGATAATTTCCACAACATGTATTTTTGACCCCTGTGCACGTAACAGCATACCATTGTATCTGTGGAGCTGTGGAAGAAGGACAGGAGTGATCCAAGACCCACAACACCCCCTGAACGAGACCCAGCTAATGCAGCAAAACCTCCTACAAATTATTTCTGCAATATGTGCAAAAAAACCCCACTCCAGAGAAAACATAATGTTTTTCCGGTGTTGAATTTACCGGGGAGTAGCACACCACCACACACAAATAATCTGCCAAAAACAAAGGAAACTTCTACGGAATTACAAAGCCCCGCAATTTGCATAGTAATTCTTTCTAATTAAGAAAAGAAGATACAAGTTGTTTGTTATAAACATCAGCAGGCCCTGTGCAAATACGAAGGGCTCGCAGCCGCGCTGAGTATTTGTCGAATCAAAGCGACTCGCTGGAGAGTTTTATTGGTACAGCTGCAGCGCATGCATTTTATCACACATGCTAATAATCCTGGTTATGGCACTAACATTTTAATCATTTGTTCTCTGGGCTTGTTTCTCAAACAATTAGCACTAATGAATGGCCAAAATACCTCGGATCATATATGTCTAATTGCAGTCAAGAGCGGTTATTGTCCGCATGTACATTTCAATTCACCTCTGGGGATAATGTTTGTTAATTGTATTTCTTTATATAGCAAGTGAAAAAAGGCTGTTCACTCAAAAAGGGACTAAGTGTTCTCTTCTTTCCCTTTGTTCCCACAAGAAGCTAAAGTCACTTCAAGAGGCACTTAATCCCATCATCCATGGTTACAATTGCCTTACAGCATCAATCAAAAAGAATCTGAAGTAAAATGATGCAGCTATATTGTGTAATTAAAAGCAATTCAGGTAGTTATTGCTTGGGGCATTTTCCAGGTCCAAATACTTAAAATGGCACTGTGGGGATTCTAAATACTGTAGTGTTTTAAATTTGGTGAACTACAATATCTCACAGAGAAAGGGAAGGAATATGCAAAAAAAAAAAAAATCTCCTAGTGTGTATTGTAAAGCAAAAGAAAAGAGGAGGAACAGCTAACGTTTGAAGTGACAAAATCTACAAGTCTCCATATAAAAGGGAAATAAAAATATCAAGAAGAGAGAAAAGGGAAGGAAAAAGAAAAGGATGGCAGTTTTTAAGGAAAAGAAATTCCTCCTAATTGTTAAAAAGTTAACATGTGAAAAAATGTTAACATTTCCTCGAATGGAAAACAAAAGCTCATGTCACAAGCTTTACCATCAGAATACAGGTCCCCAAAATCTTAGTGATCTCCTAGTGGAAATAAATCTGGGTAAACCCAGCAGCTCTTCTCTGGGGGAAAAAAAAAAAAAAAAAAGGAAAAAAAGGAAAAATACTTAGGTTAAAAATGAAGAGCTATGATATTTACTTTTGAATAAAACGTAAGGGAAGGAATTTTACGTAACAACTGCCACTAACCCTGATCCAATTATGCTGAAATGAAAACTGGGGGGTTATCAACATACCAAACACTTCGCTTTACATTTTGATTTCTTCCTTTGTTCCAGACTCAGTACGGTCATTTCCCTGACCCTCAAAAAACTAATTAAGAAACCCCCCAAACCTAAGTCCTTGCCAGGGCAGGCAGAAGCCACCAGCTCTCACGGTTTGAGATCTCTTGACAAGCAGTTTTCCTTACCAGGAGAGGCTTTGTCTAATTTTAAACTTCCCACCATAAGGCTGATATTATCTCACACAGATGTAACGTGAAGATTAATTTCCCTGAAGCTGATGGAAGACATAAAGGCATAAAATTGGCCCCCCAAAAGTGTGAAGAAGGTGGAAGAATAAACCCTCGCACTTCCACAGCATCCTAAGGGAGACAGGAGGTCTGCACCCAGCTGCGGGGACTGAGCGTGGTGAGTTGAAGAAGCACTCACAAAAACTCAGCAAATTAAGAAATTTAACCCCCGTAACAACCAGCTTTGGATATCAAAAGGGACAGATTGGAGGGGGTTGCTCCTGAGAGCGCTTGCCTGCTGGAAAAACTGTTGCGGGGAGAAATGAAAAGAGGGCTTCCAAGTGACCTTTCACAAGCACTCACTCCAACTGATCAGGACACATTGCATTATAGCCAAAAAACAGAGAGGTGAACCAAACGGGGAAGCTGAGCCCCACTGATCCAAAAAAAAAATCATGATGCAGAGAAGTGTGAGTGGAAATGAAAACTAAACACCAAATCCAAAGTTGCTGGAAAGTAATTTTAGGAAAATATGTGTCTTTGTCTGCTATTTGTAATTTTTTCCTATCTCCAGTAAATCAATGTAAATCATATAACTGGACACCAGAGAAAAGACTGAATACAAACCAGGAACCTACTGGCAAAGGTTTAAAATCATGGACCTCTAAGCCATAAAATGATAAAAGGCTATCATAGGTTAAATAGTTAACCAAACTTTCTCCTCCCACTAGCACTAAACGCAAAAAAAAAAAAGACCTTTTATTTACCCCACCATGTTCTTTCAACTACATTTGACCCTGTTGTTTTGGTTCACTCTGAGCTCCATCATGCCTTAAATTGCTTTGACTGAAGATCAGGCATTTTTTTCTTCACAATTCAAAATGGCCAAATTAGACAGCGAGGGTAAAAATTAAAAGGACCACTGGCTTATCATATTACTAACGTCTCCTATTTTCAGGGCAGCAAAAATAGTCTGTGAGGAAGAGGAGAGTGCTACAGTTCTTTGACTTAATAAGTGAATTTTAAAAGAGATTTAAATAATGGCTCAGGGTGACAAGGGCTGCTGCTTCCTACTAATGGCAACAGGCTGCTTCTCTCGGGCAGCCTGTGTGAGTGTGTGTGTTTGCTATCATCCAAGGTTAATTGGTGTCCTGTCTTGGGGAGCTTTAGCATATGTGACATACAGTCGAGGGTTTGCTCCCTTCCTTACGGTGTGGATAACTCTGAATAACTTGTCATGCCCATAAAGTATTCTTGAGCCGAGTTGTACCTCGCTTTGCTCTTACCATTGACAAAGTATCTGGCTCCTTGGGATGCTTTCTGCTGATTAACCAGACCCACAGCATTGCAGGGCAGTGGAAAAGCACTCTGTCTCTCTGTAACACACTCACTTTGCCACTTTCACCCAAGGAACATGTAGTTAGGATAACAATTAATTTCCCTGTCTTCCTAAATACAAAGATACAGAAATAGACCCTAAGTATGGACAGTTTTTGTTTTACTTTCGCTAAGAAAATTTTGAGTGCTTTCATTTATTTAACTAAGTCAGTTTCTAAGTTGCATTTTTAAAATCTACAACACTGAAGAAATTTTGCAAAATTTTGTTTAAGTATATATTTTCTCAAGGGAAGCTCTTGCATTACATTTTTTTTACAGAAGTGCAACTAGAAACTGCAACAGAAATTTGCAACGCATTTTAAATAACAAAAAATCCCACAATAAAGATGAAGATCCAATACCAGATTCGAGAGATTTAGAAAAAAACTACACATAAATTAGCCTTTTTTAAGGTGTGCATTGAGAAATAAGAAGATATTGCTTTGGATGTATGACATTGATGTACGATTTGTTTTGATTTACTTGGTTTTGGGTTTTGTGTACAGTCAAATATGCACCAAGTGTGGTCAGAGCTGTGTGGCACAAAGGAAAAAGCATGCCTTTGAAGGCTGAGAATCTTCCAGTTTGGGAGGAGGACCGGGCATATATAACCAACAAGCTGTCCTGCAACATCCCGTGCCAAAATCTGTCTTAGTAAATGAATACTTAAAACACACAAATCTGTAATGGTTGCACTTCTGTACATTCTGGTGGCCTCTGCAGAAAAGCTGAACTTTGAAGAGATTCTTTATGTCACTGCAAAACCACCATTGGCTCTTCCAATTCTCCGCTCCATCCCACCATCAGGTACTTCCCTTGCTCCTAATTCTGCCCCAGCCTTTTCACACACTGACTTTGCACCCACCCACATCTCTGTGTACTCACACAAAAATTGGTAACTACGTTTGGGCAGAATTTCTTTTCTTACTGCACATGCTTTTCCCCTCTTTTCTCCCCCAGTCCCCTCTATTCCCTCCGCGTCGGTTCCCACACCAGGACACCGGGAGCATCCCCACTACTGAGCTCCTGCAGCCCCCACCACTGGTCCAGCTGTGCCTGCATTGGCTAAATGCTACAAGGTCAAGATTGAGACCAGGATTCAAAAATTCCACGCTAATTACTGTGATTAAAGTCTGAGTCCCAAACTCATCCAAAGACTCCTGAGCAGTTTAGGAGCAGGCTGCTAATGAGTTATATGCAAAACAAGAAACAGGCACTTGATAAAGTCAGAATCAATAAAGTGCCATTCCTGCCTGTTAAAATGACCTTGCCATCCATAACAGAGAGTCACTATGTTCACCAGAACCTGTGCAGGTTAGATATCCATGTCTGCATGGTGTGAAAGAAAAGGAAGACAGTGCAGTCCTTGAAATCTCTTCTGATTTATATCTGAGTAAAAATAAAATTACACTAAAGATGTGGCTGAGAATATTTAGCAGAAGGAAATTAATGGAGTGTCAATATACTGGTGCTGCAGAAGTCAGAAGAAAGAAGGAATTTGTCATCCACTTCAGGTCTTTCAGAATTTCTGATTTTTTATTACAAAGTGTTGTCTACATTGTTTTGGTTGTGATGGGGAAATTTTATAAAATGAGGTCCCTTCACCTTCTAAGAATTTTTCACTAGTAGACCATATTTTATCTCGATTTGCAATTTAAGTCAGTCTACACTTGGTCAAACCACAAACATTTTGATGATTCCTGTACTTAGAAACACAAGTAAATCATAACACTAAATAAAGCACAGACATTTTTACCACATAGGAAAAAGGAAACAATATTGCAATCTTCTCTGCATTTTGAAATTGCTCCTGTAAACCCACTTGCGCATGTGCCTAGCCCAGAGAAATCAAAAAGAGTAGTCAAACACTTACAGTTAACCATGTACTTAAGTGCCTACAGGACTGGGGATTAATTCTGAATTATGAAACTGTTCCATTTCCATGTGTTCTTAGGCTATACAAGGGTCAACCTGCTTTTTTCACATTTTGGTACAGAGACTTGTGCAAAATTGAGACTTAGATGTATAGAGAAGCAATCCAGGTGGTGAATACCTTTCAAACAATATAAAGATGCTCAATTTCAGCTGGAGAAAAAAAACAAACCTGCATGATATTTTCAGAATACGATTAAAAGTAAAAATATTATTTATGTTTAGCCAAGCACTATTCTGTAGAATTATTACTATGCAGAGGAATTATTATGTCAAAGAATTATTTTGTATTAAACTGAACTTATTCAGAATGTTTTCAGTGCCAAATAACTGAGCAGTGAAGAACAATTTAGCAAGCAATTAGTAAATATTAAACCACTGAAGAACAGAACTATAAAGCTACAATGCACTGCAATTACATTAAAAAAAAGAAAATGTTGTAATTACATCAAAACGATGCAGAATGACAGAAAAAAAGTACGAATACACAACGCTATTAGTTCAACAGCAACTGTGGCCACACTAATTGAAAACCAACCTCTCTCTGGTTTTGAATACAAGCCTGGTGGAAATTTAAAAATATTTCCTAAACGGACGATAAAGAAGAAGGCTTACAAATCCTGCAGTGCTCCAGGCAACACTTAACTTTGGAAATGTCTACAGGCAGAAATACTACCCTGCAATATGGCTCAGGATGGCACAAACAAGCATCTGTGTTTATATTTTAACTAGTCGATTTATAAGAGCAATGAAATCCCTACCATAAGCATTTTATATTGACCTGATATGGACTTACTGTTTTAACCAGCTTTTTAACTAACTCCACAAGTTAATAAAGGCAACTACATGAATCCTTACTGCCTATACATTAAGATAAGAAAAACATTCATTAAGCAATATCCAGACTGTTTTAATTACAGGAATATCACTCTTATTTGTAGTATAATGTTCGTTAAGTACAGTATAACATTTTCTTAAAATGCCCCAGAGGCAGTTAAACTCTTGATTAGCTATTAAAAAAAAAAAAATCTCCCTTAACTTCAATTGCAGGAGTTAATGCCTACTGCAATGAAATTCCAGCACTTATAATCATGCAAAAATGTCATATGCAAATCTTATTAACCATGAAAACATTATATAAGATCAAATGAATCTTCTATGCTGTTATCACTACTCAATGTTAGCAAAATGTCAGAATCCTTCTATGATTATTGTGGTAGTAACAATAATAAGCCCAGCCCTATTTCCTTTGAAAATGACATCAATTGAAAACCAGCTCTTATTTTATTAATTTCAAAAGACAGCAGGGAATGCCCAAAAATTCTGACTTCTATATTTTCCTGCCTTTCACTACATGTCTGTTCTATTATCCAATGTTAAAACATACCAAACTAGTAGCAGTGGATGCATTAAAAAACATTATGGAGACAGAACCATCATGATCTCCAGTAAATAAACACTTTATTTAAGTGCTTTATTATCCAATAATGAAACTTCCTTTTTTCCCTGCCTTTTCCAGTACATTACAAAATTTAACATTATTACTGTTATTGTACAGATGACAATGAAACATCTACATTTTCTTCAGTATTTATCCTGCATCTGCCCCTTATTCCATACATCTCTTGAAAAAAAAGCTGTTCATTTTTTTTATTTGCTAACACCACCAAGAATTTAAAAAATCATGAACAACATGATGCATAAAAAATTTCAGTGTTTTTAAAGCGCATATTGAAACATTATTTTCTGGTTCTGTGTCCCTGATTTTGTATTTTCAAGCTTTTTCAAAGACAAAAATTTTCTTGAAAAGTAAAAAAAAAGTTAAAGGTGAGATTTCAGGAATCCAGGATTAAAGGAAATAACAAATACTGTGACGTTAATGATAAATAGGTGAGAGCTGTTAGCTCATTTTGATCTTTCACATAAGCAGCTGAAGGATAATTTTGTTACATGGAAACAGGCATGCCAAACCCTAACTCAGCAATGGCCCTCCAAAACCGTCTCCTTAGTAAAGTCAGCAAACTAAAAATTGAAAATTTAGCACCCACCAGTTTCTTCAGGCTCAGCACCTCTCTATCCACTGAGTTCCCTGTAGGGAGTGATCAGCCTTTGCCACCCTGAAAGGGACAAATCCCTCACTCTACTGAGCTGGTGGGTCAGGTCCTGCCAGCCCCATGGGTGCATATTTTGGGTGTGTGGCCAAAGCCCTGGGTGCACCTTTCAGGGGCAGATTCAGCCATAATCCCCCTCCTGACTCAGGCAGTTCCTGATGTCCCTTGAGGAGGTGACCATGCCTGGGGGAGATGGACCCAACCCCAGGGTGTCCACAGCAGGGAACCAATTTCAAGGAACACCTTGGTCATATCATCACATCCTACCAGGGATGAGCTTTGCTGTGTAGGCAAGCTCAGAGACCATAAATGTGCTGAACCCACCAGGCAGATAATATAAATATGTGATGAAGGAAAAATGTTGGCCAAGGAACACATTTTAATACCAAATCAGAAGATTGCTATAGCTTTTTTTTTTAGTCCTATTCCTAAGCTTATAATTTAATTCTCTAAACATTTTCACAGAACTCTTCAGATTAGCTTTGCCACATCCCAGGAAACTCAAAAACCAGTCATAAAACCATGGCTCCCAGGTCCTTGTTTCAGATCCCCCACCTAGTAAGTCCCATCCCATTTGACGGTCAGTCCATCACCAACGTGGACACTTTAAAAATCATCAAGACTGAAAGTGAGATGGGGTGAAAATCAACTTCTCTGCAAATCAGTATGATTTTATTTTCATTACAAAAAAAAAAGAAAAAAGAGAAAAAATAAAAAGGGAAAAAATTACCAGTTAGCATCTCTTTTTGGGGCACTGGGAGCACCTGATGGGCCTGTGCAAGCACAAGTGCAAGCACTCTTATTACATGCGCTGTGGGAGTTTCTTATCTGTATTCCTAGGTGAGATTACTTGTGTGGTTATGGTTGCTACAGTATATATTTACCGTGGCCAGTGAACACATGGAAAAGCCCACTGATACTTAGGTAAAGCTGAAGGATCAAAGCTGCTCCCCTCACCAATGGCCTGATTTCACAGGATGCCCCTTTTCTCCCAAACACCACTGTTCCGTTAAATGTGGATTTCCTATCTCACTGCATCACAAAATGCATTGTCATCATTGGTTACCCTCTCCTAAAACTAAATTTTAGAAAACAGCCATGTCCTTAATGGCTGCCTAGAGGGGAGGAAAGAGTTGGACATTGGAAAGAAGTTGGCAGAGAGAGAAGGGAAGAGAGAGACAGAAGAAGAGGTCACCAAGCACACAGCTTGCTTGGGAGACCCATGAAGAAGAAATTCTTCCAACTGCCTTAGTTTGAGAGTGAGGGTTTTCCCCCTCTAAATTCTTGACACAGACTGTTCAATATTTATTTTTAAAAAAGCGAAGAAGAAAAATCCACTGCCTCCCTTGCAATCTGCACACATAAAGAAAATGGCTTTTAGCTCATAATGATGGTATGTTGCAGATAAGCAAAAGTCCTGGATTACATGAAAATAAAATCTATAAGGAGAAATAGGATTAAGTCTACTTCTGTGTAACAGCTTTTATGACATTTAAATGAGCAGCTGTGTTTCTTTAAGTAACTGTTATAGCATTCCACATCTGTATAAAAACTGAACAACAGACAGACTCTTTCAACTCACTGATATATAGCCTTGTGAGGAAAAAAATCCCTGTGAAAAAGCATAAAGGCATTACTCGGCTTTCCTTTAAATCGTCTTTAACAACCTGTGTCATGAATACAGGTTTGGGCTTAAGGAAATAAGACAATTAGATGACATATACCTTTTGTCCTGTACTGGATAAAGAGAAAAATTATTCCATTACTGAATCTGCCCACTTTTTTTCTTTGGGTAACATTTTAGATATAGTTTAGCACAAAGGCCTTGAGATACATTTTAATTCTGCAGTGCATGCCAGTAATCTGTACCAACATGAAGAAACAGTACCCCCCAAAACTGATATTATATATAGGGAATTTGGGTGGTTTGAACCAGTTTTACTCTCACATGGCCCCTTGTTTGCCATCATCTGTTTCCTTGCTGATAGGAAGAATGTCATGGATGTTTCAATTTTTATCTTCTTCCTGAATAACAGTTTAGTTGAGCTGGTGTCTCAGTAATGGCAAAATTTTTTGACAGAGATTAACATCAGATGTGGTAAAAAAAAATTGTGGCATATCCACTCTCTTCTCTAGAACATATCCAGCAGCCTTCCTCCTTTTTTGTGTCATTTGTGTTTAAAGGAGAAAATGCAAAACAATGACCTCACTAGTTCTGTGTGCAAGCAAGAACAGAATGTGAGACTCCAAGCAGACATTACAATAGGCCCACCCTTAAAGATAAGGTTTTCTTTTGGCCTGCAGCCACAATAGTCAGGGGTGAACATTTATATGTGTGCATGCTTATGTTTATATATTTATGTGCCTGTCTATATCTATCTACATATACAATCTATTTATGTATTTTGTGTACATATAAATGTACATATATAAATGTGCATACATGTACACATGTATGTATATAAAAAGACCCAACACGTCATAGTACAATAGCAGCACTGATCAGTGGAAACAGGAAAAAAGAATTGACTTCCATAAATCCAAGAAAAAATAAAACTGGTTTTTCCCCAACTTTTAGTCTCAAATATTCCTCATACTTTGCTGGAACAAACTACCTGTTCCTGCATCTCCAGCAAAGGCATTAGAGTGGGAATTCTCCAGTGGAATACAAAGTGCCCCCAGGACCCCATATATACTATACAGAAGGCTGTTCCACCATTAGTTATCGATGGCCCTGCCTTGCTTTTCCAAGGCTTGAGGTCTTTGCATCACACACTTTGCATCCACACACTGTGGGCATCCTGTGTATCTTGCAAGTTCAGGAGTGACCCCGCAGATTTACAGCTGCTGTAGACTGAAGCCGTGTCTCAGTGAGCCAAAGCAGCGCTGCCCCTCACGCTGATGCTGTCTTTGACAAATCCCTGCCAGAATAAACAAGCCACATGTTTTTGCCACATGTGACACTCCTTCTTTCCACTCCATCTCTGGGAGTTGAACATTTTTAGCCATGAAAAAGTGAGTGAACACTCTTAAATCCTCTTTTCCTTGACCCTGCTCATACTACTTTGGAGGGGAAGGAGGGACTTAAGGGGCTGTTTCACCAATACTCTACCGATATACATTAAGAGAGGGGAAGAAAGACTAATGGCTAAACCAGTCATTTACAGTGGTACCCAGAGGCACTAAACTGAACCACAAAAGTGGGGGGTTGGGAGAATAAATAATAATTATTTCCTTTTTCTTTTTTGAGAAGCACCAGGATAAGGGTGGGCATACTCTTGCCATGAGTATCTTAAGGGTCTTTTCCAATTTAAATGAAGTTCTCCATCCCTCTCCTAAGGGCCCATTCTGGGCTGTGAAAACCACAGCTGAGCCCTCTGAAAAACAGACTCTGTTCCTGTCCTAAGCAGATATAATGTAAATTGTTTTCCCACCATAACAACAGTCATACACACGAACTTGAGCATTTTGAAGATGTTTTTAGATTTCGCTCCACAAAAAGGATATAATAACTCTTGGTAAGTAAATTTATTCATGCCTCTGTGGCTTATATTAGTTTGAAAAATAAATAACCAGTAGTTAGGTTGCATGTGGCTGTACTTATACTAATCTTCAAATATGGTTTCATTATTTTCTAACCTCTGCAAAAATGTTCCTGTTATGAAGAAAGCAAACAGAAGATGGATTCTAGACCAGGAAAGATTGAATTATGGAGAAGTGAAGATAAAAGAGGCTGGGGAGACAAATAAGGTTTCAGGTGGCTGCAGTATGTTGATTACCCTGTTATTTAGCTAGACATTCACATCTTGATTCAAAACACACTTTTATTACCTTCTTCATTGCTGACTGCTTGGAAACAGCAATCAACAAACCAATGTTTAACCTACCACAAAGAATATTAGGCTGGCTTTGAAAACAGGTAAGATGGAGAACTTTGTAAGATTGTTCATGTTTGAGGGCCAGTAAGGAAGAAACCTAAAAACATCTACAGGAGGAAGAGTATAAAAGGGTAATTGTAAGCTGCAAGAAGCCAGGTCTGGCAGAGTGAACAGGTGAGGAAAGCCCAGGACCTATGCACCACAGACATGAAAACTGAAGCTGAGAACATGCAGCTCTACAGGTGAGTCAAAGCAAGAGAGGCAGTCCTGAAGAGCCAGCACACAGCAAGGCAGGATGGTCCAATTGGCCAGGAGAGGGGTGACAAATGCATAGAGACTTGGTGAGATGGCCCCCGGGCACCGCAAGAAGGAATGGGTTTTGGTTTTGTGCAAGTAGCAAGGCTCTGCTGGGATATGTCACCAACCAAGTCACCACAGAAGACAAGGGAGGACTGGGGGAGAGGTGCACAAGGAAAGGAGGTGAGACTGTGGAAAAGAAACCGCACCATCAACCAGGGATGCAAAAAGGGAGACATGGTAGGGATTCACTCAGAAAAACTGAAGAAAACAAGGTCAAAGGCAAGATTAAAAGAGCAAGGTGAATATGTAATTTAAAGAAAAAAAAAAGGAAGAAAAAGAAGGAGGACAAGGTCAGTGGAGATTTTGGTGAGGGAAGAATCAGTGAAGCAGGGACAGAGGAGTCTCTTGACGCAGCATCAGAGACAGGAATGTATTAACTCAGGACAGCCAGCAGTATCACTTAAGGAAAACAGGGGCAGAGTGGCATAAGTCTTTGAGGAACAAAGCAGTGGAAAGAAGAGTCAAGGATGGGAGCACAGGGGATGAAGAGGGGGAAGCAAAAAGGAGAGTGGGACCTTGATGCAGCCAAGTAGCTGAGCATAATGTGAAGAGTCTGAGCACTCTTGTAATATCACTTGACTAACCACCACTCTGAATCAGGGCCTGGTTCAGGAGCCTTCCAGTGAAAGACCAGGGAAGAAGATGTGTAAAACACATAGAACACAGTGGTTCAGTGCAGAGAATGGAAATGAAATGGGAAGTTCGATGCTCATCCCAGAAGAAGCTCTTCCAAAACCTTCTAACTGTGACCTGTCACCTCACTTCGTAGAGAAAGAAGGAAAATGTTTTTACTTGGCCTACAATCTGATTTTTTACCTTAGAAGCTGCTAAATTTTTTTTGATCATTTTAATTTAGGCCTCTACATTGTTTTGCCAGCACTTAACATTGCATAGAAATAAAGAAACTTCAGCTCCCTGCAACGCAGAGCAAGCAACTGAACTTCCTTTCAGTAGCCAGAACTGCATCTATTAAATGTGTGAAATGCTAAAGGTAACAGTGTCCAACAATAGAAAATGAAGCAAAAGGAATTTAGACCAACCTCAGGAACCAGTTTGCCAAAATTATGGGTGAATGCTAGGGAAAAAGGACAATTAATACAGGGACAGATGGCTAAGCAAAAACAAAAGCCATTATCTAAAACCTGGCTAAGGAAAGCTTAGCAACTGATTGTTTAACAGAAGGAATTAAAGAACTCAATTAAATATAGTACTATCAATAGTTTGGATCCTAAGGAATAAGAAAATAGAGGACTTGCTGTTGTTTGTGGCAGTATTAAATTCTTTCTGTGCTTATGTTAAATATTAACGTGCATAAGTTCTATATCAAACAAACATTTCTTATTCTTGTGAGAAGGTGGGTTATAAAATGCAAACAAACTCTAGGCCAATAATAAAAGCTTCAGTGACTTGACAAGTCTTAGAAAACCATAAGAGGGTTCTGCAAGTGGTCTGCAGCTCAGGAGATCCTGCTGAAATATGACAGTCTTCCCCTCCCCTCTTGATTCCCCCCTGAAACATGCAGACATATAGTCCAGGAAAACCATACTCAGATGAGAAGGCCAGCCTTTGGCTGTGTCCCCATGGGCATGAAGGGCTACTCCAGAACAGCAGCATCATTTTCTGAAGGTGCTCCACCTGGAACACACCAGCTGACAGCCACCACTGAGCAAGAGTTGGGAGAAAAGCATGGGAAGTGGTACCAGGAAGATATGTCTCACATGTGCTTAGAGTCATGCCAGGATAGGGATCTGTGACCTCTGGCAACTCTTAGCAGAGGGAGGGTGTAGCACAGGCTCTGACAATCCACGGGCATCACAACCCCAAGTGTTCCCTGCCAAGAAGCCCATGTAAAACTGCATCTGTGGGAGTCACAGCCGCTCTCCATGCTAAGAGCATGCACACACATTGCAGTCAAATCACTTGGTCCCATACAACAGAGAATTAACTCCAAATAAATGTCTGAATCTCTGCCTGCAGCCTCAGTACAAACATTGACTCTCTCAGGGGAGCACTCCATGAAAAGTTGCACAAGAAATGAAAATGAAGCCTTCTAACAGCTTTACACAGCACAAAATGATGGCTAAACCTGTCTGCCATCACTGTCTCATACAAACAGTTTGAACTGCTGGGCCTCATTCATACATGCAAGTGATGCTTGGTTCTTTTCGATACTTTCTCAGTACTGTAATGATTTTAGCAATTAGTTGACATGCATTGTTTCAACACATCTCATCTCTATGGCAGCATCATCAGTTTGTAATAGAGGCTTCTTTAAGAAAAGAAACAGCTTCTTAATTTTTTTATTAAAAAAAAGTTAATAATTACAGGAACACTGACAGTGTTGCTATAGTTACGACTATATCAGCCTTTCACTTACAACTCCCCATTTTCAAGGGTCAATAACTCAGTTGTCAAAAATCCCACTGGGCAGTAGCCTGACACATCCTAGACATACATGAAACAACTGCATAAATAAAAATCAGCTGTTGCACACTTGTGAACATTTTGAATCAAATCAATGTTTTCAGGTGATATTTTGAGCATCTGACAGTAAGTTTTGTGGCTTTTTTGTGTACATTTTTTGGCAGGATGTTAGTCCTTTAGGTGGCCCAGTGTTTTTGGCAACTGCCAAAGGGAAAGGAAGACGAGCCACCACTTTTTCCTCCAGCCATTTCATCCCACCCCACCAGAAAGGAAGCAATTCTGGACGTGCCCGCTACGCTCCCAACAAAACTTCCCCAGGATTTTTAGGCACAAAAGCTTCACACGCATGTGCAGCAGCTGGATTACCACAAAAGACCATAACGGCCCTAAGAGCCGTTACGGTATATCAAGTGAGTAAACCGAAAACTAAGAAGGATTTACACAATGACCATAGTGGCTCCCTGGGAGCCGTTACGGTCTATCAGGTCAAAAATCCACTTTTTAAAGAGAGCCTAAATATGTGTATACCCAACAGGGCCTTGAATCTCCGGAGCAACTATCACATACATTTTCAAAATCAGCCAGGGAAGAGAAGGGAGATTACAACAAACAACATAAAAAGAGAAATTTTTGCAATGAATAAAAGACATATAATGCAAATTCTAAAGACCTACATTTAAATGAAAGAAAGTGCATGTTAAGTTGAGAAATAGGACGTAACATTTCTTCATTGTCAAAACAGGTCCTTTGAAGCTTTTTCTTTTTTTTTTTT